>OY829914.1:106542248-106964748 GCA_963691935.1 Nephrotoma guestfalica
AATAATACATCAACTAGAAGCTGATATGGATAAACCGATTCAACAACAAAATATTTCCAGCATTGTTATCAGTGGCTTACCATCTAACCATGAAGACATTCGTGGTCTAATCACTTGTGCTATCAAAAAAATCGGGGTTGATATGAGTGGTGATGACATTGTATCTCTTGAGAAAATTCACAAAAAAATTATCACAACTTCAGTACATCAAAACAAATCAAAGGTTATGCTAAAAGATTTCTTTATTGTAAAACTAAGCTCTACTGAGCTTAAAAACAATATATTGACACACATTAGAAAACACAAATCACTTTCAACAGAAGATTTGGGTGTCTTTTTACCAATAAATCACCCTGTACAGCGCATCTACATAATGCATCAATTGTCAGCGTTCCAGTCCAGATTATACCGAGAAGCTAAAAATATAAAAACACTGTATAAGTAAAATTATTTGTGGTGTAAAGCTGGACAATTATACTTACGGAAATCGGCGGAGTCTGATGTTCATCGAATTTCTTCGTTCAATGACATTTTTCGGATTAAAAATATTCACTATCCTATTGAATCCAATACATCTGCTTGATCTACCTGGGAATCTGCAATTATTTATATAGTTTGTTAAGTATTAAAATGCATTTACCTGTACAAGCTCAATGTGTATCCTCTGTTGTGTTATTATCCCATCTTACAAAGATTCCATCACTACTACTGTCTATAGTATTGTTCATTTACATTTTGTTGACAGTTTTTATTTTGATTTTGATTTTCTGTTTAATTTCTTTAAAGTTGGTAACATTCATTTTTAATACTGTAGATAGTAAGCATGATGGAAGTTGTTTTTTAGTGCGTTGCGCATCTTCAAACTTTCTCAATTCTTTGAATTATTTTAATCTATATGTGTGCTTATACTCTATTATCATTAAGTGTGTACTATATTCAATACTTTATTCTATGATTATTGCTCAAATTGAATATATTATATCGATTCACTTTATCATTATCATCATTAAGTGTGTACTATATTTAACAGTTTATTTTACGATTATCGCTCATTATTATCGTTGTTTGCAATATATTTTTGATTATCGTCTCTTACAATGTTAATTCGGTATAGTATATTACATCAAAACATTCGAAGTTTAAGAGCAAACTTTGATTTATTTAGTACGTTTATAGCCAGTCTGAAAACACAACCAGATTTAATTTTTTGTTTCGGAAATTTGGATTTATTCTAATGAAAGCACCGAATTCTATTCGCCTAATTACAATTTTAATGCATGCTGTAAGGATAATTACCGTGCCGGTGGTGTTGGTGTATTTATAAATAAAAATCTAAAAACTGGATCATGTTATAATTGTAATTGGAGTTCAGCTGATGTTCTTCGGTTGGACATTCAACTAGATAAAACTGTTTGAACTTTTCTATGTTTCTACCGTTTTTGCAATAGCGACGTTAATGTGTTTTGTAACGACTTGGATAACTTGCTCGAAACAATCAACAATAACAATATAGTTATCTTGGGTGATCTCAATATCAACTTGTGCAATGTTAGCAGTTTTAACTACCAAACATTGCTTGCATCATATGGATTCGTCAGTATTTCTAATAATCCAACCAGGAATTTATCATGTCTAGATCATGTGTTTGTTAAATCCAGTAATACATACAATTTTACGACTGATAACTTACCAATTCAATTTTCGGATCATAATTTAATTACACTATATATCTGGGCGGCTTCAAATAGCCAAGTAAAATGCAATAGTGAGTATTTCTCGAAAGTAAATTATGGCAAGCTTAGGGATCGCCTCTTAGCTGAAAACTGGGACCTTGTTTATAGTGAAAAGGATTGTAACATAGCATTCAACAATTTCTTGAAAATTTTCAATTCTCATATTGATTTCTGCAAAGATAGAATTACTTCTCAAAATAACAAGAAATTAAAACCTTGGATGAATTCATATCTTCTAGGCCAAATCAATAAACTTAAAAAAATTTCCAAGAAACTAAGAATGCATCCAAATAACGCTCGGTTAGCTAATTATGTCGCAAAACTTTCTAAATACGTGAATAATAATGTTAAACGGGTTAAAAGGTTATATTACAAAGATAAGTTTGAATCAGTAGGAAACAATTCTAAGCTTATGTGGAAGGAAATCGATATCATTTTGGGCAGAAATTCATACACGAACCAATTAACGCAAATTTATAAAAATAAATCTGACCATGTTCTCTCGGATAAGCGACTCATTTGTGATGAATTTAATAATTTTTTTATCAATGTCTCAACTGAATTAACTTCCGATCTTATTCAAAATAGTACTTATAACAGTGAAGAGTACAAACGGCATATTTTGGGAAACCGTGTTATTCCAGTTTTTAAAAAGGGGGATGCTTTACAACTTAATAATTACAGGCCAATTTCGCTATTGAGTCCATTTTCCAAATTAATTGAAAAATTAATAAAACGAAGATTGGTTTCGTATCTTGGTAAAATTAAATTTCTCAATGACCACCAATTTGGTTTTACAGCTGGAAAATCTACTGAAGAAGCTCTCCTGCATTTCCTTAGTAATATATACCTAGCTATTAACGACTCTACGAAATGCTCAGCTGTTTTTATGGACATTTCGAAAGCATTTGACACTGTTAAACACGATATACTACTTACAAAATTATCAAGTATCGGAATAAGAGGCAAGTTGTTAGATTGGTTTACCAGCTACCTCCGTAACCGAAGTCAAATTGTTAGAGTTAATAAGGTGAATAGCTGTCCAGGCCATCTTAAATGTGGTGTTCCTCAAGGCTCAGTTCTGGGACCTTTGTTGTTTTTAATTTATTTTAATTCCGTTTTTGAAATTAATCTTACTGGCTGCGCTACAGCGTTCGCAGATGATTTGGCATTAACCTATGCGTCCAACGATTACATTGAAATTCAACGTTTTATTGAAAGTGACTTATGCATTCTACGTAAATGGTTTTTCTATCACCGACTTGTAGCTAGTGATAAGTCTAGAGTTATACATTTTAGGCGTCCTGACACAACATTTGATCAAATCTTTATCAAGTATCATGTACACTCATGTGAAAAGAACCTATGTTCTGAGCAGTGCTTTGATCTACTTTGCGTGAATGAGTTTAAATATCTAGGTGTTACAATTGATTCTCAGCTTAAATGCACGTCCCACCTAAATAATATCAGGAAAATTGTGATTACCGCCGTGTATAAATTTTATAATCTTCGACCTTTGTGTCCTTCTTATGTTTTGCGAAGGTTATATCATGCTCTTGTAGAATCAATCATAATGTATGGGATTACTAGTTGGGGTGGAATTTACTTTGCTAATATTGTCGATCTTTTTATAGCGCAAAAAGAATTGTTAAATTAATTTACGCTCGTCCGACAATTACACCAACAATTCCGCTGTTTCGTGAGTTGAATTTGTTGCCTCTGAGGTATCTATATGTATTTAAAGTGTTGAAAATGTTTTTTGTTCGCAGCAATAGTTACCATAGTCGCATATATCACGCGTATAATACGAGAAATCCAAACAATTTTGTCGGGCTTCGTTGTAATAATGAAAAATTTAGAAGATTTTATTTATACATGGCATCGTATTGGTTCCATCTCTTACCGAATCACATTAAAATGCTTCCATTGGAGCGGAAACACAAATTTCTGAGAGAAATTAGGATTTGGCTGCTTGGCATCGATGATATCGAGCTTTAGTAATGAAATTAACTGTTTATATGATATCCAAATGATTCGTAGAGTAAACTTAGAATAATAACAAATCTAAACTGAGCTTGTATATGGTATATGTGGAAATCGTATTATAAATAATAAATATTATTTTTATGTCAATTATAAATTCTCTTTGCTCCACTACAGACATAATGTCTAAAGGAGCTGTACTTTAGTTCAAATTTTAAATTGTACATTTATATTTTTCACTTTTTATTACCTTTTGTAATTTGAAATAAAGATAATAATAATAATAATAATAATAATAATCTGAGTGCACTCTCCCTTTGATCTATCATTTCACTGACTGTCATATGATAAACGGGGAATGATCCGATACTAGAGAATTACTGTCTTCAATGTGAATGTAGTTCTAAGATATATCTCTTGCTACATAAAAGTCTATTAGGTCAGGTTCCGTCACTAGGCCAGTATGTTGGGGAACCACCAGAGTGAAATTCACATTTTGATGCCCGCCCTGCTTGAAGCAATTCTTTACCTTTTGACGTCATAATTCTAGATCCCCAATACGTGTTTTTCGCATTAAAGTCACCTCCAATAATAAAATCACGTTCAAACGATTTAAATAGTTTAAGGTAGTCCTCCCTTTTCAAGTTATGCCGGGGAGGACAATATATTGCAGAGACAGTAAGCTGTCTGTGTTTAATTTGGATCCTTACAGTAGTGACTTGCATAGATTCTTCTTCGATATTTGATTCTAAATGGTGTTTTATATTTTCTTTTATTAGTAATGCCGAACCACCTCTTGCTCTTTCCGCTGGATGAATGGAGTGATATAAGTTATAACCTCGAATTTTAACAAACGAAGATTTAACTAGATGGCTTTCAGATATTAAGAAAATGTCGATTTTCTGAATTTAAAAATATTTCTATTTCTGGAATATTTTTTTTTTTTTGCTTTATATTTATTTATTTATTACAACTGATTTACAAATCATCTAGTAATTTATCTTTCTTAATTTATATTCTTGTTTGGAGGGTTGTAGCCCTTTGGCTAGTCCCCTTTACAATTTTATTATATTTTTAGTCGATCCTGATTGGATCTTGTAGATCATGCGGTTTCTTCCTTCGCAGCCGACTTACTAGGTTTGAATCATCCAACATACGACGTATCTCAGCATTTTGGTGTAGACTAATACGTTGCATGTGTTTTCTCGCGTGTTTGCTTATTTCTTCACTAACGAAATCCATCTTCAGATCTCTATGGAGGTTGTCATTTCTTATGTACCACGGTGCATTAACTATTCCACGAAGGACTTTGCTTTGGAATGACTGGATCATATTGACATTGGTTTTCTTTGTACAGCCCCAGAGCTGAATACCGTAAGTACATACTGGTTTTAGGATTTACCGGCTCAGAATTTCTTCCTAAGAGCCAATCCATCTTTCTGTATTTGATGTTTAACTCTTCTTTTTTCTTGTTCACATGCTCTTTCCATTTTAGTTTCGCGTCTAGAGACATGCCTAGATATTTTGCCGTATTTGCATAGGGAACTTGCTGGGAGTTCAGTTCTACTGGTATCCAGTTGACCTTCTTGTTGGTAAAGTTTACGTGAACAAATTTTGTTTCATTAAGTTTTATTCGCCATCTCTTGGTCCAGGTACTGACAATATTAGTAGCTCTTTGCAATTTGCTTGTAGATTCTTCTATGCAATTAGCAACTGCTAAGATGGCCGTATCATCCGCAAACGTCGCTATGTTAGTATTCTCTATCGTTGGCAGGTCCGAGGTGTATAGAACATATAAAGTTGGCCCCAGAACGCTACTTTGTGGTACCCCTGCTGATATTTTCTTTAGTTCTGAGTATTCGCCATCTAGTTTAACTCGAAAGTGTCGGTTAGATATGTAAGATTTTAGAATTTCATAAAACTGCTTTGGTAAGTCTCTTTGTAATTTATATTCCAAACCCTTATGCCATACTCTGTCAAAGGCCTGTGCTACATCCAAGAAGACGCTTGAACATACTTTCTTTTTTTCAAGTACGTCTTCAATTATGTTTGTAATTCGGTGTACTTGTTCTATTGTTGAATGATTTTCTCTGAAGCCAAATTGATGTCGAGGAACAAGATTACTTTCTGCTATTATTGGTTTTAGTCTCTTTAGTAGTTTCTCGAATAATTTTGAAATTATTGGGAGTAAGGAAATCGGCCTATACGAATTTTTGTCATTAAGTGGTTTGTTTGGTTTAGGTATCATAATTACTTCTGCTACTTTCCATTAACTTGGAACGTGTTTAAGTCTGAACACTGCATTAATTATTTGGAGTAGTTTACGTAGACCTTTTTCAGGAAGAGCTTTTACTATTTGTCCTGTAATTAAGTCATATCCTGGAGATTTCTTTGTATTTAGGTTGAGATTGATTTCCTCTTTTAATTCTTGTAATGTGACAGGAGATATCTCGCAGTTATGAATTTTATATACTGGTGGTATGTTTTCCTCTGCAGTTTGTCTAGGTAGTGGCTGAAACGTGTTCTCGAGGTGGGTTGCAAATAACGAAGCTTTTTGCTTTGCACTTATAGCCCATGTGCCATCTTCATTTTTTACTGGTGGAATTTGTAGTTTAGGTCGTTTTAAACTTTTTGTCGCTTTCCAAAGGGAGTACTCGGTATCTTTTTCCCCAGTAAGGCCACTCAAGTATTTATTAATGGATTCGTTTTTAATTTCTTTAATTAGCAACTTTAGTTTATTGGATAAAAAATTAAGAGTTGTTTTATATTCTGGCGCTCGACTTCTTTGCCAGGCCTTTCTTGCTTTTCGTTTTGCTGCAACCAGATCCCTAACTTCTAGAGGATAAATACCATTTCGGCGCATTTCCTTTGAACTTGAGGGGGTACTACTCCACGCCGCTTCTTGTATACTGTTGTTGAGTTGTTCTAGTTCTTCTTCTAGCTCCATCGGGTTTTTAATTGGCACCTGAAGATCAATATTATCCTCAACAAGTTTCTGGAATTTCTCCCAGCAGGTTTTTTTGTTCGTTAGCGAAGGTGGACTAGTTTTTTTAATAATCGTTGCACTGATTGTCATAATAACAGGCGTATGATCCGACATAATCCCCTCGCTGCTTTCTAGTTATTTGTAGTTTTCGTCTATACCTTTGGTGATAAAGAAGTCAATGATATCGGGTATTTTGTTTCTATCCGTAGGCCAATAAGCCGGCTGCAAACAGCTCTCTTCCTTTTTTAGAGGTTACTCTTGATCCCCAGTAGGTGTTTTTTGCATTAAAATCACCTCCGATTATGAAACTTGATCCAAGTGATTTAAATAACGTGCAATAGTCTTGTTTAATTAAATTATATCTTGGGGGGCAATATATTGACGATACACTATATTCTTTGTTGTTATTTATAAATACTTTTAAGGTGACTACTTGCATAAATTGCTCTTCAATTTTAAGATCTATAAAGTCTTTGATGTTTTCTTTTATATCCACCGACGATCCTCCCCTTGCCCTTCCTGCTGGATGCATGGCGTGGTAACAATTGTATCCATATATTTTAAGATATGAAGTTGAAGTAAAATGGGTTTCCGATACTAGGCATATATCTATTTTTTCAGTATTTAGGAAAATTTCTAATTCTGGAATATGTTGCATTAGCCCATTTGTATTCCAGGTTACTATTCTTAATGTTTTATTTGTTGTTGTTTGCATCATTTTAATAGAGCATGGATTTCATTTCATTTAGAGAGTCTTGCTTATCTAACCTGTTGATTAGAGCTTGAAGGCATTTCTCTTGTTTAGCTAGACGAATGTTAAGAGCTTCCATGCTTCTTAGTATCTTTTGGAGCACTGCTGTACCTTCAGTAGTGCCATCCGAAATAATTGGTTTTGTCATGACGACTTGCGAGTACAGTTTTGGTTTTGGTTCTCCCGTTTTACTAGCATGAGGTTTAGGTTCCTCTTTGGTGGAAGTTTGATAATTTTTTACCGATACTCCTGGACTTTATTTTCGCGTTTTATTTCTTATTCGTTGTAGCTCCTTAGCTATTTCACATCCCCGGTAGTTTGCGGGATGTGACTTATTGCAATTGACACATTTTGCAGCAATATTTTTACTAACCGGGCATACCTGGGCATGATGCTTTCCGGCACATTTCACGCAATTAATCTCTCTTTGGCAATATTTCTGCGTATGATTAAAACCTTGAAATTTTTTTGCACTGCGGTATTAATCCGTTATTCTCTTTCAATGGCACTATTTTAACTCTCATGCTAAGTGTTGCCTTGATATTATACACATCTTCCACTTTTTGTTTGTTATTAAAAGTGAGCATAAATAGTGGAAGCCCTCTTTTGTTAACTTGAACTCCTTGTTCAGTTTCGATTTTTTCTCTCTTAATAATGTTTACGGCATTTTCTATTTGATAACCCTTTTGCTTGAGATCCTCAATAATTTCCTCTTTTGCACAGGTTGGGTGAAGACCTCTAGCTATAACTTTAATTGGGCGATCATTCTTATCCTCATAGGTAAACCACTGATGCCCCTCGGAATTAAGCTTTGTAGCCAAAGCTCTATAAGCTTCAGAGTCTACAACATTAATTTTCCAGACGCCGTTGTTTAGAGATACGAGTTTGTACTCGGCTATCGTAATCGATTTCATAATCGATTGTATAGTGGAGAAATTTGATATCCCGACAACATTTATTGGTGGAGGTGATTTTTCTTTCGGTTTAGCTGGTTGTTGTTCTAGAGCTAGTTGTTTCTTGATGATTAACTGATTTCTGGCAACCTCTTTTGAAGTTGATGGTAAAGTCTCCGCCATTTCTGGTGAGTGTTGCGCTTTCCTTTTCTTATTTGGTCTTTTATTCCGGTTCAACATCCAATTTGTTTCTCTTTCTAATTATTCTTCATCCGTATGGAATGAATTAATGCCATCATCGACTGTTGGGCTAGGTGTCGTCCCAAGTTCTGCACGTGTTTCAACTGTTTTTTTGAGTTCTTCATTTTCTTTCTTTAAAATTGTAAATTCTTCTTTCAATTGAGTAGTAAATTCTTTTATTTCTCTTAGTTGTTCACGGAGTTCGGCATTTTCCTTCTCGTACTGAAATATATTTCCAGTTGAAGATCTTGGTGATCTTGATAATTTGGAACTTCGTCCAAATGGGTTAAACAATGATTGGCCCACCCCAGAATCTGTTGGGCCTGCCTCCGAAGAGTGTGGATTTGGCAGCATATCTGCTGCTGTACCACCTGGAGTATTACATTCCGTATTTGTTGTATTCATTGTTTGTTTTAGCCAATTTATACCACTGGCATTTGGTCCCCGGTAGCACTTTGCTACTGTCGAAGCAGTACCCGCCCCCCGCGACGAGGACGCTACCTTGGTGTTACCTAGATGTACACAGAGACAGCCGAAGCCCTCTGAGTACCCTAGGCTGAGGGGCTAATTTCTGGAATATGGTGCATAATGCCATTCGCATTCCAGATTGCTATTTTGAAAGTTGTGTTCTTACTTAACATTTTTTATTGGGTTGCGTTGAGGGAGTTGGATTTTCTTCAGTTTATCAAGTATCATGTCATCTAGCCACTTTGTAATAACTACAATGCTGTTCATAATGGTTTCCATAATTTGGTTACTTTCAGAGCCCATATATTTGGTTGAACCCAAACATTTCACTACCTGCGCAAATGAACTTCTTTGCCCTGTATTGCTTGATCGTGGGTTTTGACCCATCTGATCTGATATTTGAACCCTTCGATTTTCGTGATGTTGCGGTTGATTTCTTGTTTTATCTCTTAATTTTTGTAGTTGTTTAGCAACCTCACAGCCTCGATAGTTAGCTGGATGTTGGTCCTTACAATTTGTACACTTGGCTGGCACATCGCTCCCTATTGTATATGTCTGGGTAAAATGATTACCTTAGCATTTTACACATCTTGGATCGCGGCTGCAATATCTTTGGGTGTGATTAAATGACTGGCATTTCTTGCATTGGGGTATGCGTGTTGTGGTTCTCCTCATTCGTTCAATTTTCACCTTCGTGTGAAGGATTCCTTTTATTCCATAAATGTTTTAAACATTATCTTTGTTGTCAAATACTAGCATAAAAAGTGGGAGTCCCCTTTTACTTTAAGACCTTTATTTTGTAAGTCTTCCATTATTTCTTTGCTTGAGCAAGTGTGATGCAAAACTCTTGCCATGACTTTTATAGGTCGGGCCTGGTTGTTCTCGTAAGTAAACCACTGATACGTTTCAGCATTAAATTTCATAGATAAGGTTCTCTAAGTATCCGAGTCCAGTGTATTAATTTACCAAACGTCATTATTTAACGTTGTTACCTTATACTCTTTGTCAGTAACCGATTTCATCAGTGACTGAATTTCTGGGTAACTGGTTACACCCACAATATTTATTGGTGGGGGTGATTTTCCTTTCAGTTGCCCCAAATTTGGTGTAATGTTCTTGGTATATTTACTACCTTTTGGTTGATTGGCTTTGGGCTGAGCATCGTTTGAATCTGGACTAGATTGTCTCCTACCATTTAATTGCTCAGCCTCAGGTGACGATTTCTTCTTTAGGATCCAGTCTGTCACTCTTTGCAATTCATCTTCATCAGTGGAATAGATGAGTTTGTCTGGTTCAATGCTTCCTATATCGCAGTCTTCTTTTGAATCCCGATTCATTTTTAGGTTTTAATATTCTTGCTTTAGATACTCAATTTCTTCACTTACCTTGGCAAATAAATGCTCCATATACTCCACTCTCACCAAGAGATACATATTCTCCTTTTCTAGGTCAATAGTTGTTTTACTAGATTCGGTTATTTGCAAAGTAAAATTTCCGGTGGCATCACTTATTTCGTGTAATGTTTGTCTAGGTACAGCGTTAGAAAAAGTATCGGCTTGGTACCGATTTGCTTCTGTTTTTCTTTATCAGTGATCTTTGTAAATTTGGTCTTCTCTGGAACGGATTTAATGTTCCCTGGTAATGCAATAGATGGCCAGAATCCATAGAGCCAGTCTCCACAGAGAGTGGATTTACCAATGTTGATATTGGTGTATCACCTGGGCTATTATTTCCTTCTGTTTGTACCATTGTATAGTTTTGATTGACTAATTAGCTATTCTGCTTCATTACTTCGAAAGGATTTGGTACCGCAACCGTTCCTTCAACAAAACATTGCTCAGAGTACGCCCGTATCCATTTATGAATACTTCGTGGAGGCTGTCCATCCCGTACTCCGGAGATAGCGCAAAATAAATCGTAGCGTATTTCGGTTTTGTGAAATTAGATTATGTAAGGCACTTAGTGTTAAGATTAGAAAAAAAACAAAGTGGAGTTAGCGTTAAATAGGATTTAGCGTAATTTGGTCGCTAAAAAGTGTTGAAAATGGAGGATAGCGGAAAACACAAAACCAATTTCCTCAAAAACGAGTAGTCTGATTAAAACGCTAATACTCGCAAATGAAAGTGAATAGTTTGAAACCATAGAAACCATCAAAGCCCGGAAAAATGTCAATTTGGTGGTCAGCGTACCCTAATCAGGACTAGTCAGAGACGACGATATGTTACGTTACGCTGCAGTAGAGAGATTTGAAATGCCTTTAATTTAAATCTGTTTAGTTCAATCATGTTTGAGACAACTTTTCACAGCGAACTACGCGAGTAGATAAAACTTTGAATATTAAATACTCGGTGAACAATCTGTGAAAACTGGATTGGAGAGTAATTCGTACTATTTCGCAGTGTCTTCAAAATTATTTGTGATAATTATGTATGTATATGATATTTTTAGTCCGATAATCGTCTAATGGTTTCAGTAATATGCCTATTATTACTCGCTCGATATTTTAAGATCATAGAAAATATCTAAGCATAGTCTAGCATAATGATAATCACAGTATTATATGTATATTTAATTGAAATCATATTTGGCAATATGCTGTACTCTAGAACCCCATATGTTAAGCCCGTAAATGTCTATAATAAACATTTAATAATGATTTAGCATATCAATTTTTCAAGCAAACCAAATTAACATTCGACTTACAATTTTTGAGGCCGCACATCGTACATCCAAGCGCAAATTAATTTTGCGCAAAATAAAACTAAATGGTTTCTAAAGACGATCCAACATCAAACACAAAATGCTAATATCTTAAAACGTATGGCATTGGGTAGCTAAAAATAATAGTAATTACAAATTCATTGAATCATTCACAGAAACCATTAAAAAACAAGATCAGCTCAAAGATTAAATGAACTCATCTCCAATGGGTGTAATTTTTTATCATCATAATTACACTTTAATATTTTAATAATCTATTTCCAACTGTACTTGAAATAAATAGTGTGTATTGTAATAATAGTAATGTTAATATAAATATTAATATTATTGTTTCTTAAGACACACACAAAAAAAATATAATAAAATAATTTTTGTAATTTATAATTTAGGAGAGGAAAATAAAAATAAATTTGGTATTCATAGAACCGTCAGATGGCAAACGACGTTTTGTATTATTACAGAGCGCGCCTTTTTTGCTTTCTTACAATTTACACAGATTTCTGCTGTATGGTGCGGAATGATTTTGATTTTAAATCAAAACGCGTTAATCTTTCTTAATTTATTTTCCGAAAAAATATCATCATGTTATACTTGTTGTAAATCACCATGCTGTAGAAATAAGATTTCTGTATATAAAAAAAAATATCTGGTGATGATTATTTTGCAATGACAAGCAGAATTATATAATACAACTTTTTTTATTTCAGTTTAGAAAAACAACAAGTTGTTAAAATATTAAATTTAATTTAATTTTTTTTTGTTTCTTAATATTTTTATTGGCTTCTTGTACTTATTACTACCATACATTTAGATTTTTTGACTCTTGGTTGTTGGTGTAAGTGGCCGTCCAAAAATATTTATGATTCTACATATTTTGTATGAAACACTTCTTTGATTTAATAACTGGCGCCTGACCATAAGGTAAATTTGTGAATGTATGTCGGACATGTATATCAGTAACAGGGAATCAGTTTCGGATGGATTTCTTGGTTTGGCACAATAGTAGGTTCGTATAAAAGCAATAAAAACTGTTTTAATGATAGATATTTTCCATTGTTGTGTACTAAAACGATCGTAGTTGGTTTTTGAGTAGTTTTCCTTTATAATGGTGAACGGCCATCTAGCAGATATTTGAGTACTTTTTTATGGGTATACCACCTGGATTTTTAGATAAATTTTAGGATTAAACTATATACTGGAACATAAATTTAAATGAATTCATAATTAATGAATCATTTACCACCCGTACGAATATTTATTTTATTTATTTATTTAAAGAAACCTATTCTGTGACTTACAAGTAGTATTTCAGAATTTAATTTAAAACAAAAATATTAAAAAATCAAATAAAGAACTTTAAAACACAAAAATATAAATCAAATCTTGATTTAACAATTTAAAATTTAAAAAGCAATTCTTAAGGAAATTTTTGAAGTTGTCCTTTGATAAACTAAAGTGAAATAGGTCGACAGGGGTTTTTTCTCCATAGTTTCTGGAATGATGTTTTAGTGCTAAAAACTCATGGTTTCGAATTGTTCTGGCATATGAATTAATAGGTTTTCCAAAATGTAAGCTGAATCAATGTGACCAATGTGACGGGATGTCCCATGAGTTTTAAAAATGTTACTATTACACCCTGTCAGACCCATTAGAAAATCATGTAACTTGCTTGGAACACTCCTTCTTGTTTCAGTAGCCCACCAGCATCACTGAAGTTCATGCTAAATGCTTTGAAAATACTTAGAATAACTTTGAAATGTACCTAAGGCTCATTAAAATAATTACATTTTTAAATCTCATGAAACACCCTGTCAGACCCATTAGAATATCATATAACTTGCTTGGGATACTCTTTCATGTTTCAGTAGTCCAACAGTATCACTGAAGTTCATGCTAAATGCTTTGAAAATACTTAGAATAACTTTGAAATGTACCTAAGGCTCATTAAAATAATTACATTTTTAAATCTCATGAAAAACCCTGTCAGACCCATTAGAATATCATATAACTTGCTTGGGATACTCTTTCATGTTTCAGTAGTCCAACAGTATCACTGAAGTTCATGCTAAATGCTTAGAAAATACTTAGAATGACTTTGAAATGTACCTAAGGCTCATTAAAATAATTACATTTTTAAATCTCATGGAAAACCCTGTCAGACCCATTAGAATATCATATAACTTGCTTGGGATACTCTTTCATGTTTCAATAGTCCAACAGTATCACTGTAGTTCATGCTAACTGCTCTGAAAAGACTTAGAATGACTTTGGAATGTACCTAAGACCCATTAAAATAATTACATTTTTAAATCTATGGAACACTCTGTTAGACCCATTAGAAAATCAAAATACTTCCTTGGGATACTCCACCTTGTTTCAGTAGTCGACCAGTATTACTGAAGTTCATGCTAAATGCTTTGAAAATACTTAGAATGACTTTGGAATGTACCTAAGGCCCATCAAAATAATTACATTTTTAATTCTCATGGAATACCCTGTCAGACCCAGTATAAAATCGTAATACTTGCTTGGGACACTCCTTCTTATTTCAGTAGTCCGCCAGTATCACTGAAGTTCATGCTAAATGCTTTGAAAATACTTAGAATGGCTTTAAAATGTACCTAAGGCAAATTAAAATAATTACATTTTTAATTCTAATGGAATACCCTGTCAGACCCAGTATAAAATCGTAATACTTGCTTGGGACACTCCTTCTTATTTCAGTAGTCCGCCAGTATCTCTGAAGTTCATGCTAAATGATTTGAAAATACTTAGAATGGCTTTAAAATGTACCTAAGGCAAATTAAAATAATTACATTTTTAAATCTCATGAAACACCCTGTCAGAACCATAAGGAAATTAAAATACATACTTGGGATACTCCTTCATGTTTCAGTAGTCGACCAATATCACTGAAGTGCATGCTAAATGCTTAGAAAATACTTAGAATGAATTCAGAATGTATCTAAGGCCCATTAAAATAATTGCATTTTTAAAACTCATGGGACACCCTGTCAGGTCCATTAGAAAATCATATAACTTGCTTGAGACACTTCTTTTTATTTCAGTAGTAAAGCAGTATTACTGAAGTTCATGCTAAATGCTTAGAAAATACTTAGAATGTCTTTGGAGTGTACCTAAGGCCCATTAAAATAATTACATTTTTAAATCTCATGGAACATCTTGTCAGACCCATTAGAAAATCATATAACTTGCATGGGACACTCTTTGTTTCACTAGTCCAACAGTATCACTGAAGTTCTTGCTAAATGCTTTGAAAATACTAAGAATGCGTTTGGAATGTACCTAAGGCCCATTAAAATAATTATATTTTTAAAACTCATGGGACACCCTGTCAGACCCATTAGAAAATCATATAACTTGCTTGGGACACTCCTTCTTGTTTCAGTAGACCACCAGTATCACTGAAGTTCATGCTAAATGCTTGGAAAGTACTTAGATTGACTTTGGAATGTAAATAAGGTCCATTAAAATAATTACATTTTTAAATCTATGGAACACTCTGTTAGACCCATTAGAAAATCGTAATACTTGCTTGGGATACTCCACTTTGTTTCAGTAGTCGACCAGTATTACTGAAGTTTATGCTAAATGCTTAGAAAATACTTAGAATGACTTTGGACTGTACCTAAGGCCCATCAAAATAATTACATTTTTAAATCTCATGGAACATCTTGTCAGACCCATTAGAAAATCATATAACTTGCTTGGGACACTCCTTCTTATTTCAGTAGTCCACCAGTATCACTGAAGTTCATGTTAAATGCTTTGAAAATACTTAGATTGACTTTGGAATGTACCTAAGGCCAATTAAAAATTCATTTCTCCTCTAAATTACTTAATATAAATTCGCCTGAATGTTTTCTTTCACCAATATAATTACAATAAGTGTGTTGTTGTTGTATTTTTTGGATTAGTTTGGATAAACTTCACTAGCATACCGATAAAAGCCGACCCTAAGAGAAGTCGTCTATTTTGAAGTGTGCCTATTTTGTAATCCGTGCATCTTGTTGAGTTCGGAGGTAACTGAGCCACATTTCGATGGAATGGTAAATTGGGTAGTAATCCCAGTCACTTTTCTTTAACAAGAAAATCAGAAACTTCTTTTGAATGCTTTCAATTCTTTTAATGTTTACGGCATAGTACGGATTCCCGAACGATACAGCGTATTCCAGTTGAGATCGAACGTAAGCGAAATAGAATCAACATAAGGTTTGAATATCTTTAAATTCACCTTGTGATCTGAAACATCATTGACCACATAACAACAAAACAAAAATGGCTATCGTGACTAAATTCAGTATTTTGTTAATTAGTGTAATCGGATTTAATTTAGTAATTATTTAATCTTCAGTCAATTTATTTCTAAGACGTTTGTCAACCGAATTTATCATCTTATATGCGTAAGACGTCAATGTGTAGTACGTAGTAGTGCAGCATATCCATTTTTTCGTGGTTGGTGACAAAAACTACGCCCACCATCTTTGCTCTAGCAGGCAAACGTGCTGCAAGTCACCGAGGTGTAGAACCACGGAGACATTCTGTAAATGAACTGATAAATACCTGACTAAGTTGTTGCATTACAGTAGCACCTTGGTTTGCACCCAGTCGTAAACGGAGTTTATCAAAAGTTCTTACAAACCGCAATAATATTAGATTGCTAAAATCTAGAGTTAAGTAACGGACATGCATAACCGGGGTTTTAGATTATATCCTAATACCATATTCAAAACACAAACAATAACGTGGATAATAATGCGAAAACCCAAAACACCAGATTAATATTACATCGTCAATGTGAGTAACTGATTTCTACTCATCAGAAGGGCAAAAATCCGAACTATGATTTAAATAACTAAAAAAAATATGATTTACCGAAACTTCAGGCGCCAGTTTCCGAACATTTCCGAAATGGTAGGGCAGTGTGTATTTCTAGAGGATACATAGAATCGTTTAGGCTGGACTCCGGAAATTTATCACAAGGTCAAACCGCGTCAAATCACTCATCAGTCTAATCACTCTAATTCTATGTGTGCTATTTCTACTTCTAAAAATTTCAATAATACGACATTCATTTCGAGGGACACCAAGCCTAACACCCAAAACTGTTACTCGCCCAACACTTATTGGAACTGTTGGGCATACTTTTAAAGGTTGTGCACGTCCGATTAGCCATAGATTCTGCTTGTGACACTCCTAACATTCTACAAACGCAGTGTACCTACTGTAAAAATTATGAACAGGCAAACATGAAGGAGGACTTCAGAAATCCTGGGATTCTGATTTCCCGAACCCCATCAACTTCACCCAGCCCACTCCAACAAGAAAACGCGACGAATACATATCCAGAATTATACCGCTATATTTTAAAGAGGGATTCCAATCAAAAGAGAGAATAATAACTCAGACGTCCCAAGATAAACCAACCCAAACACAAATAATTAAACAACCAAGACTTGATCGTGCAATAAAGTTAAGTTCAGAAAATTAGTTCAAAGGCTGGTAAACAAGACAGTCATTAGCACAATTGATCAGAGGCCTTATGTTACAGTACTTATTAATGGTGCACCATACAACGGCCTGTTAGACAGCGGAGCGAACATATCGGTCTTAGGATGTAGCTCCGAAGAATTCCTGACCAAAAAGCATATAAAAATAAATTACATACCATCTACATAATGGACAGCAAGTGGTCAAATGCAACGCGTGATAGGGCACATCATGGCAAAAGTCTCCTATGGTGGAAAAACTTGGAGCTTACGAATCCACATAGCACTCGGCTTAAGCCAACCACTATATTTGGGCATTGATTTTTGGGATGAATTTGGGTTAGCCCCTATGATGGTGAGTGAGATCGAAAATCCTTATGAACTATAAGCACGAATTGAGCAGCCACCAACAAGTCATTTTAACAAACACAATAGACCTTTTCCCCTAGTGTGAAAAAATGGGATTGGGACGAACTCATCTTGTCAACCATAAGATTGCTGTTGGATCGTTGCAGCCAATTAAACAGAGGTACTATGCGGTGTCACCAGCCAAATAAGCAGAATTGTATAAGGAACTAAACACAATGCTAACATTGGGTGTAATTGAAGAAAGCCAAAGTTCTTGGTCATCCCCAGTGAGCATCGTAAAAAATGCTAATGGTAAGGTTCGGCTCTGTCTAGATGCTCGCAAGGTAAACGCGATTACAGTGACAGATGCTTATCCTTTACCCTTGATCGACGGATTGCTAAGCCGATTGGATCAAACAAGATTCATAAGTTCCATCTACTTAAAAGATGCCTTCTGACAAATACCCTTAGATCAAGGGATAAGACAGCTTTCCCCGGGCGCCCACTCTACCAATTATGCATAAGGTTATCACTCACCAATTACCTGGCCGGGTTCTAGTCGTTTCAGCTACGCTTGAAGATCATATTCAATTACTCTCTGAAGTAGCGAGATTGGTTATGTGATTGGTGATGGATGCCTCATAGTGGACGCATCGAAAGTCTAAGCAGTTGCCGAATACCCCATACCTGGCACGACCCAACAGATCCGAAGGTTCCTGGGGACGACTGGATGGTATAGAAGGTTCATTTCTAATTATTCTGTTATAGCTGTTCCAATTACGGATTTGTTAAAAAAAGGTGTCAAACCAAAATGGAACCAACAAGGACAAGATGCACTCGATCTATTGAAGCAATCTCTAATTTCAGCACCAGTATTAGTAAACCCGGATTTTAGTAAACACTTTTATATTCAGTGTAATGCGAGTACCACCGGCAGTGGCAGTGTGTTCCTGCGTCGTCATGTCTGCGAAGTTGAATAAAGCGCAGAGGAATTATACGATCACTGAGTTAAAGTGCTTGGCTGCACTGATGGCATACTCCCCATCACGCAGAACCTTCCTTCAACCCTAAGTTCACCAATATCAACCATATAAAATTTTTCAAAAATGATATTTTGGACTTAGGGTTGAAGGAAGGGTCTTGTGTGTGGGATTCTGGCTGATGAGGAGTATGCGCAATCATGAAATGTGATCGGTATGCTAATTTCAACTAGTTTAAGTGATTTCATTAATAAAAGGTGGGAGTTCCAGAAATCACCCATATAAAATTTTTCAAAAATGTTATTTTGAACTTAGGGTTGAAGGAAGGTTCTTGTATGTGGGATTCTGGCTGATGGGGAGTATGCGCAATCAAGAAATTTGATCTGCATGTTAATTTCAACTAGTTTAAGTGATTTCATTAATAAAAGGTGGGAGTTCCAGAAATCACCCATATAAAATTTTTCAAAAATGTTATTTTGAACTTAGGGTTGAAGGAAGGGTCTTGTGTGTGGGATTCTGGCTGATGAGGAGTATGCGCAATCATGAAATGTGATCGGTATGCTAATTTCAACTAGTTTAAGTGATTTCATTAATAAAAGGTGGGAGTTCCAGAAATCACTCATATAAAATTTTTCAAAAATGTTATTTTGAACTTAGGGTTGAAGGAAGGTTCTTGTATGTGGGATTCTGGCTGATGGGGAGTATGCGCAATCAAGAAATTTGATCTGCATGTTAATTTCAACTAGTTTAAGTGATTTCATTAATAAAAGGTGGGAGTTCCAGAAATCACCCATATAAAATTTTTCAAAAATGTTATTTTGAACTTAGGGTTGAAGGAAGGGTCTTGTGTGTGGGATTCTGGCTGATGGGGAGTATGCGCAATCATGAAATGTGATCGGTATGCTCATTTCAACTAGTTTAAATGATTTTATTAATAAAAGGTGGGAGTTCCAGAAATCACCCATATACAATTTTTCGAAATGGGTCTTTGAAATTAGGGTTGAAATGGGGATTTCCTACGGGTAATTCTGGCTAATGGGTAGTAGACGCAATCATGAAATGTGATCAGTGTGTTCAGTACAAGCAGTTTAAGTGATTTCATTAATAAAATGTGCGATTTTCAAAAATCGTTCATTAAGTGTATTACAAAAATTTCAGTTTTAAATTAGTGTTGAATTAAGGGTTTTTAGTCCCAATTCTGGCTGAAACGGAGTATGCCACCAGTGAATTCAGATCTTATCAGGTCATATACTTCTAGTCTAAATATTGTGGCTAGAAAACTACGACTTTTTCTTACACAGTTGATCTACTTTAACAGATTTTGTGCATAACACATGTAAATGGGCAGATTAAGCCGTTCTAGGAGAAATGCTGACCAACTCTGGAGGAGAAGTAAACTGATTTTGGCATGCACAGTCTTGCACAATTAAACTAAAGCAAAACATATGTATCAATGATTAAACGGATCTATGGGATTTCTGGTGTGATAATCAATCACGTCAGCAATCCCACATTATCTCCCAAAATATATTATGCATAAATTTTACGGTTAGACGCACAAAATTGCACAATCAAACACTACTTGACAAAATAAGAAAACCGTGGGATTTCCAAAATGGGATTTATGGCATGACTCACACCAAGTTGTTGAATATTAGACGGCATATGGCTTTACTTGGTATCATCTCTGAGTTTTTTTAATCCGCCATAGTGCCGCATATGTATATCATTTCAAGCATTTAAAGAATTAATTTTTTTACTCGTAATAACCCCAAGTTTTAGACTAGAAGTATTATGATAAAATTTGATCCCGGTATTTGCATGATATAATACTGTGGGCAAAAAATAGTAAGACTTTATTCATAATTTTAAAATTCTTTATTTATTTCTCCAAATCTATTTCGTCCCCCTCAAAGTAATCCCCCCGGCCTCAATACACTTGTGCCAACGTTTTATCCAATCCTCGAAACAGTTGTTAAAGTCAATTTCCGGAATAGCCTCCAATGCGCGTAGTGATTCACGTTTAATGTCTTCAATTGATTCAAAACGGTTTCCCCGGAGCGGTCGTTTGAGCTTGCTGAACAACCAGAAGTCACACAAATCAGGCGAATACGGTGGTTGCGGAACGATATGGGTGGAATTTTTGGCGAGAAAATCACGTAAAACCAATGCAGTATGAGAAGGTGCATTATCGTGGTGCAAAAACCAAGAGTTGTCGACCCATAATTCCGGCCTCTTTTTACGAATAGTTTCGCGCAAACGACGCATAACACTAAAATAGTATTCCTTGTTGACAGTTTGGCCGGCCGGAAGGAATTTGGAGTGCACCACACCTCGATAATCGAAGAAAACTGTCAACATCACCTTGATTTTTGACTTGCTTTGACGTGGTTTTTTCGGCTTCGGCTCACGTTTGGCACGATATTCGGTCGATTGATCGTCTGTTTCCGGGTCGTAAGCATAGATCCAAGACTCATCACCAGTTATAATACGTTTCATGACATCCTGGTAGTCGGAAAGCATTGTTACACAGACGTTAGTGTGACGCTGTTTTTCCAAGAAATTGAGTGATTTTGAAACCAATCGTGCTTCCACTTTTCTTAGGCCCAAATGATCTTTCAAAATGGTTTTCACTGATCCTTCCGATATTTCGACGATGCCAGTTAGGTCTCTGACTGTTAATCGTCGATTCTCGAGCACCAATTTCTTGATTTTATTAACGTGTTGATCATTAGTTGATATTAATGGCCGTCCTAGACGTGGTTCGTCGTCAACACGTTCTCGACCCTCTTTGAACAATTTGTACCAATCGAAAACACTTGCTCGCGACATACAATTATCACCGAAGGCGTTTTGCAACATTCTGAACGTTTCGGCACCACAAAATTGATTCCGCACACAAAATTTAATGGAACTTTTTTGTTGAATAATTTCACTCATTGTAAAAATCGCCGAATGTATTTTTTGTACTTCAGAAAGACAAGCACTAATGATTATTTTGATGTGACATTTGGCACAGATGTCACTGACAGTCATACCAACATAGAAAAGAAAATATTTCGACGAACGGTTTTCCGCGCGAAATTAAAATTAAAATGTCTTACTACTTTTTACCCACTAGACATTTTTGACGATCTTTTTTTTAGTAAAGGAATGCTATTCACACTTTTAATGGCTACACTTTTATAAGTTACAATTTTCGTTAATTTGTGTAGCTACACTTTTCATTGATTTGTGTAGGTACACTTTTCGTTAGAAACTTCACATCGGTTATCGAACCTGTAATCTCAAGATGAATATAATTCAATTTTGGGATCTTTTATCTACAAAAATTTTAAGAGGGAAATCTTGGATAAATCATGCTGTATAAGATAGCGGAAATTTCTCAGCGGAAAATAAGAGATTTCGCTACTCGCCGCAAGTGGCAGCACGATCACAAAAGAGAATTTAATTTGTTATATAATTACCAGCGGAAATTTATTATTCATTTTGTATCTCTTTTTTCACTAAATAAAACATCCCAGCGGAATAAAATATTAAAAGTGATCCTTAAAATGACAAATTGATTGATCTCCGAAGTAAAGGAACTCGGTAAATGAAATCTTGAAATTTAACAATATTCCGTCTTTCCGCCATACTAAAAGAATGACGATGAAATTTGGATAAAAGTATTGATTAGGGGTCCAAAACTTAGGAAAAAATTCTAGGATCTGTTCATGCTGGACTAAACTAGGCCATAACATAACCAATCCTTTTGAAAATTTAAATTTTTTTATCAATTTATTAACAGTTTTTGGCCAATATCTCAAAAACTTCCACTAGTAATCAATACTTTCGATTGTTTTTCTAATAGCTTAGGTCATACTGAGACTACGAGGAAAATTTGGGGAAAATTGATGGATTAGAATTTTCACTATAATTTTTTGATTTTCTGCGGCCATATAAGTTATTTTCAGTTTTTGGCCAATATCTCAAAAACTTCTACTAGTAACCAATACTTTCGATTGTTTTTCTAATAGCTTAGGTCATACTGAGCCTACGAGGAAAATTTGGGGTAAATTGATTTATTACAATTTTCACTATAATTTTTTGATTTTATGCGGCCATATAAGTTATTTTCAGTTTTTGGCCAATATCTCAAAAACTTCCACTAGTAACCAATACTTTCGATTGTTTTTCTAATAGCTTAGGTCATACTGAGACTACGAGGAAAATTTGGGGAAAATTGATGGATTATAATTTTCATTATAATTTTTTGATTTTCTGCGGCCATATAAGTTATTTTCAGTTTTTGGCCAATATCTCAAAAACTTTGACTAGTAACCAATACTTTCGATTGTTTTTCTAATAACTTAGGTCATACTGAGCCTACGAGGAAAATTTGGGGAAAATTGATTTATTACAATTTTCAATATAATTTTTTGATTTTCTGCGGCCATATAAGTTATTTTCAGTTTTTGGCCAATATCTCAAAAACTTCGACTAGTAACCAATACTTTCGATTGTTTTTCTAATAGCTTAGGTCATACTGAGCCTACGAGGAAAATTTGGGGAAAATTGATTTATTACAATTTTCACTATAATTTTTTGATTTTCTGCGGCCATATAAGTTGTTTCATGTTTTTGGCCAATATCTCAAAAACTTCCACTAGTAACCAATACTTTCGATTGTTTTTCTAATAGCTTAGGTCATACTGAGACTACGAGGAAAATTTGGGGAAAATTGATGGATTAGAATTTTCACTATAATTTTTTGATTTTCTGCGGCCATATAAGTTATTTTCAGTTTTTGGCCAATATCTCAAAAACTTCCACTAGTAACCAATACTTTCGATTGTTTTTCTAATAGCTTAGGTCATACTGAGACTACGAGGAAAATTTGGGGAAAATTGATGGATTAGAATTTTCACTATAATTTTTTGATTTTCTGCGGCCATATAAGTTATTTTCAGTTTTTGGCCAATATCTCAAAAACTTCGACTAGTAACCAATACTTTCGATTGTTTTTCTAATAGCTTAGGTCATACTGAGCCTACGAGGAAAATTTGGGGAAAATTGATGGATTAGAATTTTCACTATAATTTTTTGATTTTCTGCGGCCATATAAGTTATTTTCAGTTTTTGGCCAATATCTCAAAAACTTCCACTAGTAACCAATACTTTCGATTGTTTTTCTAATAGCTTAGGTCATACTGAGACTACGAGGAAAATTTGGGGAAAATTGATGGATTAGAATTTTCACTATAATTTTTTGATTTTCTGTGGCCATATAAGTTATTTTCAGTTTTTGGCCAATATCTCAAAAACTTCTACTAGTAACCAATACTTTCGATTATTTTTCTACTAGCTTAGGTCATACTGAGACTACGAGGAAAATTTGGGGTAAATTGATTTATTACAATTTTCACTATAATTTTCTGATTTTATGCTGCCATATAAGTTATTTTCAGTTTTTGGCCAATATCTCAAAAACTTTGACTAGTAACCAATACTTTCGATTGTTTTTCTAATAGCTTAGGTCATACTGAGACTACGAGGAAAATTTGGGGAAAATTGATGGATTAGAATTTTCACTATAATTTTTTGATTTTCTGTGGCCATATAAGTTATTTTCAGTTTTTGGCCAATATCTCAAAAACTTCCACTAGTAACCAATACTTTTGATTGTTTTTCTAATAGCTTAGGTCATACTGAGACTACGAGGAAAAATTGGGGAAAATTGATGGATTAGAATTTTCACTATAATTTTTTGATTTTCTGCGGCCATTCTCGTACTTAGCCTAACCGAAATAAATTCGTAAATTTTCAAAAGGATTCATTCATTCATTCATTTATTTATTTATTTACATTTTACAATTTCGAGTAGCATTCCAACCACATTTTGAGCTTATAAGCTCATTTATAACGTGGTGTGAACTCTATTAAAGTTTCCAAAATAGTGGCTTTCTTTTAAGGGTCAAACCCCGTGTTATATCTTCTGCAACTATGACCAATTACTTCTGCTGCTAGGCGGAATCACAATTTTACGAGGCTGTTATAGACCATGATTGGTTATGAAATGGCCTAGTTTAGTCCTGCATAAACTGATCCTAGAATTTTTTCCTAAGGTTTAGACCCTTGATCAATACTTTTATCCAAATTTCATCGTCATTCTTTTAGTATGGCGGAAAGACGGAATATTGTTAAATTTCAAGATTTCATTTACCGAGTTCCTATTTTATTCCGCTGGGATGTTTTATTTAGTGAAAAAAGAGATACAAAATGAATAATAAATTTCCGCTGGTAATTATATAACAAATTAAGTTCTCTTTTGTGATCGTGCTGCCACTTGCGGCGAGTAGCGAAATCTCTTATTTTCCGCTGAGAAATTTCCGCTATCTTATACAACATGGATAAATCCAAGTTCAAACTATCCTTTAAAAACTCGTGTTGAGATGTTAAGCCTAGGTATGTGGGCAATTAGTTTGGTAAATCTTATTAAGTGCCTGTTAACATTTCTGGCGTTCGATATGGATTGGTGTTATCAGTTTTCCAATAATTCACCAATTTACATCACACTACCGATCACTATTTCACTTGTACTGTTCACTTTTGTGTAACTATTTACGATCTACTTCTTAACTTGCACCATTCACTAGTAAAATTACAAGTGTGTCGATGCATCGCTGTTGAAGAATTATTCCATTTATTGTTTCTGGCGAAGTTTGCGTATTGCAATTGTAAATCACTTGCTTTTAGTTGTTTTCGCGAACATTCCAATCCGTCTATTCCCCTGTCTTCAACCCTGTCTTCTTCCCCTGTCAATAACCATCATTTTTAATTTCAGTATTTTCCATGATGACTATCGCCGCCGTTTACAAATGCTTTCGTTATTTTCATATTTCTCTCCGTATATAGAATGTAATTCTAAAGTTCAATTTCCAACCAGTATTGGAGGAATATTTCCTACAAAAACATCCTATGGCGTATCGCTTCAGCCAATCGCTTTTGGTGACTATCCGTGAAAATCCGAGGCTTCTTTATACTCGATAAACAACGTCACTGGCCATCTTAACAACGTTGTATGGACATTTCCAATCGCGTTGTGCCTCTTGAGATCTACCGTTTCGTCTCCTGGAATTGCAAATAAAATCTGCTGGCTGGTATGAGCATATATATAAATTTAGTGTTGCATGATTCAATAATTAATTTTTTTCTGGGATATGACTTTCTGTGCTAGCTTTACATACGAGTACATGTGGCAGGGTACTCAAATGTCACGGGGAATATAAATTCAGATGAAGTCTGATGATACTGTCTAATGGGTAACCCTAGACTATTGGAGTAAATTTCGATTATTTTTCCCTACTTCCACTCGTTTCTAACCCACCAACTAACTGTACAAAGAAATTATATTTTAAATTTAACTTTATAGAGCAAACGTGAAAACAATCAAATAGATTTTTTGGGATTCGCTACAACCATATGATTCTGTACTCATTGTCATATTAGGCCTATAGCATAACAAAAGCATTTAGACTGTTGTAGTGCTCGACACGTGCTCCAGTTATTCGATTTAAGGTTATCATTGAAAGTATCTATATTTGCTACTAAACGTGGAACTTTGGTGTAACAAATCATTCATATATGTCTACCCTATGCAAACACTACTCGAACGAGTACAGTAATCAAATCGAAATATAATCCTCTAAACATCAATAAATCTAATAATTTCACAAATACACCAGAATTGCAAAAGAAACCTATCCCGTGCCAAACCTTTTCTATGTAATAGGTGATATTCAGGAATGTGAAATAAATATTATTCGTATACAAAAAAAAATTAAATTTATTGGAAGAAAATGTCACGAACGTGAGTCGATTAGAAAAAGACCACTTAGCGGATTTAAAGTATAAAAAACATTAGGGAAGATTAAAACGGAGAAAACGATCAAAACCATTCGTTTTCTATACTCTGTGGCAGCATTGAAAACATTATAATTTTTATATGTGTCTTTTGGTAATGTCCTTTGGGAGTCGTATAGGTTTCTAGTTGAAAATAAAATATATACAAACAGGTCACATAATATCGTTTGTTGGTTTTACTTTTTGAAACATAAAAATTGGTTACATTCTCGTTCGTTTCGTATACAATTTAAAATTTATGAGGATTTCACAACCTGCATGTGCTAATGGTGAAAATGGGGATTTTTCATATTTCGTCTGTGATAATTTGTAGTCCCACTGTGGAATGATTTTTGGTTCTTATATCGTTTTCATATCATAAATATTGAACAGTATCAAGCCATTGTGGAATGAGGCGAAATTGAAAAGTGAAAGATAGGACCAAGTCTAATGAAATTGACATTTCCGGAGGAAATTGATTTTGTGGCCGCACACGAGTTATTTATAATTTGTTAGCAGTTTCTTATTTTAAAGAGGTGGATTATATTTGCGACGGATGTTAAAGAATTGTATAGTTCAACATATTTTTTGATTCTTGTTTACACTAAATAGAAATGGAAACTCTCACAATATTAAATTTTATCTCAGTCAATCACTCAATTTTCTTTGACTATTAGATTTCGTAGCACATACGATTCAATATTCAACACATTTTTAAGCGTCACGGCGACGCGATCATAATAATATTAATTCATAACATGACGCCAGTTATTTTCAATTTTCCGTTATTGACGAAAACGATGAAACAAAAATTTGTTTTTTCTTGTTTATTTGTTTATTATTTTTATTTTCACTTTAGTTTTCATCTAATTTTACTGATTATAAATCAATATAGAAATATTTATAAATTCATAATTTTAGATTTTACCCGACAAAAAAAAAATAACGTCTACATATTTCAATAAAGCAATTGGGCCAACGTTTACTTCTTAAATAGCATGGCGTAATTAATAAATTGACACACTGGGCCAAGGATTGTGTTACGAATAGTCTCAATGTCATAAGGCTTCGCAAAATATTTAGCACACCTAGACATTTTTCAATTTAACATGCCCCTTTCGAAGGGCAAAAAGCAACAAAGTACAAATCGCCAACAGTCAGAAAAGCCGACCTTGAATCAAATGCACACTCAGGTAATTATATTAAAATTCTTGTATCTGTACTTATCTTTGGGTTATTGTCGACCTCTCCATCCATATTAAATATCATACGTGGCCTAGATATTAAATTGTATAACTGGCCTCTCTGCCTCATCGCACCTTGCAATGAAGCAATTTCTTCATGATTAATTTTTGTCACCATTTCTTGACACTATGTGAATGCTGATTTCTGCAGTTAGAGTTACTCGCTTATATCAGCTAAAGTTAAGAAACCTCGTCAGATTAAACTGATCACGCCAGTATATCCATACTAACCGATTATATCCCTCAATCGCCTCGAATCGAAATTTTACGATGCCCGCGTTACTGATTAATTCTCGATGGAAACACAATAAATATATCACGATAATTCACTCTATACAGTCGCCTGTCGACAGGTGAGTTAATATAGGTAGTCGAAAATCAACAATTATCAACGAATTGGAAATGGAAGGCAGCGTTTCAACGAGAAAACGTGAATAAAGATTTTATAGTAATTTGATCCGCCCTAAGAGCGTAAAATCATCAGTTAAATTAATGAAGATTCAAAGGAAACTGCTGTAAACTGAATGACCCCTTTCAGTATTCTGTCAAATTGAAAAGTGAGGGAAAGTCTTGTCAGTTTTGCAAATATATCAGCTAACAACTTTTTGGCGGTTTAGACGAAGAATGGGCAAATAACAACGAATCCAAAATACGGAAAATAACAGAAAATATTTAGCATCTGTCAATTTTGCTAAAGAGATAAACGTCTATAGCCAAATCGGCTTAAAATGTAAACAATCAAAAATTAGTTAGAAATTTAACGCTACGTGTTCGCTAACGGATATACTCGTATATCAGCGAAATATCACGTAATAATTACGCAACACTTATTTTAAAAACATTGATACCCATAAAGGTTTTTTTTATATAAAAACTTTATTCAGATTTAAATTTCTACTGTAATTTTAATTTAGGGGTTCATCCATTTAATTTTTTTTTTTACTTTACTGCTACACCCCATTGAGAGATTTGGCCGCCTTATTTCCAAGGTTATATAATTAATTCAATTTCAGATTAATGACTGATTTGTTCATTGAATCGTAGTCAGGTTCCAGGGCTGCTGGAAGATGCATGCTACTGCCAGAAGAGGCATATTGGCATGCCGGAGGCAGGTGCAGGCTGGTCTTGTTTTTTCTCCAATTATTTGTTTTATTAGGGTTTCATTTTGATCTATTGTAAATACAATTAAATAAAGCCCTTGGGTATGATCGAATTACAGATGAAATGCTTAAACAATTGCATCTGGAGAGTCGAACCGTACCTAGCTAGTTCGTCTGCTTTACAGTTTCCAGTGACGTCCGAGTGACCAGAGACCTTATGCTTCAACCATGTCACAACTTCCCCGATCGCCACCACTTCAGCCTGGTACACGCTGCAGTAGTCAAGGAGATGAACACATATATTAACATTAAACTTCTCACAGAAGACTCCTACCTTGCCGTCTAGCTTAGAGCCGTCCGCGAAAAATTGCACTGCCTCGTTTTCCAGTATTAATCCGTTCCTCCAGGATTCCCTCGAACGACAGATGGTCCGGAAACCTTTGTCGAAGCACAACGTTAGTTAGCCACATTGGCTGCCATCTTCTTACCAAAAAATTCGATTGGAATAAGGAGGAGCATAACCTCTAAAGCGCGTGTAGGTGTTGTCCTAAGCGCCCTGCTTATAAGCTTGCAGGCCGTTCTTTGCACCTTATCCATCATCTCTATATATGTTACCTTGTCCAGAGCTGGCCACCACACGCCGACCCCGTACATCAGCACAGGTCTTACGACTGCGGTATAGAGCCGGTGTACCAGCTCTTATTAAAAACCCCATCTCTTACCTATATGGCGTTCCTACACGAATAAATGGCTACATTAGCCGTTTTCACCCTTTCCATAATATTAGGCTTCCAGCTGAGCTTACTGTCCAAGATTATGCCCAAAAATCTCGCTCTGTCAGCAAGAGCCAGTCTAATGCCGTTCATGGTAGGAGGGCTAACTACCGAAATTTTGTATTTCTTAGTAAATAGTACCAGCACCATCTTGGAAGGGTTGAACCCTAATCCACATTTGCTGGCCCATTTCGTAACGATCAGGAGTGCATTCTGCATAACATCTCTAATCGTGTCCAGATATTTCCCTGAGACAGCTATCGCTACATAATCTGCATACGCTACCACCCTTGCCCTCTCTCTCTCTCCAGTTCCAGCAGCAATCAATTCATCACTACACTCCAAAGAAAGGGGGACATTACACCTCCCTGCGGGGTTCCTCTAACCACTCGTATTCTAATGATGGACTCCCCCAGTTCTGAGGTAATAATCCTACCAGCATCTGGTTTATCAACCTACTTTTAGGGTAGTCCACCTTCAAACATGACAATCCTTCCATGATCGCCTCCGTTTTTACATTATTAAAGGCACCCTCAATGTCCAGAAATGCCACCATACAAAACTCTTGCGAGTAAATTGACTTCTCAATCGTGCGTACTAGATCATGCAAAGCTGTGTCCACCGACTTTCCCTTATACAGTACGCATGCTACGACATTGCCTAATTTCTTGGCTCAATTTTAGTTCGAATAACCACATCTATCAGCCTTTCCAAGGTTTTCAGCAGAAAGGATGATAGAGGCCCTTTGGACGTGCATCTAAGCTCTTCCCGATTTCGGAATAAAGACGAAGATAACCTGCAGCCAAGGGAGGATAACTGCCGAGTTCCTTTGGATCTCGGCTGGTATAATCTGATCCGGTAATGTGATGTAATACTGTGGGAAAAAAATAGTAAAACTTTGATCATAATTTTAAAATTCTTTATTTATTTCTCCAAATCTATTTCGTCCCTCTCAAAGTAAACCCCCCCCCCCGGCCTCAATACACTACGTTGCGCCAACGATTTTTCAAATCCTCGAAAGAGTTGTTAATGTCAATTTCCGGAATAGCCTCCAATGCGCGTAGCGATTCACGTTTAATGTCTTCAATTGACTCACAACGGTTTCCCGGGAGCGGTCGTTTGAGTTTGTTGAAAAGCCAGAAGTCACACGGAGCTAAATCAGGCGAATACGGTGGTTGCGGAACGATATGGGTGGAATTTTTGGCGAAAAAATCACGTAAAACCAATGCAGTATGAGAAGGTGCATTATCGTGGTGCAAGAACAAAGAGTTGTCGACCCATATATTCGGCCTCTTTTTACGAATAGCTTCGCGCAAAAGATGCATAACACTCAAATAGTATTCCTTGTTGACTGTTTGGCCGCCCGGAAGGAATTCGGAGTGCACCACACCTCGATAATCGAAGAAAACTGTCAACATCACCTTCATTGTTGACTTGCTTTGACGTGGTTTTTTCGGTTTTGGCTGTTTCCGGGTCGTAAGCATTGATCCAAGACTCATCGCCAGTTATAATACGTTTCATGACATCCTGGTAGTCGGTAAGCATTATTTCACAAACGTCAACGCGACGCTGTTTTTCCTGAAAATTGAGTGATTTTGGAACCAATCGTGCTTTCACTTTTCTTACGCCCAAATGATCTTTCAAAATTGTTTTCACTGATCCTTCTGATATTTCAACGATGTCAGTAAGGTCTCTGACTGATAATCGTTGATTCTCGAGCACCAATTCCTTGATTTTATTAACGTGTTGATCATCAGTTGATGTTGATGGTCGTCCTAGACGTGATTTGTCGTCAACACGTTCTCGACCCTCTTTGAACAATTTGTACCAATCGAAAACACTTGCTCGCGACATACCATTATCACGGAAGGCCTTTTGCAACATTCTGAACGTTTCGGCATTACAAAATTTATGCCGGACACAAAATTTAATGGAACTTCTTTGTTGAACAATTTCACTCATTGTAAAAGACGCCGAATGCACTTTTTTGTACTTCAGAAAGACAAGCGTATGCTAAACACTAATGATTATTTTGATGTGACATTTGGCACATATGTCACTGACAGTCATACCAATATAGAAAAAAAATATTTCGACGAATGGTTTTTCGCGCGAAATTTAAATTAAAAAGTTTTACTATTTTTTGTCCACTAGGAGCTGATCAGATGAGAAATTTAATTAGCTATTAGACACACTATCGGAACCTGAGTCAAGATCTCCGGTAAGTTGTCTTAATGGCCATTTTCAGTTCCAAGACAAATTTGATTTTGTACGAAAAAAATTCGTGAATACTTTGGGACCTGGATTGAAGGGTGATGTGATATATGGGCTGTTCAGATGAGGGATTTAATTAGCTATTGGACACACTATCGGAACCTGAGTCATGATCTCTGGTAAGGAGTTTTAATTTCCATTTTCAGTTCCAAGACAAATTTGATTTTCTTCGAAAGAAATTCGTGAACACTTTGGGACCCAGGTTGGGGAATGATATATGGGCTGATCAGGTGAGGAATTTAATTAGCTATTAGAAGCATTATCAAAACCTGAGTCAAGATCTCTGGTAAGGAGTTTAATGGCCATTTTCAGTTCCAAGACAAATTTAAAATTCGTAAACACTTTGGGATTCGGGTTGAAGGATGATATATGGGCTGATCAGATGAGGAATTTAATTAGCTATTAGAAGCACTATCGGAACCTGAGTCAAGATCTCTGGTAAGGAGTGTTAATGGCCATTTTCATTTCCACGACAAATTTGATTTTCTTCGAAACAAATTCGTGAACACTTTGGGACCCGGGTTGGAGGATGATGTATGGGTTGATCAGATGAAGAATTTAATTAGCTGTTAGACGCACCATCGGAACCTGAGACAAGATCTCTGGTAAGGAGTGTTAACGGTCATTTTCAGTTTCAATTCGTGAACACTTTGGGACCCAGATTGGGGGCTGATATATGGGCTCAACGGATGAAAGATTTAATTAGCTATTAGACCCACTATCGAAACCTGAGACAAGATCTCTGGTAAGGGGTGTTATTGGCCATTTTCCGTTCCAAGACAAATTTGATTTTATTCGAAAAAACTGTAATTAAGAGAGTAAGTATTAAACGTCTGGCAACACTCCTTACCAGAGATCTTGATTCAGGTTACGATAGTACTTCTAGTAGCTAATTAAATTTCTTATATGATCTGTTCGTATACCATCCATCAACCCGAGTCCCAAAGTGTGAAAAGTGAAAATAGCCATTAACACTCCATACCAGAGATCTTGATTCAGGTTCCGATAGTGCTCCTAATAGATAATTTAATTCCTATGCGTTGAGCCCATATATCGTCCCCCTACCTGGATCCCAAAGTGTTGACGAATTTTTTCGAAGAAAATCAAATTTGTCTTGGAACTGAAAATTGCCATTAACACACCTTATCAGAGATCTTGACTCAGGTTTCGTTAGTGCGTCAATTAATTTAATTCCACGAGCAATGATGCCATGCCTAATAGTAGCCTTTAACATGAGGTATAAAGTATAAACCATTTTTTTCTAGTTAATTTTTCCTAGTCCTATTCTTAAGGCAGGAATAGTAAATGCTAGTATAGAATAACACATTTCTACTAGAATAAAAACTATAAGATATGCTTTGTTTGACCGTCTACTCGACAGTGGATAAATATTATTTTTTCAATCAGAATATTATTTTAAATTGTTCAATAACGGGATGAAACAATAGTCAATAGTCACAACAATCATTACATTAAATGGGATAAAATTTTAGTATGCACGTACGTGTTGGTTTTAGTACTAATTTTCGTATAGGAACACTTAAGTTTTCTAATTAGATTTTAATTTAACAGTGTTAAACTAATACATAAATAAAAGTTTGAATTTGTGAAGAAGTTCACACGCATCAATCAACCTCATATTCGAATATTGACATTGCCCAACGAACACTGTCAAAAATACTCAGAATGATTAAAGGAGCAGAAGTAGATTCTGTTCCCGCAGATTTACATAATTACCTCAGTGACTAAGATTTGACCACTTATTGTTATTTTCATGTTTGAAAGATTCGTAATAAATACATAAAATTGTTAAAAAAAAATATATTTTTGCAATTTTACTGTGTTTTATTTTAAATTATAAACCCAACGCTTAAAAAATCATTCTTTACCATTGGAATGAAATGGTTGTCCAAGCAACCAGTTTGACCGGATCGATGTATTTCGAAAATTAAGTTTTAGTGGTGAAATATTTTGATTAAATTCAGCCAATTCTATCAGTTCCCATATGTATAACTTGCTCATAGATAACTTGTTGATTCATATGCTACATTTTCCGTCACACATAATTATCGTTCCCTTTATATCCGATTTCCATTTAAAGATTTAGCTCATAAAATCAAAATTTATGAAACATTTAATTTAAATGTCAAAAATCCAAAAAAGAAAAAACTTAACTGCCCGTTAATTTATCGATAAACATTAAACCGAGAATTCCGTCGAAAATGTCAAGAAATTTCCTGTCACAACACCGATTAATGGAAATGTAAAAACTTAATGGAATGTCTCATTTAACGTTTTCTTCCAAAAAAAAAAAAATCAAAATAAAACGATTATACAATAGCGCAGCGGTAATTCAAAGTATGTACTTGTATCCAAAAACCGAGCCACATGTGTGTTGATCCTGTGTTCGACTATAATTTCCCATACACAATAATTATGATACAGAAATAAAACATAAAACCACATCCATGAATTTTATGAACTGTAAATTTTTTTTTTATAGTCTTAAGCAATTAATTTTAATGTCACTGTGTAGAGAAACTATATTTTCTTATGTTTTCCCCCCACCCATCACACAATTAGTGTGTGTCTCTCTCCATTCCAAATTAAATGGATTTTTGTATGCGGATTCGTATTAAATAGTTGGGGCTATTAAATTAACTGGATAAGATGTACGAGTATGATATGGATAGATTCGTATCTGTAAATTATATACGAAAGTAATGTAACACATCAAGACGTTTAAAATACATGGCCACACACGAATAAAGTTTGACGAAAATTCGAATTATTCACTAAAGACAATACACAAGGCGATACACAAATTAACCACTACAAACTCTAAATTAAATGTGAGAATTTATAGTTGTATAGCGATATCTTGATGTCTTCATGGCTAATAATTTGTCATCGTGTAACAATTACGAACGAACACATAAATTTGTCACTGTGATTTATTTTTTACGAGTAACAGTAAATGTACACAAGAAAATTAAGAATAATTAATGACGGGAAAATGTATGTTGACACGGGAAACTCTTGTCAACATTTTGTTGGCGTTTTATAGTGTTATTGTTAAATGGATAATGGAACTTTAAAATTGTAACCAAAACAATTTTTTTGACAAATTGTTAATTTACGATTCAATTAATTGTGAGCGTTAATTAGGTAAGTAGAGCGAAATTGTAATAAAAAAAATACTTTGCAGTAGTTTGCTAAACCAGATTTGTCATCTAATTTTGTTTTATACGGGGTCTTGGATTTTGTCGTTATGTCTGTTAATTAACAGTCCACAATAAAATAAGCGTTGTATATATTTGTCACTTCAAATTTATGAGCATTATAAAGATTTTAGAGTAAGATTAAACTGTGGCGCTGGTTTACGTAATTTTTTAAAAACGAAAGAGAAACATTTTTATGGTGGTATAATTTTTGTACGGTGTAAATGACTCTATTCTGAGATTGATTTATTTTCGTAGTTTCCTGGCGCCACATCCGATTAAGGGATTTGGCCAACTCATTATTGAGGACACATAATCAGTTTCTAATTTCGGATAAATGTGTATTTGGTTTATTGAATCCTAGCTAGGTCCCAAGGTTGCTGGATGAGACATACGCTGCTGCTGGATGAGAGATACTGGCATGCCACGGGGAAGGGGTTGATCTCTTTTTTTCCACTTTACAATTACTTTCATGCTGATTTCGTTACCATTAAAATGACTAAATATTTGCAAAAAATTTGCTAACAAGCGAAAGTTGCGGGTGGTTAAATTTATGTCTTACAAAAGGACATGGCGACGTAAAATTAATCATCGAAGAACCGTGATGTGAACTAACTTGACAGTTTAAAAACTGTTTAGGATAAGTACTCGTACTATTCAAATATATAGAAAAAGACAGATTTTTGTACAATAAAAATGCCCAAATGTTAATTGTGCTTATGCAATTTTGCGGCCCAATTCTGAATATGTAAAAATTCTTTAAGTGTAACTTTATAGAAATTGCTTACGGAGAAAAAGATACAGTGTTCTAAAAAATGATATTCATAAACTGAAGAGTTTTCGCCGCTCGAACCAAATCGATGGCGGAACTCGAATATTGGTGTGAATCACGACAGAAACTCCACGGTTTTTTTATTTTATTGAGTAGTATTTGATTGTGCAATTTTGTGCGTCTAACGGTAAAATTTATGCATAACGTATTTTGGGAGATAATGTGGGATTTCTGACGTGATTATCACACCAGAAATCTCATAAATCCGTTTAATCATTAGATCATATGTTTTGCTTAGTTTAATTGTGCAAAACTGTGCATTACAAAATCAATTTAGTTCTCCTCCAGAATTGGTACGGATGTTTCCTAGAGCGACTATATCTACCCATTTACGTGCGATATGTACAACATCTATTGAAGTAGATCAACTATGTAAGAAACTGCCGTAGTTTTCTAGTCACATTGTTTTGACTAGATGTAACCGGTGTCAAGTTTTCAACATTTATCAAAAGTGTAGCTACACAAATTAAGAAAAAAAATGTACATACACAATTTAGCAAAAAGTGTAGATTTACATAAAAAAATATGGCAGGGCTGAATTTGTTATAATTTCCACTAAATATAATCTAATCTAATCCGCGGCATATCACTGCGACCTTCGGGGATTTTTTTTTGTTTAGTGTAAATGGAAATAATAATACAAAAAGTGTAAACCGGGTCTTGTGGGTGTTTAAGGGTCATTAACACTTAATTTTAGAGGTGACACCACAAATCTAATCTAATCGAAGGTCGCAGTGATATGCCGCATATCAACACAAATTGTAGGGAGTGTCTCCAAAACGCCAGTATACTCAAATTTGTGGTGTCATCTCTAGAATTTAGTGTTAATGGCCCTTAAACACCCACAAGACTCGGTTTACACTCTTTATATTATTATTTCCATTTACACTAAAGAAAAAAAAAATCCCGAAGGTCGCAGTGATATGCCGCGGATTAGATTAGATTATATTTAGTGGAAATTAAACAAATTCAACCCTGCCATAATTTTTTTTATGTAATTCTACACTTTTTGTTAAATTGTGTATCTACATTTTTGTTTTTTGTTAATTTGTGTAGCTACACTTTTGATAAATGTTGAGAACTTCACACCGGTGCCAGAAGTTCTCAATAAGTGTAATTTTTCTGCACGAAATTATTGACGTGGATTTCATCATCGAGAGCCAAGACCACCGATCTGACTTGAAAAGCAAATGCGAAAATAACAAAGGAGGACACAAACTATAAAATTTCAAATTGCTTTTGACGAAGCCATGGCCAGTTGGCTAGTTCTTTTCGATCTGACCAAAAAAATCTATCGTTGCTAAAGATTCGTCACAATATGGTAGTGGCGTGATTATGCATGCACTTAAAGATGGTATCTACAGAAAAAAAATTTAGTCGATCGTAAAAAGAATCATTCATTTATTGTATAATTGAAATTTGATTATTTACAGACCACCATCATTGATATCTCTTTTTGGTGTAAAACGCGAATTAAAATATAAACCGCAAATAGGATCTCCAAAGGATGAAAAGTATTATCATGGCCCAAAATAATAAACGATGCAACTTATAAATGGTCGACGACCCTATTTTTCTGAGTGGTATATCGGAGATGCACTGGCCGCTTGGTGAATTATTCTCCGTGGTATACAGGTGGTCCACTCGCCGTTGTTTGTATTTTGCTGCGAGGTATACCGGTGACCACTGGCCGCTTATAAAATTGTTCAACATGGCATACCGACTGTACCCCGGCAGGGGACCTCTTAAACTTTACCATGGAGATATTCTTATGGGTGTTGGTAAACATTTGGTTTTTCTACTGTTCACCTCCAAACCATTCAGGTATTATTGTTCACCTCCAAACCCATTCAACTTACGTTTCAAAAAGTTCAAATATATAAATCACAATACCCGAGTGATCCGATCGATACATATATCATAAGATATCTGCTAGTTTGGCCCGAAAAACCACCTTATTAAAGTTAGCCGAAAGTGAAAAAATCGATAGTGCAGCTAGTGTCTGGACTACTTCAACCGAAAGTTAAACAAACTATATATTAAATTGGAATATCCTGGCCAAAAGTGACTAACGTACAAAATCGCCGAAAACATATGTATCATAACAAACAACAATAAATACAATTTGCAATTTAACCGATATTAACTAATTGTTTCATGTGTATATAGCAGCATACTGCCAACTTTCAAAAATTTATTATGACTTAACGTTAAAAGTATTATGTTTGGAAAAAGTCTCATTTAAACAGGTTTGTAAGCGGTAATAACATGAGACAGTAAAGTAATAAAAAGAATGCCGTTAAAAATTGCCGTTAAAGAAGTTTAAATATTATCAAGCTTCAAACCATTTAGGTTTCTAATTGTCGGTACAGTGGTTTGAAATCGAGGCTATGCCAGACATACACCGATCTGGCTACGTCAATTCGATGGGCCGTGACCATAGACAGATTTTAAATTTAAGTTTTAATACTCGTAATGGTTTCTAATGAGGTTATAGGGATGGAATTGTCATTGTTTCCTTGTTTCGTGTATAAAATTTCGCCATTCGAGATTTAACCAGTATAAATAGACACAAATCTGACTATGCCGATTCGATAGTCCATGACCATAGGTAGATTTTGATTACAGGTTAGGAGTGAGTCTGATGAGATTATAGGGGTGAAATTCTTATGTTTCCGTTCTTCTGACGATAAAATCGTTCATAATTCGAAAAAATCTGACTATGCCGATTCGATAGCCCATGACCAAAAGTAGATTTTGATTATAGGTTAGAGTAGAGGTGAGTCTGATGGGGTTATCGGGGTGAAATTTTTATGTTTCCCTTCTTCTGACGATAAAATCGTCCGTCATTCGAGATTTTGCCACATGGACACCAATATGACTATGTTAATTTGATGGCACTTAATCATAGGTATATTTTTATTAAAGGTTAGGGGTGGGTCTGATGAGGTTATAGAGGTAAAATTTTTATTTTCCCCCCCTCTGACAACAAAACGGTCCATCATTCGAAATTTGCCACAGGGACACCAATTTAACTATGCCGATTCTATAGCCCATGATCATAGGTAGATTTTGATTAGATTTTTTGTAGTGAGTCTGATGGGGTTATAGGGGTGAACATTGTATCCCCCCCCCCCCTCTCCACTTTCATAGTGAGACAAACACTGGTTATTTGATAAAATCTCAATAGATGAACCGTTGTATCGTCGAAACAATGGAAAATGGAAACACTTCATCTACATAACCTCATCAAACGCACTCCAAACATATAATCAAATTTTTCTTAGGGTCATGATTCATCAAATTGGTACAGTCAGATCGGATAAAAATCTTGATATGCAAAACTTTCATCAGCTAAACGTAACTATTGCATATATGTCTGTTATTGACATTTTTCTTTTAGATAATTGATGATTCATTTGTTACTTTTAAATCTGTATTGCCGGCATTTTTCGTTTAAATATTGAAGTTAAACTTCTTTATCGATACATTCTACGGTATCGACAGTTTATAATATTTTCGGATGGAGTGAAAACTGAATATCTGCATTACCATCTTTCGGCTGGGTAGCAAAGCCACTATCTGCATTAACATCTTCCGGCTGGAAACGTTCGGCTAACTTTAACAGTATCGAAAAACCATGCCGAAAAGACTTTTTTATTTTTTCTTAGCCAGAAAAAATATTTATCAACATAAAAAAATCTAATGTTTTATCCATAAAATTTTATATCAGCCCGAATACTAAAGGGTGGTTAAATTTTAAGGGCCGACGTTGAATGTGAACCACACCTAAACGTCAAATTTTTTTCTGCATTTAATTTGGTATTTCTTAATTTCAGACTAATTCAATTTGAACCATGGAAAGATACACAATCGAGCAACGCGTTAAAGTTATTCAGGCATATTATGAAAATGGGCGTTCAAATCAAAATGCATATCGTGCACTTCGTGATTTTTGTGATGAGGCACATTTTCACCTCAGTGGATTCGTCAATAAGCAGAATTGCCGCATTTGGGCGAATCATAATCCAAGAGTGATTGTCGAAAAACCAATGCACCCACAAAGAGTGACTGTTTGGTGCGGTTTATGGGCTGGCGGCATCATCGGGCCGTATTTTTTCCAAAATGAGGCAGGTCAGACAGTTACTGTGAATGGTGTTCGCTATCGTGAGATGATAACGAACTTTTTATGGCCCGAATTGGAAGATATGGATGTGGACGATATGTGGTTTCAACAGGACGATGCCACTTGCCACACAGCTAACGAAACAATGGCTCTTTTACACGACAAATTCAATGGCCGTGTTATCTCACGTGGTGGCGATGTCAATTGGCCGCCAAGATCATGTGATTTGACACCGTTGGACTTCTTTCTTTGGGGTTATTTGAAAGAACAGATGTACGTCGATAAGCCAGCAACAATTCAAGATGAGATAATTCGGCACACTAACGGCATAGAACCTCAATTATGAATAAGCGTCATCGAAAATTTGAACCATCGGGTGGAGGTGTGCCACCGAGGTCGCGGCGGCCATTTGGCCGATATTTTATTCCATACATAATTAAACCATACCATATTATCATAATAAAAATAATTGACAATAATTTCCTAAATAATTTGTGTTTTATTCAAAATAAACATCGGCCCTTAAAATTTAACCACCCTTTATTAAAGGCAGCCGATAGTTTCCAACCGAAAGTTAAAAAAATAATGCAGATAGTGTCTTTACTATCTCAGCCGAAAATATAATATGGTATGTCAAATATTAATATTCGTCAGCCGACATTTCTCAGCCAAAATTTCTCAGCCGATATTTTTAAGCCGAAAGTGTTTTTTATACCAAAAATATTTGTTTTCTACAACAAAAAAATCAACTGAAATCGGTAAAATTAAACACTAAACAATATTTTTAATAGTGAGTTTTTAATAGTGAGTTGTTCGCAAAAATTCATTCAAAATTACTATTGGGAAATTGCAAATAAATATATATCATGAGTACAAAATTTGAAAAATTCTTAAAATTTACCATTTAAAGTGTCATGGGTGGAAATAGATTCAAATGAAAGGTCTTAATGATGCTCGGACCTGTAAAAAATTTCAGGTCAATTTTCATGTTGGGAGTCTGGGAAAACTCGATTGAATATATCGCACACACAAAATTTGAAAATTTATAAATATTGAGCGTTTAAAGTGGTTTGGCTGTAAATAGATTCAAATGAAAGGTCTTAATGATGCTCGCACCTGGTAAAAATTTCAGGTCAAATTGCTTGTTTAATATGCAAATGGTAGATTGATTCAATAAATTATTTCTACTAGTAGTCCCCGTGATATCGTAATGAGATTTTGTTGTCTAATTATCGAATGTTTTAGAGACCTGATACCTATTTATCGTAGACTTCTCTGAGATCGGCAAAACTATATTTCAAGTTATCCTTCGGTGTATCTAATAAGGCAAAACATTGTTTTTAACAAATCTCTACATTTATAAATCCAAAATTTAAGACCCACTTTCTGTACAAGTATGGATTTTTTCTTCGTGCACATTAAACTCGAATCGATGGAAAATCATCCATGTCAACTAACCTCGTTTTGTTGCCCACCTTGTCGCCTCACTTAGTTAACTACCAAATAGTTGTTGCAGGTTTTCTTGCAATCAGTCAAATGCTTATATAATTCGAATAGGCAATGTTGTTTTTATTTTTTCTTAATCCATGCCATCTTTTCTGGGGCCGACGCACTCTCTGCTCTTTCGCGGTTCATATTTCCCGTCTTACTTTACACAATTTCTGCCAACTCGAAGACGTACGGCTATAGGATCGATTTAAGTTACCATTTGGGCATTGCATGGAAAATGGATCGGCCCATGAGTTTTGCACCCTCTATCGGGTCGTAGTTGTGTTCCTTTTAATCACAGATCGTAATCTGTTGATGAAAATTTAATTTGCATCTTGCCCCTATTGGGATTCGACCCCGGTACCTTCCGATCCAAGCGGCAAAGCTTTAACCACTGTGCCATTTGGTCGGGCAGACTAGGCATGGTAATTGAGGAATTCACTTCAATCCGAAATTTTGATATTTTTATAAACTCTCGAAAGTACAGGCCTAGGGGTCTTATAGTTCATTGTTACATAGGTTCATAAGAATCAAACCTTTTTATTATAATAAGTAAACATCAACGCCTTCACCAGTTTGCGAGGTAAGTCCAGGGGTTTCCGCTTAGGCATACTTGCCAATGATTTTGTTGTTATAATAATCAGTGAGACCTGGCTTACGATCAATATGTTATCCGAAGAGTACATTCCATCATACTATGAAGTTCATAGAAAGGACAGATATGATTTGGTACACCAGTTGTAGAATGGGATCCCTGCCTTGATGTCATTGCCGTTCGCATCAGACTAGCTTACAATACCCCGATTGTTGCCGTCGCCGTTTATATTCCTTATGGATCCTACCGAACAGCCGTTATACCTTCACTTCTTCCTTGTGATCAAATTATCATTGTGGGTGACTTTAACTTACCCGGTATATCTTGGAACGATGTCGACGATGTGTTCTCTTCATCCTCAACCGACGAGAAAGCATTAACTATCATCGATTACTTCGCTTCCATATCAACAACGCAGCTTAACCGCTTCAGCAACAGTCGAGGAAAATTCCTGGACCTGCTATTTGCCAACGATGTCTTACATGCCGACGTTGCCCCGTGCTTGAACTTTATTGGACGTGGGAGCATTTATCACACACCAATTATGATAAATATTTTTTATGCTAAATATACAACTAATTATTTTTGTAGCGATTTTCACTTTAATTTTATAATGGCCAACTACGCATCCTTGAATGAATTTCTCAGCACTGCCGATTGGGACTTTCTACAGTGCGGTGCGGATTTGAATGATATGGTGCACAGAATCAATGAGCTTCTCGGAAGTGGTATCGAGAGACACATTCCGCGGGTTATCAATAATAAATCTGGCTTTCGGGAGCCATGGTATAATACCGAGATGATGCTGCTCGAGAAACGACTCAACAAGTTTCATTCCCTTTACAAGCTTTACGGCGTAGAATACTATCACGATTTCGTTAACGCCCGCAATGAATTTAAGACTCTTAATTGGTTTCCGTCGAATATATGTTACCAGACCTCCACCGCCAGTCAGCCATCCGACATTTTCAATTTGTTTGCCAAATTCTTTGCATCGGCTTACAAGCCACTTCGGCCAACAGATACTCGGTCTCCTACTACTTCCACCTCCATTGTACTCGATCACTTCAAATTTACCGAACAGGAGGTGCTGGATCAACTGCTTCTTCTCGACGTTAGTAAGGGAGCGGGTTATGACGGTCTTCTACCGATCCGATTCAACCGTTGTACTGTAAGTCTGGCCCCTGCAGTTACCTTCTTGTTTAACGAAAGCCTTCGTCATGGAATTTTTCCAGATCCCTGGAAAATCTCATGTGTTCATCCAATTTTCAAGGCGGGTAATAGAAGTGGGGTAAGTAATTCGGGCGCCATCCTACGTGCCTCAAGTTAGCCATATCCGCCCACTGTTATTTTCGATATTTATTAACAACGTTGCAAAATGTTTTAAGTTTGCCAACTGCCTTCTCTTCGCAGGCGACATGAAGATTTTCGCCTGGGTCTCTAGCGTGTTAGACTGTAACATGTTACAAGATGACTTAAACCGCTTTTGCCGTTGGCCACGCCTCGCCTGTTTTTTATCAATATCAACTGTACAACGAAACCACTGATCGGGTTGAGTTCATTTCGGATCTTGGTGTGATCGCTGAATCTGATGTTGACCCGTTAACTTTGACTTCATTATACTGAAGATTGTGGACTACGTTCTTCCGCATTATCAGAATCGTTGTAATCTATTAAAACTGCAACGTCTATATAATCGCTGAGATGTAGCTTCTCCGCTGTTTGTGCATGATATCATCAGTTCGCGTGTCGATTGTGTCAAGTTACTAGAACATATCAACTTGTACGCTCCCGAACGTAAAATGCGTCAACGCGATGGAGCTTTATTCATCGACTGAGCGGTAACGAACTATGGACTTTCTGATCCAATTACGAAGATATCGCGGGTGTTCAACAAGGCCTACGGATATTTTGAATATCACTTGTCGAGAAATTCATTCAAGAAAACTTAATACAATCTTTTGTAGTCGAACTCATGCGCCGTCATTTTTTTGTTGTGCCGATTGTAGTCACTGTAGGCACCATTTATAAATAAATAAATAATATAAAGCGACTTGATATTTTTATAATTGTTTTGTTGCATTTAATTCAGCACTATGAATTTGCTGGAGTACGGGATTGTCAGCCTCCACGAAGTATTCATAAATGGATATGGGCGTACTCTGGGCAATGTTTTGTAGAACAAATGGTTGTGGTACTCAATCCCCTCGTAGTAGTGAAGCAGAATAGCTAATTAGTCAATCAAAACTATGCAATGGTACAAACAAAAGGAAATAATGCCCCAGGTGGTACACCAATATCAACATTGGTAAATCCACTCTCTGTGGAGCCCTATGGATTCTGGGGAGGGCCATCTATTGCATTATCAGGGAACATCAAATCCGTTCCAGAGAAGACCAAATTTACAAAGATCACCGATAAAGAAAAATAGAAGCAAATCGGTAGCTAACCAAGCCGATACTTTTTCTAACGCTATACCTAGACAAACATTACACGAAATAAGTGATGCCACAGGAAATTTTACTTTTCAAATAGCCGAATCTAGTAAAACAACTATTGACCTAGAAACGGAGAATATGAATCTCTTGGCGAGAGTAGAGCATATGGAGCAATTATTTGCCAAGCTAAGCGAAGAAATTGAGTATCTAAAGCAAGAAAATGAAAACCTAAAAATGAATCGGGATTCAAATGAAGATTGCGATATAGGAAGCATTGAACCAGACAAACTCATCTATTCCGCTGATGGAGATGAATTACAAAGAGAGAAGGACTGGATCCTAAACAAGCAAAAACTGTCCAGAAAGGGTAAGAAAAGAAAAGCTGAATCGTCACCTGAGACTGAGCAATTAAATGGTAGGGGACAATCTAGTCCAGATTCAAACGATGCTCTACCCAAAGCCAATAAACCAAAAGGTAGTAAATATGCCAAGAACATTACATACAATTTGGTGCAACCGAAAGATAAATCACCCCCACCAATAGATATTGTGGGTGTAACCAGTTACCCAGAAATTCAGTCACTGATGAAATCGGTTACTGACAAAGAGTATAAGGTAACAGCGTTAAATAATGACGTTTGGAAAATTAATACTCTGGACTCAGATACTTAGAGAACCTTATCTATGAAATTGAATGCTGAAAAGTATCAGTGGTTCACTTACGAAAACAAACAGACCCGACCTATAAAAGTTATGACAAGAGGTTTGCATCACACTTGCTCAAGCAAAGAAATAATGGAAGACTTACAAAACAAAAGTTTTAGAATACTAGATGCAGTGAATATTGTTAAAAAAGAGAGAACCGAAATTCAGGAAGCAAACCAAATTATCAGTAAAAGTATGCTAGTATTTGACAACAAAGATAATGTTTAAAACATTTATGGAATAAAAGGAATTCTTCACATGAAGGTGAAAATTGAACCAATGAGGAGAACCACAACATGCATACCTCAATGCAAGAAATGCCAGGCATTTAATCACACCCAAAAATATTGTGGCCTGGATCCAAGATGTGTAAAATGCTCAGGTCATCATTTTACCCAGGCATGTACAATAGGGAGAGATGTGCCAGCCAAGTGTACAAATTGTAAGGGCCAACATCCGGCTAATTATCGAGGCTGTGAGGTTGCTAAACAACTACAAAAATTAAGAGATAAAACAAGAAATCAACCGCAACATCACGAAAATCGAAGGGTTCAAATATCAAATCAGATGGATCAAAACCCACGACCAAGCAATACAGGGCAAAGAAGTTCATTTGCGCAGGTAGTGAAAGGTTTGGGTTCAACCAAATATATGGGCTCTGAAAGTAACTAAATTATGGAAAACATTATGAACAGCATTGCAGCTATTACAAAGTGGCTAGATTGACCAAAGTAATCTGAACAACATCGTACTTGACCAACTGAAGAAAATGCAACTCCCTCAACGCAATCCATCAAAAAATGTTAAGTAAGAATACAACTTTCAAAATAGCAATCTGGAATGCGAATGGCATTATACAAAATATTCCAGAAATAAAAATATATTTAATTTCAGAAAAAATCGGCATTTTCTTAATATCTGAAAGCCCTCTAGTTAATCTTCGTTTGTTGAAATATGGGGTTATAACTTATAGCACCCAGCAAGAGGTGGTTCGGCATTAATAATGAAAGAAAATATAAAATACCATTTAGAATCAAATATCGAAGAAGAAGCAATGCAAGTCACTACTGTAAGGATCCAAATTAAACACAGACAGCTTACTGTCTCTGCAATATATTGTCCGCCCTGGCATAACTTGAAAAGGGAGGACTACCTTAAACTATTTAAATCGCTTGGACGTGATTTTATTGGAGGTGACTTAAATGCGGAAAATACCTATTAGATCTAGACTTACGACGTCAAAAGGTAAAGAATTGTTTTAAGCAGGGCAGACATCAAAATGTGAATGTTACTCTGGTGGTTCCCAACATACTGGCCCAGTGACGGAACGAAGATACCTGACCTAATCGACTTTTATGTAGCAAGAGGTATATCCCAGAACTGCATTCACATTGAAGACAGTAATTTTCTAATATCGGATCGGAATTCAAAGGGAGAGTAAACCCAGATTAACAAATTCAAAAACAAACTGGGATCTCTTTCGTGAAGTATTGGAGGAAAGAATCAATCTTCAGGTGCCGATAAGAAATCCCCACCAGTTAGAAGATGAATTAGAATAACTGAATGGAGCAATTCACTATGCTGCTTTGGCAAGTACCCCCATCATACAAAATAAGAAGAAGCTTAACATTTCCTACCCAATCGAAGTTAAAGAGTTGGTAAGACAAAAACGACGGGCACGTAAAACCTGGCAAATAACTAGAACACCGGAGAACAAAACAGTTCTTAACAATTTAGGTAACAGTCTTAAAGAAGTTAAAAATGCATCAATCAACAGATATCTAGTTAACCTAATCGATGAAAAAAATTCTTATTATTCTCTGTGGTAGGCGACGAAGGGACTCAAAAGACCCAAAATGCAAGTGCCTCCACTTAAAAAGGAGGATGGAACCTGGGCAAGGGGTCCGAAAGAGAAGGCTGATCTCTTTGCGGAGTATCTCGAAGATACCTTCCAACCACTACCAAGGCAAACGGCCAATTAAACTATTATGTCAATCCAAAAGCTAGATGATTTTGATATACGCCCAGAAATTCTCAAAGAATTAAAAGAAGAAGTAAAAAGCAACATGAATGTTAAAAAAGCTCCAGGATATGACTTGATTACTTCAATGCAATCAATGCAAGCTTCCGGTTAAAATATGGTTTGCGGCAATGGAAAGTAGCAGAAGTAATCATAATAGCAAAACATGATAAACCACCTAACGATAAAAAATCATACAGGCCAATTTCATTGCTGCCAATTATGTCAAAACTCTTTGAAAAATTGTTACTAAAAAGACTTAAACCAATAATTGAGGACCGACAATTAATTCCTCCACATTAATTTGGATTCAGGGAAAATCACTCCACAATTGAACAGGTGCATAGCATCACCAACGTTATTGAAAGAACGTTAGAACGCAAAAAACTATGCTCCAGCATATTTCTGGACGTCGCCCAAGCCTTCGATAAAGTGTGGCACAGTGGACTGGAATTCAAGCTGCATAGAGATCTGCCGCGGCAATTCTATGCCATATACTAAGATCTTATTTATGCAATAGACATTTTCGTGTGAAATATGAGGATGAATACTCCGAACTAAAGAAAAACTCTGCCGGTGTCCCACAGGGGAGTGTCTCAGGAACAGACCTGTATTTATTATATACAAGGGATATTTCAACAACAGATGGAGGAACCATTGCCACCTTTGCAGATGACACAGCAATAATGGCCATTGGAAGTAATGTCGCTGATGCAACGAGCAAACTCCAGAAGATTACTAATGCGGTTTGTAACTGGACTAAGCGCTGGAAAATCAAGCTTAATGAGACGAAATCCGCGCATATTAACTTTGCATATCAAAGGGCTTCCCATCTACCGATAGTATTTAACTCACGACCGGTGCCATATGCAAACAAAGCTAAATATCTGGGCATGACTCTCGATGCCAAGCTCAAGTGGAGAGAGCATGTCAAAAAGAAAAAAGAAGAACTTAATATTAAGCTCAAGTGGAGAGAGCATGTCAAAAAGAAAAAAGAAGAACTTAATATTAAGTTCAGAAAAATGTATTGGCTCATAGGTAGAGGCTTACAATATACAACAAGCTGCTGCTATATCGGCAAATACTGAAGCCGATATGGACCTACGGTATTCAACTCTGGGGATGTATTAAGCAAACAAACGCCAAAATGATACAGACGTTTCACAACAAGGTTCTCCGTAGCGTCGTAAATGCTCCGTGGTACACAAGAAATGAAGACCTTCACAGGGACTTACAGATGGAATACATCAAAGATGAAATATAAAAGCACGCCGCCAAACACGAAATAAGGCTCCAGGAATATAGAAACCCCTATATTTGCCATATGATAGATAACCCTGTCGTTGAAAGAAGACTTCAAAGAACGAGGCTACTTGACCTAGTAAACTTACCAAATTAAAATTATATTTTAAATAGGTTTAATTAATTTTGGGACTAACCATTGGGTTTCACCCCAACAAATCAGAATTATTTAAGAAATGTAAAATTTGTAAATTTGAAAGATAAATTGCTAGATGAGGACAGTGTCACTTGTAATTAATAAACAAAAAAACAAATTAATTTGCTTTCACATATTAAAATTTTAATGTGAGTGGAAGTTGTTGTAACTAAAAGTGACCATTTCAGCAAACAGTATTTTTCAAATGGCCGTTATCTGAGGAAGTGTTCCATCGCTACTCGTATTTAAATTACGAATCTGTTGAGACGGTCTAAAAATAAACCAGTTAACTTTAAAAAGGATATTAGTCATTCTTTATATTGAGACGTGTGTTTCTCTACTTGTCAAATACTTCGAAACAGAATCTTATCGTATAAACAAAATAATAATTTGCATCATTAACCATGTCTCATATAAACATCTTTAACATTATTGTGTTTATATCCATTATTTTGTTTATTTACCGTTATTGTGTAAAATTCAAAGAAACCAAGAATGAATCTTAATAAAATTTGTTTATCTGTATATGACGATGTACGCGAGTAGCATAACAAAACCCATTATGAGAAACTATCACAACCGGTCAATCTCCGGAGATTACATGCTTAAGTATATAATTAAATTGTAATTGATACGTTTCGAGCACAACACACGCACATACCCAAACATCCCAAAATTTAATGTCCCTCACACAGCATTACTCATTATTAGTTACTTACATATTATATACAGGCCTGTTGACATATGTTACAAATTCGTTCTTTTGTTTTATGTAAACGATAATTTTCTTTCTATCTGCATATTTTTAATAGAAATGTCATAATTTAGAAATTATATTTTCTTAAAATTTCATCTTTCATAAAATATGTCATATCGAGATGAAAATATAATGTTTTGTGTTGTTGTTGGTGTTTTGTTGATGTTAATGGTTTGATGATCATGAATAAATATAAATGACGATCAGATTATCGTAAAAATAAACATACATTAATATTTTTTTTTTAATTTCTTAAAGAAACATAAACAAATCATTAAATAGAATTATATCTATCTGTATATTTTGGACGAAAATATTTTAACACTTGTTGGTACCGTGCAGTTCCATTAAATTGGTACTCGCTCACATTATTGAAGGGAATGTGGAACACACGGTAGGATCACTAGGGTTAACAAATATTTTTATCGTTTGGAATCATGACAAAAATATAATAATAATAATTGAAAATTTGTCTCTACTGCGAGAAGAATTCCTCAGCATTCAATATTTCAACAGAATCTTTTAACTCGATGGATTCTAAAGATCATTAGATCAACCACACGCATATAAAAATGGCAAAAGTTGTATTAAGTTAAGTGATCGCGCGGCGCGGTAAAAATAGATGACAATTAATTTGTGTATACAACAGATTTTAATTATTCGTGAAGAAAAATTTATTCGAATATTTTTTTTTATTGATCTCGTACCTACTACTGTTGATGACGATGATTGAAACTATACTCGCGTAGATTCAATATAGATTGTGGGTGGATTTTGATCAGTTTCAATTTATATTTTGGCTATAGACATTGCTTTTATGACAATTTATTGATTGATGTGTTATTATATGACGCCTGGCTGATTGTCTTCTGAATTTTATAAATCCCGTTCGGCACCGTCTGATACAATTGTGTAGGTAATTTTAACCGGTACCTATTGGTTTTAGGCATTCCAATTTGTATTCTAAGTTACGACTGACTAACAAAATTGTGTATGAAAATGGTTTGATAGTATAAAACCAGAATAGGAAAAAAACAATTATGATTTGGCGATCGAATGTTACATTTGTGCAGAAAATTTGAAGTGATCATTAGGACCATCTGAATTAATGTATTTTTTCTGAAATCTGTTTAATTATGATTATAATCTATACAATTTTCAATTTTGATCTTTAAAATGTAATTTGTATTTCCGATGTAGTACCCATACAATTGGGTGACTTGGATTCATGATTACGTCACAATTTTATAATTAAAAATACTACAGAATTGATAAAAAAACATTTCTTTATTTAAAGTATTATCACAAAATTCATTTTTCTTATTCAAATCGCAAAATTAATTTAAATATATGTAATTCAGTCTTTCGTTGTATGGAATTTCTTAAAACAACTGTTAATTTTTGTTGAACATAAATAAATGTTACATTTCTCGCATTTGCATCTGACTTTTACAAGATTTAAGGCGGCACATTCTAGATGTCGTCAGGTCGTCCCACACTGGCCAATGTCCCGATGATGAGTAGCGTCTACTTAAAAATGGAAGACTTTCCAATTTAATTTTTTTCCGGTTGGCTCTTCTTGATTCTCATCGTCAGTTGTATCATCTGTATCGGTCCTTTGACTTTCACATATTAAAGAATCTGCAACGTCCATTTTAAACTCCAATAAATTCAGTATTTTTGATTTTGGAATATTTAAAAATATACAATCGCGTTTATATTCCATCCAGGAGTTGACTACAGCCAAGTCGATGAAATGTTGTGCGGCTTTAACCGGCCATTTTTTTGTTTTTATGGAAGTTCTATAATACTCCATTTGCTGGTCGCATTGGGACAATCCATTATTATAGATTTTTTTGTCTGTTTACACCAGCGATCTACAGTACCAGCAGGATTTATTCCGCTGATATTTGAAATGATAGTAACACACTTCGTGTCCTTCCATTTTACGGCCGAAATGGTTGAATTTGATTCAGTTAGCGTAAATTTCTGGGATTCACCTCTTTTTAGCTTGCGATCATTTTTAAAATTATCTTTTTTGAAGCGATTTAACATTATTGTGCCCGTTGCCTTAAAATTCATTTGTTACAATGCTACAGTTGAAAATATCTATCAAAATACAGAAAGCTTCCTTCAGGTAATATTTCAGTGAGTCGCAACACAACACTTGGTCCTAAGCCGAGCTCTTTAAATTTCAAATTTGATGTTATTCCCTGGTACAATTCAAAGTCTATTATTAGCACAGATGAAGTAGTAACAACAAAGTTTTTTATGCCAACTGGCTGCGGCTTACCTTTTACAAATTGTCGGGCAGGCATTCGGCCATTAAAAGGTATCATTTGCTCATCAATTGAGAAGTGCCCAATTTTGCGCTCGATTTCATGGCACCTTTGTCTTACTGCGTCGACTGTTGGTTACACTCGCCAAAACAGATTTGTGATTGGTTCCGGTACTTGTGAAGTATCCACAAAATGAATCGAAGATCAAAGAGTCTGAAACCTCTGTCTGGACAAACAACTAGAAATTTTTGGAAGCCCAATACTGTCATTCCAAAATAAGTGCAATCTTGAATACGGAATGCATCCCATATACATCAATATGCCATACAATTTTCGAATTTCGCATCCGTTGGCTTTCAGTTCTTCACTGGTAGTTGTGATGTGATACAAATTTGTAAAGCGAGCGGTATCTTCAAAATGTTCATTTTGAAATATTTATAAAAATATTGTAGCGGGCTCTGTATTTCAGTTTTAACCGCGCACGTATATTGAACCGGTAAGATTTGCCGTTGCAGAGACGCTTCAGTCCAAACAGAAGCGCATTGATTTATTGTAATATTAGATGAGTTAGCTGTATCGTTACATTCAACATCGTTACATTAATCAGAATCAGATGAGCTTTCATGTTGATTTCGTTCTGTTTGTTGATAATCTTCGTCACCTGAATTATCTGAAGCTTTTAATATTTTTAAAAGCTCTTCATTGTCAATTAGCCATTGACCGTTCACGAACACAACTAGAATAGATAACATCAATAGTAAATAAAGCTAGCTCCTGAACCGTGATGGATGCAAAGCGCTCTCGGTATACGGATCGACAACTATGTACTGTGTGGTGGGCTTTATTTTTATTTGTAAATCGTGGCGGAGTATTGGGACAGAGATGGTCTCGTAGAGCTGGTAGTCCCATGATTGCACCAATGGGATTTGTATCACGATTATGAAGTTGACATTAGTTACTCTTGTCTTTATTGTCATTAGACGATACAGGTTGTGTACCTCTAAAACCCCATGCCCTGGCAATGTGCAGGTTTTCGGAAGATGTTTAAGTATAATGAACATCTCTTGCTCCAGCTGCCACGGCGATATCAGCGAAGGATGAATAATCTGGTGTTTCGCACCTATAAGTACGTCCACTAATCCTCGTTGTGTATCTTCAAGATGTTTGAACCCCAGCTCTAATTGCAGGGATAAAAGAATGACCGCTAATGCTTTATCTTTGTGGGTTCGTTATTCATTGAGGAGTGCTAACTCGACGTCGAACTGTTGTTGTGCCTCCATTAGGTATTTCAATGGTTGGGCAGTGATGTGTTTGAACAGTTTTAACGTGTTGTCAATAATCGAGGTTTGATTTTTCAGAAGTTTTAAAGTGTATGCTTCATTTTCCTGTATCTGATCGAACTGATGTTCGTACTGTTCTGCCTCTCTTTGCGACAATCACCCAAACATATCCTCCATTAGGTACCCTATTGTGTCGCCTACTCCACGTTTCGTCCTATGTTGACTGACGTCGCTATGTATTATCAACTCGTTGTCTTGGATAATGTTGTTAAACTGCCATTGTAACTGTTGTAGGATGAGATCACATTTAATTGGTTGTACATCTTTGCAGGCTCTGTCAAGTAAGGTCAAGACCTTCTCTACGTTATTTAATTCTTGCCAATAACTCGACAAGTTGTATCGAACTAACAGATCCCATTTCGACTAAGCAGTTCTACTTTGGCAATATTGTCAAAGTACAAGCCCGAGTTGTTCCATGTAGTGACAGTGACGGATGGATTTGTTTCGACTAATTTTGAATCTTCAGACCACCGGTTGCCGCATACCAAGCTTATTATACTCAGTAAGAGGCAAGTACGTTGAATTATTTGATTAGTAGTTGAGGCATGCTTCGCCATTGGATGGGGCTGTTGCCTTCTCCTTTGAGTCATGGGTACATGTTCTTCGGCTTGATGTTCTTGTTCTTGAGTTTCCTCTTCTATCAGTGGCTCTTGGCTGGGCAAAGCTGCTACCTTGCTTATTGATCTCTTGACGTTTGAATTACCCGCTGTTTCGAGCGTTACTACTCTGGTCTGCCCATCGTCGCCGGGGTGCAATTCTAGAATTCCGCCGAGTTTCTATCTCGCTGGTGGTTGTAGTTCGTCTCGCAGTAGGACGATATCTCCTACTTTCAGGTTTGTCCGTGTTTGTTGCCACTTGTGTTAACCTCCAGGCTCTTTTTTACTTGTTGAACTAACCGACTCAACAGTACCGCGCTGCATAACTCGAGCCGAGGTATCGTCAATTTCGATTTTATCGGTGCTACCCTTGTTTTGGCAGTCAAAAGACGGATTGTACTTTGCCCATTGATGGTGCTTTTGCTGTACAGTACGGCCGCGTAAGCATGCTCGGACGCATCACAGAATCCTTGAAGTTCGAACATACCGTTGTCCTTCGCGTAGTTGAGATAGCGGGGTATTTTAATTTATCGCGCTGAATTCAGGCTTGAGTTGATCCCAGCGTCTAGCTGTTTCTGCTGGTAGCTTTTCGTCCAAACCTAGGTCGAGACTCCATAGCCTTTGGTACATTATTTTACAACCGATGATTACTGGTGCCAGCCATCTCAAAGGATCGGCGATGGTAAGATTGCCGCTCAAGATCTCATCCTTGTGTAATCCCTTTAATATGTTAGGATGATTGCTTGACCACTTACTCAATTCCATTCCCCCTTGATGAAGTAGCGCGATAAGCTGTGCTTTCACTTGCACTGCTTCTTCCAATGTATCTGCACCGGTCAAAACGTCATCAACATAGAAATCGTGCTTTAGGATATGGCTTGCCTTGGGGTGCTTGCTGTGTTCATCTTCGGCGAGTTGATGTAATGTACGAATCGCCAGATACGGTGCGGCAGATGTTCCATATGTTACTGTGGTTAATTGATATTCATTTATTGGGTGACGATTGCTTTCTCTCCATAAAATTCGTTGATATTTATAATGCTCCTCTTGAACCAGTATTTGCCGGTACATCTTTTTGATGTCTGCAGAGAACACTATCTGATGTTTTCTCCATCTAAGAAGGACCGGCCATGGATCATTCTGTAGTGGAGGGCCGACACATAAGGCCTTATTTATTCTGATACCTGTGGATGGTTTCATCGAAGCATCAAACACTACGCGAATTTTGGTAGCGTCTGCTGTTTTCTTAACTACTACATGATGGGGTAGATAAAATTTCCCTCTGCCTGGGGCAACCTGTTTCTTGTGACCCATCTTGTTGTACTCTCGCATGAAGTTTATGTATAGTGATCTCAATTCTGGATCTTTACTGAATTTTGTTTCCAGGTGTAGAAATCGTTGTAGTGCTCGCTGTCGAGAACTTCCGAGTAGATCCAATTAGCTCTCTTTGAAGGGTAATTGCACCCTATATCGGCCATCTTTACCTCGCTTGGTGGTGTGCTTGAACAGTGTTTGGCATGAAGATTCCTCTACCGACCAGCTTTTACTGTCTTTCGGAACCTCTTCTAATTCTCACCTCTTCTCATTCTAATTCTCCATGTTTCCTTCTGTCTTATTAATCGTATGAGCTGCTACGATCTGCTGTTGGATTGAGCTTTGTGAAGGGCCTGAAATTATCCATCCCAAGCTTGTGCTTATAGCGCTTGGTCTGCCTCTAATTATTCGGTTCTCGATGAAGTCGCTCTAAACGTCCGCCCCTAACAGTACTCTAATTGGTGCCGGGCGATCAAAATTTGGATCCGCTAAACGTAATCTACTCCATGTATCGTCAGATCTTCTGGCGATCGGTTGTTCCGGGATATTTATGGTGATCTTTGGTAACACGTATGCTTCGACCTTCAATCTGTATGAGGAATGAAAATGAGGTTGAAGGCAAATCCTGACACTCGCATTTGCCTTATTAGTTGTGTTAGCTCCAACTCCTGAAATCCTAACCGTTGATGGCTGTATTGGTAGGTCTAGCTGTTGAACTGTTTCCTCCGTAATTAAAGAAACCTGGGATCCCTGATCTATTATCGTTCGTACATTGAACGGCTTCCCGCAGATATAGTTGATTCTTACAACAGCCGTTGCTAACAGTGTTGTTTGATTGCCATCCAACGAGCTGACAGATACCGTTTTTGTAGGCCTTGGCGCTGGCTAATGCACTAAGAGGTGATGTCGGTTACTGCAGTTGGTACATCCAGGTTTCTCGCTGCATGGTATTTTTGGACTTTGTGCGAGACAGTTCGTGCAAATTTCGGCACGATTCACATAATCGATTCTTCGTTTGATGGACAGGTTTTGAAAATGGTGCACTTCTTGAGAGAATGATGGTGTCCTCCACAATACCTGCAATCAGTCGCATTGTATTTCTCCGCCGATTTGCTGAGGCTCTTAGAGTTTTCGAAACTTTTCCGTGTCACGCTGATCTCTGGTTTGGCCAACCGTGTGATGTTCAGTTTTTGTCATCCGACTGCTTCCAGCGATTGGAATTTTCTCGTCAAAAATTCCAAGCAATAGTCCAGTTTAGGAATCTAGCGTGGGCGGACTAGGCTGCTTTCATATTTCTCCAATGTATGTGTCCAATTTTTTCATCACGAGGTGTATGATTAGGGTTTCCAAGGGATTAGCGTGTAGCGTTCTGATGCTGGATTCTGTTGCATTTTGTATATTATGCAATGATAATATAGCATTGAAGTAGGATGAGGCTAACAGCCGTTCGTTCTTATATCTGGCCTGTATGATTTCCTATGTTGTCTCATAGTTATCGCCAATGGTTGATAAGTGGCTAATTAGCTGCGCGACTCCCTTCTGCAGATGGGATTTTAGATATGTCATCTTCAGTGTATTTGATAGCTGCTTATTTTGATGAAGTTGTTCAGCTGCTTATTTTGATGAACCTTGTAAATATCTCTTCGAATGCATGCCAGTTTTCGTATTCACCGTAGAACGTTGGTATTTCCACATTTGGTAGCTATATAGATTGTAATGATGATGTGGTTGCTGGCTCTACATTCTCCTGATTGATTCGCTGGTGCAATTTTATTACTAATGCCTCTACCTCATCTGTTAGGGTTCCACAGTAATCTTCAGTGAACTATTTATGGTTATTTTCATCCTCGACTTCCAAGACGAGGTTTTTGTGTATTTGATCAACTTCTTTGATATCATGGTTGATCTGATCGATTTTTATCTTTAGATACTCTTCCGAGTATTCCTTTGACGCCAGTTTCGCCTTTATACCATTTATTTTCCGGTATAATAACCGCATGCTGACATCTATTGTTTGAACAGCTTTTGCGATAAATTTAGGCCAGACCCCGATGAATTAGTTTGGCGGTCCCATGAATTTGATGTTTGTTTTGACTCGTGTGTATCGGTCCATTTTATGCTTTCGATTCTGGGAATCGAATCATTTTTCGTGAATGATAGCGTATCGGCGTATCTTTTTCCAGAGGCTCACCGGATCGGATGTTCAATTGATCCTCTTTTGGCTGTTCTAACCTATCTCGTTGTTCGTCGTGCTCCGATGTATTTTTCGTCTAACTGATTGATGGTGTAACTTTTGGCAGATTGACGGGTAGCTGTGTGGCTTGATATTTTCATCTGCAATTAATCTTTCGCCATCTTCACAATATTTGTGGTATACAGCTATGGTGTCCTTTCGACTTTGATCGTAGTAAGACCTCGTCTTAGGTCTACCGTCATCTCGTCGCACGTTAGCAACTAGTCGAAACAATTCCTGGCCCCTGGCACTTTGCGCCTTAAGTAACGCGTCTATGATTTCACTGATGCTGCTGGTGATGGTACGATGTTTTTATTGCAGACTTATTTTAAACGCTGGTGTTACGCAGTTTATTTATTTATTTGAACTCTGTTTATGTTTTGGCCTAGACAGACGCCTTATACATGTATTATGCCAATTCGTATTCGAATGGCTCGAAGGACCATGTAAATCTGGTACATTTGATCGTAGGTTGTAAATCCACGATCTACCCAGATTTTTTTTTGTTTTTAGTGGAAACTTAATAAACTTACGACGGGTGCGGGAATATTAAGTTTCATATGAATGAGAACGACTTTAGGTTCTTATCAATTCTGATTTTAAGAAAAATGTATGTTATATATACTACTGATGTGCTGGCCATACAACAAAAAAATATATAAAGAATATGCAATTTGCACATAATCATGATGTGCGCACTTTACATTCGTTCCCACATTATACTAATTAAGCATTTGTGCTGAGTATGCAGTAGTGCGCACATGTTGGGGTTATCACACCCACGTGCCGTGTTCTGTTGAACAATTATCATTTTAACTCCAACCTACACAATCGTGTTAGTGGTTTTTGTGTGCAGATTTTACAACAATTTGAGTTACTCATTTGCGATTTTTAATTATTAAAATTAAATTTGAATATTTTAATATTATTTTTATCACATCTAATCATTAAATATTAATTGAGGAATAATATAAAAATGTACTTACCTTTTTCGCAATGGCGCTGGTTCAACATTGTTGAGTTTCACACGTAACAATAATTTCCTGTCAATTTTTTTTTATTTGACAATTCATTTAAATAATTAAAATATCTAAAAATAGATGACACCAGCATTAACAATGATGAAATGATTCGAAATGCAACTGACCAACGTTAGGAGGGGCTCAAATTTTAACTACACCCATACCAGTTGGAAGATGAATTAGAACAACTCAATGAAGCAATTCACTATGCTGCTTTGGCAAGTACCCCCATCATACAAAATAAGAAGAAGCTTAACACATCTTACCCAATGGAAGTTAGAGAGTTGGTAAGACAAAAACGACGGGCATGTTAAACCTGACAAATAACTAGAACACCGGAGAACAAAACAATTCTTAACAATTTAGGTAACAGTCTCAAATCTCTTCTTAAAGAAGTTAAAAATGCATCAGTCAACAGATATCTAGTTAACCTAACCGATGAAAAAAATTCTGTTTATTCTCTGTGGAAGGCGACGAAGGGACTCAAAAGACCCAAAATGCAAGTGCCTCCTCTTAAAAAGGAGGATGGAACCTGGGCAAGAGGTCATAAAGAGAAGGCTGATCTGTCTGCGGAGTATCTGGAGGGTGCCTTCCAACCACTACCAAGGCAAACGGCCAATGAAAATATAATGTCAATCCAAAAGCTAGATGATTTTGATATACGCCCAGTAACTCTCAAAGAATTAAAAGAAAAAGTAAAAAACAACATGAATGTTAAAAAAGCCCCAGGATATGACTTGATTACTTGCCAAATAATCAAAACTCTAGCAGGTAAAGAATTTCGTATGCTATTACACATAATCAATGCAAGCTTCCGGTTAAAATATGGTTTGCGGCAATGGAAAGTAGCAGAAGTAATCATGATAGCAAAACATGATAAACCACTTAACGATAAAAAATCATACAGGCCAATTTCATTGCTGCCAATTATGTCAAAACTCTGTGAAAAATTGTTACTAAAAAGACTTAAACCAATAATTGAGGACCGACAACTTATTCCGCCACATCAATTTGAATTCAGGGAAAAGCACTCCACAATTGAACAGGTGCATAGAATCACCAACGTTACTGAAATAACGTTAGGACGCAAAAAAGTATGCTCCAGCATATTTTTGAACATCCAGTGGACAGGAATTCAAGCTGCACAGAGATCTGCCGAGGCAATTCTATGCCATACTAAGATCTTATTTATCCAATAGACATTTTCGTGTGAAATATGAGGGTAAATACTCCGAACTAAAGAAAATCTCTGCCGGTGTCCCACAGAGGAGTGTCTCAGGACCAATCCTGTATTTATTATATACAAGGGATATTCCAACAACAGATGGAGGAACCATAGCCACCTTTGCAGATGACACAGCAATCATGGCCATTGGAAGTAATGCCACTGATGGAACGAGCAAACTCCAGAAGATTACCAATGCGGTTTGTAACTGGACTAAGCGCTGAAGAATCAAGCTTAATGAGACGAAATCCATGCATATTAACTTTACAAATCAAAGGGCTTCCCATCTACCGATAGTAATTAACTCACGACCGGTGCCATAAGCAAACAAAGCTAAATATCTGGGCATGACTCTCGATGACAAGCTCAAGTGGAGAGAGCATGTCAAAAGAAACAAGAAAAACTTAATATTAAGGTCAGAAAAATGTATTAGATCATAGGTAGAGGCTCTGAGCTTACAATATTCAACAAGCTGCTGCTATATCGGCAAATACTGAAGCCGATATGGACCTACGGTATTCAAATCTGGGGATGTACTAAGCAAACAAACGCCAAAATGATACAGACGTTTCACAACAAGGTTCTCCGTAGCGTCGTAAATGCTCCGTGGTACACAAGAAATGAAGACCTTCACAGGGACTTACAGATGAAATACATCAAAGATGAAATAAAAAAGCACGCCGCCAAACACGAAATAAGGCTCCAGGAACATGGAAACTCCTATATTCGCCATATGATAGATAACCCTGTCGTTGAAAGAAGACTTCAAAGAACGAGGCCACTTAACCTAGTATACATACCAAATTAAAATTATATGTTAAATGGGTTTAATTAATTTTGGGACTAACCATTGAGTTTCACCCCAACAAATCAGAATTATTTAAGAAATGTAAAATTTGTAAATTTGAAAGATAAATTGCTAGATGAGAACAGTCTCAGTTGTAATTAATAAAGCCCAAAAAAAATGCTGTAACAATAATTACCGTTCTGGTGGTGTTGGTGTTCTTATTTATAATAGTTTAGTTGTTTCATCAATAAAATGCTTAAACTGGTCATCAGCTGATATTATTATTGTGGATCTTTCAATAGATAAAATAATTAGGACGTTCGTTTGCATTTACCGCTTTTACAACGTAGATAATATTAATATTAATTTAATAAACCTTACGGAAAGGTACGTAGGTCAAACAACACTAGCGGCTCACGGTTTCCTTGGTCTAATAAATACGACAACTGGAGCTCAGTCATGCCTCGATCATGTATTTGTTAAATCGATAAAGAATTATGCGTTCGATGTTGATAACCTACCTTTGGATATTACCGATCACAACTTAATTAAATTAAAAATAGCAAGCTATACTTGTCGCAAGATCACATTAGGCAATAATGCGGATTATTGCGAAGCTGACTGCAACTTAGCCTTCGAAAATGTTTTTAACACTCTTAAATCGCATATCACTTCTTCACGTTATACAGTAGCTGTCGATAACACTCGAAAACACAAGCCATGGATGAACTGGCATCTTTTACGTCGAATAAAAAAGCTTCATAAGGTTTCGAAGAAACTAAAGTGTAATCCATTCAATGGTAGACTACAAAAATTCGTTAAACAACTGTCAAATAATGCAAAGAGCAGTGTCAAGGCTACAAAGAATAATTATTACAAAAATAAATTTTCCTCGGTAGGTAACAATAAGTCTAAGAAAACTTGGAAACTAATTGATGATATTCTAGGAAAAACCTTAGACCAAAGCCCAATAACTCGCATTGGAAAATTAAACACAGATTTGGTTGTTTCTGGTTCGTTAGCCATTTCCAATGAATTTAATAAATTTTTATAAATGTTACATACGGGACAGTCTCAATAACCTTTTTACCTGAAGAAGGGTGGAATCTGTTAGTAAGGTCTTTTCAGTTAATCTGGCTGACTAACTCTAATCCAGAAGAGTGGATGGAATCAGTTCAAATACCACTCAAGAAAATTCCTAAACCAAAAACATTATCTGATTTCAGAAGAATCACAATCACCGATGTAGGATACAGAATTTATGCCAAGATTTTGTTTAATAGATTATTAAAATATTCGGAAACTTTGGGTTCGTATCAAGCAGCTTTCCTGAAAAAACAGGTCAACAGACGATCACATGTTTGTGGTAAGAAGAGTGATGGAAGAGGAATGGCGTCATGGAAGAACGTTTTTCGTATTGTCTTTGAACATAAGTCGGACTTTTGATAGCGTTGATTTGGCACCTGTCATCGGTATGCTTAAATTTGGAAACATACCGTACCACTTAATCAACAGGATCGTAAAAACATGCCTTTGAGAGAAACATCTGTAATGTAGTACCAGCAAAGAACGCAAATGATAGAAAAAAATATTGGAATGAAACAAGGTTGTGGCCTATGCTGATGACATAATAATATTGCACACAAATTTTTCACAACTGTGAAATATTGTAGAAGAGGTCGTGTCGTTATTTAAAACGGTAGGTCTCACAATAAACGACAGTAAATCGGAGGTTCTTATAAGATCTTCTTTAGAAGATTACCAGGAAGTAAGAGAATTGACTATATAGGAGGAAAGCTGATAAAGGTTAAAAAACCATAACATATTTGGGTACGCAAATTTCGAGTGATCTTAGCAGAAAAGAGACGGTGAAAGTGAGATGTGGTAAGGCATTAGGAGTGAGCAAGAGTTTATATTTATTTATTAGGAGAAATAAAATACCTTCGGAGACTGCCATAAAAATGTATAGAGACATCATAGCTCCACGCTTAACGTACGGTTTAAAAGCAGCAACATTAACAAAAGCGAATAGATTAAAGCTTAAACGCTATGAAAGAAGAATTCTTTCAGAAATGTTAAAATTTTCATCTTTCAGGCCAGCCAGAAGAAATGTAAGAGAGGCATTATCAGGTAGAATAATTACAAAGAGGGTAACTGTTTATCGCATTTACTATTGAGGTCGTGTTCTAAGAAGAAACAGAGGCCATATGTTAAATTCCGTGCTATGGTATACGCATGATCAAAAGAAAATTGGACGACCATGCTTCACATGGAATACGTCGTTTCATCGTTACGAAGAGACTTTAGCAAATTCAACGTATCTGATCAAGAATGGTAATTGCTCGCAAAACATACAAACAAAACTTAAAGAATAAAGAGTTGTTCAAGTTGGGACGTTGATTACCTTTTGTCCTATGTAAGGGATTTAGATGTTAACCGAGATCATCGGAGCAGCCAAAATTGAAATGTTATGTTATTGATGGTTTTACTATATTGCTAATACAAAAATAGTGTGAGACCGATTTTAAATTTGCTGAATTACAGTTCTTTTATCAAAACTAGATTTGTTAAAAAATAAATTGAATTCCAATAATTCTTAGTCTAATTTTTAAATTAAAAAAATCTATGACTGCCCCATCGCCTAAATATATTGACTTCTAGAAAACATTAAGAATTGTCTAATTAGCATGATTTCATATACTGTTAAGCGTAGACATCTTTACGATGCCTTGTCATTAACTATTGATCCTTACTACACATGAATCGGAAACTTCACGCTACCTAGAATGCATTATTATTTTTTCACATTTAAAAACAAAAGGTGACATGTAAGTAAAACATTGTTTGAGGAAGATGATCATGAGATAATTGTTCGAGGTCTAAAAAATGTTGTTCGTGAAATTCTTTAATTCCAAAAGCGAAAACCAGAAGAAGGATCCAATAAATCATAAACACTTATTTGGGCGTAGAACCCTCGTCATGTTTATGGTGAGTAGAAGGAAGATAGTCAATTGAACTGTCCCAACTAACCGACTAACCTTAATGATATAATTCTTTACTAACAAGGGTCTTTCGAAAGGGTTTATGGTGCATTTGTGAGAATAAAACACCGAACTATAATGTGGGAAAACCACAGTTTGCTCAAGTAGGTTCTTTTATAAGTTAGCACATTTAACAAATCCTTATCCAGTAGTATTAGAGACCCTCGCAGGTTCAGGATTCCTAGTCAGTTCGGACACCAAACCGTGTCTTATGTAACAGATTTCGTCGAATAATTGGGTGATAATCAAATGAAGCAGCAGTAGTGCTCAAGTATATCAGTTGCTGCGTTGCTCGAATAAATCTGTGATCATCTTGACATGGACATACTTAGCATGTAGTATGTTATAGGTAACCAGCCTAACAGCTGCCCTGCGTTGTAAACATCTTATCTTATCTTATGTTACAGACGGGACATTCTCAACGTTTAACAATACCACATTTTCCACCCATCTATGTGAATTCTCAAGATATACAACGGGTTCTTCAAGTGGTTATATGAAAGATATTGATGAGATTGACAATTTTTTAGTGAAAAATTATTCTTGGTATTTGTTAGATATTTTGAAATATTTGTTTAATTTAAGCCTGGATAGGGGAATATTTCCAGATGTATTTAAACTAGCTCTGGTAATACCGCTTTATAAAAAAGGAGAAGAGTTGGAGCTTAATAACTATAGGCCCATAGCTCTTTTATGTAGTTTATCAAAACTATTTAAAGAAATAGTGAAGCGCAGACTCAAACAATTCGATTTCACAGCGGGAAAATCTACTGAGGAGGCATCGTTACACTTTCTAAGTAATATATATTTGGCTATAAACAAGTCCCAAAAGCTTACTACTTTATTTCTAGATATATCTAAAGTATTCGAAAGTGTTAATCACGACATTCTGCTTACGAAATTGAAGTTCATAGGGGTGAGAGGCGTCATACTAGATTGGTTTGGTAGTTATCTTAAAAATCGTCGTCAAGTGGTTAAAGTGGAAAGCTCTATCAGTGACCCAGGTAACTTGAGTTGTGGTGTTCCCCAGGGCTCTGTGCTTGGGCCTCTGCTATTTCTCTTTCTGCTATTTGATTGCAATTCATAAGAATCTCAACTTGCATTGCAAAATAATTTATGTAAGCGATAAATGTAGAGTTATGCATTTTACACGACCTAATGTAGGAATTGTCCCAAATACATTGACGTCTAGTTACTTATGCAACTCTCCACGGTGCTTTCAACTTCTAGGCGTGAATGAGTTTCAATACTTAGGCCTAATTGTTGACTCGCAGTTAAAGTCAAATTAAGAAAACTCTATCATGCCCTTGTTGAATCGATAATTATGTATGTATGGCATCTCTAGTGGGATTAATTTTTCACATATTGAAGAATTCTATAGTGCACAGAAACGGATTGTTAAATTAATTTATAACCGTTCTGTAAGGACCAGACTTCTTCCATTATGATATTTGTACGTTTTTAAAGTGTTCAAACATCTTTGCTGGTGTTCGATGCAATAATGAAAGATAGAGGCGTTTTTATCTGTTTATGGCACCTTACTGGTTTCATATGTTACCAAAGCATATAAAACTTCTCATAATAGAGCGCAAATACCAATTCGAACGTGAATTACGAATTTGGCTGTCTAATATAAATGATATTGAGCAATATTTTTAACTAAAGCTCTCTTCTAATATTAATGTTTTAATAATTGTCAATAACTCCATTTCTTTTGTTTAGCAATATATACTAGAGAATAGGAATTAATTGGTATTACTTGCTTAATTTATTTGTGCTCCAACACAGGTATTTCCTTACCTAGGGGCTTTATTTTATTTCTACCTATGTATTTTATAATCTTACATTTATAATTTTGATTGAAATAAAGATAATAATAATAAAATAACAAGTAAATTCTGCTCCAGCAGATTTACATAGTTACCTAAGCGATTAAGATTTGATAACTTATTGTTATTTCGAGTTGAAAGATAAACAATTACATTTAACGTACTTGAATTGGGACATTTCGAAAAATGATTTGTTTTGTAACAAGAGCAATGTCACGTGTGACCAAAAACCAAGTGTTGGTAAGATTTGCTACAAAAACACTGTTTCCTGTAATAACATAAGCAATCATTAAAATTTGCACTTGAAGCATTTTTTATTGTACTGCGAATCAAACACACTTATTATATTGACATAAAATTTATATTTTTTTAATTAATATTTAATTGCACTATACTTATACATCTAATAGTTAGACTAGCATTAGAGATGCCAGACAATAATAGAGCTATACCTATAGCTTTGCGGGATATTAAATCTTGATAGTTAAAAATTCCACCTTTAAAACTCTCGTAAACTGAAAAACAGATTTAACTTCTTTGTTCTTCTACTAACACATGCATCATAAAATCATAAATAATTGTTTTTCACTTGAATAAATCATGAAACATAAAATATAATTTTATAAAGAGTATTTACAAAATTAATTGAATATTTTAGAAAATATTTATTTTTATCATACGAAGGAAATTTATAGAATTTATAGAATAGACAAAACTGTTTAGTTTTCAATATAGGTACATACGACCTAACAACATACACACAAAATGCTGTCTATGATGCTTGAGGAGCATATCCTTTAAGACAATGAAAAATCTAATAATAACATTAATTAGTATTAACTTTTATTGTATAATTTAGAATATAATTTTCTATTTTCCACAAAATTTATTATGTTCTGAAATAGACAAATTTTTGTTGTTAAGAAAATATTATGTTTCTAGATAAGAGATAAATATAAGATCTGTATCTTGCTATCAGAAAAGAAAATTTTCTTGATTTTCCACATTAATATGGTATAACTAAAATTTACTACGTCATAATAGGCCCCTAGCTGTGGTTTAACTAAATACTCGTTTAATGGATTTGTAGCGGTTAGAATATTACAACCTAATATTTTAATCGCAAATATAACATCTCGCTAACTCATCATTCAGCAGAGATCTACGTGCAAACAGGTACGCATCAACAGATATACATATACGCGCAAGACGGAAAGAAACCGACGAGAGACGAGCATTCCAAAACGAAAACAAAAAGATGACTCAACACGAACAAATTTATTTAGCAAAAATAAATTTAATTTTCAATCGGTTCGTCACAATAAGCCGCCCGAGCAAGCCGCTACAGAAGTAGCATTCGCCATTTAATAAATAACAAACTCATTTAAATAAGTTAAATATAAATTAAATTAAATAAATTTATTGAAATACATAATAAAAAAAATATTTCAATTAAATAATAATTTCAAATTAAATAATTTAATAAAATAAAATTAATATAAATAAATATAAATTTAAGAGGTTGGTGAAATATGTCCTCAATGTGTCTTAAAATAAAAACAACACTACTTTCACGCATGTATTAGTGTAACAACTGCAAAGTCTCGTTATTATGAATTTTTTTCGTTTAGAATAAAACATTCCCGTGAAGTTTGTCCTAACTTTGTCCTAAAATTACAAAATTTAGGACAAACTTCACGCGTGTGTCCACGAGCGTGAGGTTTGTCCTAAAATTGTGCTGACTATTTTATCATGTGTATGTATTAGCTAATCTCCCGTTATAATGCATTATAATATTTGTAATATTTGAACATACGTTGAAGTAGGTTAAGGTTTCAGTGGTTGCTTACTGCACACTTAGGCCAATTTTTAGACCCATTGTGATACCACTCATTCACTCCACTTCATTAACCCACCTACTTCACCTACTCATACAACTACAGTATACCACCTGCACATTGCAAGCTCCATGTCAACCTGTACATTGGGAAACTCCACTGAAGGTGGGTCGGCGCGTGACACGGAATTCTGCACTCCATCAGAGGGTCTTAGTTGTATTTATTAGCATCACCGATCGTAATCGATGATGAAATTTCGATTTGCATCTAGCCTCTGATGGGGGATTCGAACCCAGCACCTCCCGGTCCAAGTGCCGAAGCTTTAACCACTGCACCACTTGTCCGGTTTGAATATACGTACGTATATAAACAAATTTGAAATAACGATATAGTGAAAAAATCGTTAATTATCATTTCCAATTCAGCAACTTATTTATGGTCAATAAATAGCAATAAATAGGAGCAATATTGTAAGTGATTTTAAAAATATGAACGGGCGTATTTATTATGGCTAATATCAAACTTTCTTTATCAATAATATGTACGTAACTCGCGGATACCGTCCAAGCAAAGCAATGGCTTGATAAGTGTTATTCGGACTCTGCACCAGGAAAATCAACCATCATTAACTTTTATGCTGAATCTAAACGTGGTCGTACAACCACCGATGACCACCACGCTCTGGACGCCCAAATGAGACTGTGACTCCAGAGAACATAAAAAAAACTCCACGAAAATATTTTTAATGACCGTAAAGTGAAGTTACGTGAGATAGCTGACATTATAAAGATATCAATGGAACGCGTTGCTCATATTTTGCACGAACATTTGTCCATGAGAAAGCGTGGTTCGAAGTGGGTACCACGTTTGCTCACAATAGATCAGAAACGACAATGGGTCGATGATTCCGTGCACTGTTTGAAGCTATTAAAAAATAAATAACAACTATTTTGAATTTTTTTTTGTTATTATTTAATAAAAAACTTGAGAAATTCGCCCCGTATTAAAAAACATAATAAATTATATATACAAACATGTTACTTCTCGATATGACCTCCTTTGGCTCTGATTATTTGATTCAGTCTTCCATAGAAAGCATTGCATGCTGACCGAACGTGAGCTTGCGGAATTTTATTCCATTCTCGAACAAGAGCTGACTTCAATGCATCAACACTTTCGTATTTTTTAGTGAACACCTTACTCTCCAAAATGGACCATATGGAGAAATCCATGGGATTCAAGTCTGGTGAATATGGTGGCCATTCTTTCGACGAAATCAGCAGCGGAACGCAATTTTGTAAAAATTGCTGTGTCGCTCGAGCTTTGTGTGACGGTGCCGAGTCCTGTTGGAATGTCCAACGGTTCGTACCATATATTTAAGTGTTTACGTGCCCAAGGTAGCAAAGCATCGTTTAGGATCTTTTGGCGGTACACCTCTTGGTTTACCTTGACTCTATGTTCGATGAAAACCAGAGGAGTGCGTCCATCTGCAGTCACTGCAGCCCAAACCATAACATAAGCTGGTGATTGCTTGAACATGGCAACTCTTGGGTCCAAATAATCGTTGGACTTGTGCTCTAACCAAACACGATCATTTTGTTTATTCACATACTGTTGAATGGTGAAAATTTTCTCATCAGAAAAGACAATATTTGGAATCTCATCAAGTTCGGCCAAGGCCTTTAATGCTCGTGTTCTTTCAAGCCTAACTTTTTTTTGTGCCTTCGTAAGATCTTGAACTTTTTGTATCTTGTAGGGCTTCAAGTGTAGTTCATTTTTCAATATGGTTTGAATGCTGTATCGTGAAACATGTAGATGTGCGGCTAATTGATTGGCACTTTGACGAGGATTTCGTTGGATTCGTTTCTTCACATTTCGTATCATTTCTTTTGATGTTGCTGTCTTTTTAGGACCGCCTCTGTTGCGTTTAGCGATGCTACCAGTTTCGTTGTATCGAGTTATGGTTCGATACACAAGCATTTTATTCACATTCAAATGCTGGAGCTGACGAACTATTGCTGTTTGTGAATTTACACCCAAATACAGTGCAATTACACTATTACGTTTGAATTTCATTATGATTTTTTTATGAAGATATTAATTTAGAACAATTATTTGTTGACCACATGTAAACAACTAACCAAACTTCAATCTAACATGTAAACAACTAACCAAACTTCAAAAAAATTGACGCGCGAAAATGACAACTACACAAATGACAGCAGAGTGAAGTCAGTAACATTTGGTCTCAGCCACCCTGTATTTGTGCGCAATATAAAGGATTTTTTAGGCGGTATATGACAATGGATGAAACATGGATCCACCACTTTATACCAGAGTAAAATCGACAATCAGCTGAATGGCGAGAGGCCAGTGAAACTCGGAAAAATTATGGTGTTTGTATTTTTGGCTGCACAAGATATAATATTCGATGACTACCTTGAAAAAGCAAAAAAGATAAATAGCGAATATTATATCGGGGTATTGGTGCGTTTGAAGGAAGAAATCGCTTAAAAACGACCTCAAATGAAGAACAAAAAATTGCTCTTTCACCAAGGCAATGCACTATGTCACAAGTCGATCGCAACAATGGAAAAATTGGACGAATTGCACATTGAATTGCTCCCGCATCCATCGTACACACAAGATTTGCCCCCCAGCGATTATTACTTGTGTGCAGACCTCAAAAAATGCTCCAGGGAAAGATATTTGGCTCCAATGGAGAAGTGATTGCCGAAACTGAAGCTTATTTTGATGCCAAAGGTAAATCGTTCTACAAAAAAGGACAGATTGTATCACTCTACAAGGAAATTATGTTGATGAATAAAATTTAGTTCTTGATTTAACAGTTAGACGCAATTCACAAATAATTGTCATATCTTGATGAAATTTTTGTTGTCTTAGATAAAGACCCAATATGCATCATATAAAATGTTTATGACTACTAACTACTCACGTACAGACCACACGATTTAAGAATATGGAGAAGTGTTCAAACCAACAACGTTTAGTTATTGTAAAAACACATTACAAAAATGGTGAAAGTTTTGCAAAAACAGTTCGCCAATTACGTCAAGTTTTCAAAACTTGTTTCAAATTAATTGACAGTGAGGCGTTAATTACAAAATTTGAGACCAAATTTAGGCTGATGGATCAGAAGATCATTGTTCATCGTCGTTCTTGTCGGTCACTCGAAAATATAGTCACAGTAAGGGAATCTGTGACCGAGAATCCAGGAACTTGGGAGTGCGGTATCGCGAAATGTTAACGGAGTTTTTGTGGCCCGAATTAGATGAAATTGATGTGGATGTGATGGTCTGTTTCTCCAACAATTTTGTTACTGCAGATTAAGTTTCCAGGCCGTGTCATTTCTCAATTTGGCGATCAACATTGGTCACCAAGATAGTGCGATCTAACACCGATGGACATTTTTCTTTGGGGCCATGTGAAGGAAAAGGTGTATTCGAATAAGCTTGAAACATTTGAACATCTTAAAGAGAAAATGGACTTCTATGTTTTCCATATAGACTTTTTTCGTTTATTGGAAAAAATAATGGGTTGGGGAAAAAGAAATTCATTATTTTTTCGCTAGATGGCTTTAGTGACATACATATATCTTGTGATATATTTGTCGCAGTATACCATGTCATGGTTTTGATTGATTGATTCAGTTATGAGTTATAACGTGTCAAGGATCGGGGTAAACAATGGGAATATTTGCTATATTTTACAATTTTGCTTCGAACAAGGCAAAAACGCAAGTCAGGCGGCTAAAATTGTGAATAGTGTCGATGGTTCCGATACTATCACGGCCAATCATGCGCAATTTTGGTTTCTACGATTCCGTTCCAATAGGAATGCCTATCGTCGAAAATGTCGATAAAATCCTAGAAATTATCGAAGTAAACCGGCATGCGAGAATCGCCCAGGAGCTGAAGGTCGCCCACAAAACAGTTTTAAACTATTTGCATTAGGCTGGTTTGAAAAGGAATCTTGATGTTTTGGTGTCGCACGAGTTTACAAAAAAAACTTGATGGACCGTGTCTCTATCTGCGAAACCATGGCCAAACGGAACGAAATCGAGCTATTTCTAAAGCGTATGGTAACTGGCGACGAGAAATGGATTGATGCCCAGGAAGATTTTGCTGTGTGTTTGATGGGACTGGAAACGCAACATCTACTATGAGCTGCTATCTAATGGCCAAAAGCGCAATTCGAACCCATACTACCAGCAACTGCACCGACTGAAGGCAGCACAAGCCGATCACAAGCTGACATAATTAGCCAATAGGAGAAGAGTCGCGTTCCACAAGGATAACGCCAAGCCTCACATGTCCATGATGACCTGCCAGGAACTCCGGAAGCTACGTTGGAAAGTTATTATGCATCCACCGCAAAAGTGATAAGCAATTATCATTTCTTTTTGTCCGTAGCAAGCGCTCTTGCTGGTGTAAAAATAGCCTTAAGAAAGACTTGTAAAAACGGGCTATCTAAGTTTTTTGCTAATAGGGAAAGTTGTATGCGTTTAGGAAAAGTAGTTGTAACAGTCGGGTGTTACATTGATGTTAGGTACCTTACGCATTACCCTGAATGCCACATATAAATTCGGTGAACTTGTATTTATAAACAAATTTGATTTAGTGGTGCACTATATCTACTCATATTTCAGCAACCCACAGCTCTTTCAAAATAAACAATATAATTGTACTAAATCAAATGGAGGCAGGTCGAGCAACCAGTTTTAATTACCCCTTCATAAAACAGAAAAATTAAATAAAAAATATTTGACTCGTCCATTATCTAGCTGGACAGCGTAAAGTAAATTTATAAACAGCTGTTTCACTAGTAGTTTGTGTTGTGAAAAATAAATAAGTTGATACATTAAAATCTATTATAAATTTAAAATTATAAGTGAAAAGTTATCCGGTGTGCTATAATCGTGCGCTACATAGTCGGAATTTTGAAGCAGCTGAGACGCTTACCAAGGTAATTTTCTGTTTCGGCTTATGTTATCAAATGAGTTCTTATTAGTTCTTATTAGTGTATTTTGCCTTATTAAATTATAGAAACGGATCGGATTGAAAGATCAACCCGTTGGATACGATATACGATATCCGTTTACTTGGTAAGCGTATTTTGTTTATTCACCTATTATTATTTTAAAAAAACACCGAAATTATTATAATTAGTGTTCGATAAATAAAAAAAATATCACAACAAGAACATTAAAGTCCAGCTATATGTACAACCAATATTGGGTTGTAGCGAAAAACACGACGCAAAGGACGTTGAAAAAAAAGAAAACAAACGGATTCTAATTCTTCATTACATTAAATGGTTGATGCTTGTAATATGTTTCCTCGATTGACAAAATTATTCAAGATTATTATATTTATATTTTTTACAATATATTATTATTATATTTATATTATTATTATTTATAAGATGCATGTTAACCCAATGAGGACCATGGTTCGAATTCACAGTCGCGTAAAAATATAATAAAATGTTAAGCGCAATATAGATTATATTTAACAAAATTATATTTACTTACATATTTAATATTTATATATTTTACATACATTTATTTATTTTGCAATATACATATATTATAATATAATTTTGGTTATTAACATGTTACAACTATTTATTTGTTTATTCACGTATTAAAATTTTTAAATTTATAGTTAAACTTTTGTTCTTGTAATTTACGTTTCTTTTGCCGATTTGATTTTTACTTTCCTGTCTACTTGAAAGAAGTGTGCCAAAAGGTGTATTCATACGTTTCTTATTTTCTACAGATAATGTGTGTGGTTTTCATGTTAGTTCGTTATTAGATTAAAGTGAAGTTAAGAATGTGTAACTAAAATAGTTTTACTGTGATGGGATAAGTTTCAACAGCGCATTAGGGGGTTTCAAGTTTTTTTTGAAATCAAACATTATATGGAGGCGTGAGTTATGAATAGTGACCAAGAGATCGAAGATCATAAAACTGAGTTGTTTTTTTGAGTTTTGAAGGAAGTTTGATTTTTGTTTAAACGTGATATGGATGTGTGTCTAATGATATCGAACATTTAGAGCAGCATTATCAAGCTTCTGGTAAACGGTGGCAAGAACCCATACCGACCACTGCCACCTAGCCGGCAATATGCTGCACCATCGAAACAGCTACCAGAAGTCTGTTAACGGTTTGATTAGTGTTTTTTTAGCTCATAAACACACTGTAACCATTACAGTGGTGCCCAACTTAGCATTTTAATAAAATTATTATTCACACACATCCATATGCTATTGATCCACATTCACATAATGTTATGGTTTTATTAAACATTATTAGGTATACATTTCCACTTATGGATGTTTAACTTGAGTATGTATCTTTAGAGGTGTATTGAAACCAGTTAGCGGTAGTCGCGGATCATGTTTTCCGTTTCAACATGTGATTGTTATGTTTGGTTGTTGGTTGCAACCTTGACGACAGCGTCCAGGAAAGATTTACCGTTAAAGCATTTTTTTATTATCTCAGTAGTGATTACAAAGGTCTCCTTCCGTAAATTTTCACCATATGGTTTACTTGATTGTTTATGGAGCGATAACCGGAATTTTGTTGGTTACTGGTTTGATGGGTATGTTTCCACATTTAATGTGTTTGAAAGTGAATGATCACTTTCGCGAAAGCATACTTTTATTTTTTTTATAATCAATTTCAGCTTGTAGTTAGATTTCTTTTTCTTTATTTTTTTTGTGTGAGCATGTAGGTAATATTAGAGTAGTTTGGTAAAATTAAATTTTCGTTATAAAGGCAACTTAGAATTATTTAGCGTATGTTGAGACTTATGTCATCGTGGTTAGTTGAAAAGAAATAAACAGATAAAACAAAAAAAAAATAAAAAATTTATTAGCAAGATAACAGATAAAGTTCCGAAAAATTGAAAAGGAGTTTATGTATCGAAAGCTAGAATCGTAGTTTTGCGAAAGCTATATCGTTCTGTTACGAATGCGCATAAGTGAAGTAATACTTTTTTTTTAGGTTCAAATTTATTATATTATATTTCTTGGATATTTTCAATAATAATTTAAGACGAAAGATATGGATGTCTTACATTTGGATTGTGATGAATTAGACATTGAATGTCAAATTAGAGATATTACGGGTTCTATAACCAATAGAATTAATCGACTTAAAGAAGCGTTCTTACAAGAGGCAATTCAGAAGTGCGATGAGCCCACCACACTACATTATATGGCAGCAAGATATCCGAAGCGGGAATTGCAAAATTGTTCGAAGAAGTTACGAAACATCCAGGATCAAGTGGAGAAATTAATGCAAGAAGGCGATAAGTGCAAAACAGAGAAATTAAACGAATTATCCACAGGTGTTCTTCATATCCAAGGAAGACTGAGAAGAATGCAGGTCGCCAAGACAGGTCCACCAGAAGCAACAGCTGCCAACCTCTTGGAATCATGTGAAAAGCTCTTAAAGTGTTTTCATGACTTAAGTAATACACGTATCCCGATACCAGACGTAGAAAAATTGATCAAAGAATTAATTATTCTTGAAGATGTAGGAGAAGACGAAACAGAGGATGAGGGAGAAGAAAACCAGCGTGTGAATAAAAATCGCACAAACGGGGCGGATCAGAAAATATTTGAGAAACAAGAAACAGTCCTAAATATCCCGCCGCTAGTCAATCCAGATACTCAAAATCTAGCTGGTGGTGATAGTATGGAATCGGATCAGATGAATAAAGTAGTAGAGGCTGTGTTGAAAAGGATAGCTCTAACACCCGGGATGGTTAGTGAAAATATGGCTAGAAAAGATTCAAGGTCAGGAAATGATCTAGATATACATTCGTCTACAATGGTACATCGGGGATCGGGTAATCTGCCTCTTCAGTTCAATACGGCAGTACCTCCGCCAAATTATTATGGGGTACCGAAAAATATAACGTCATTTATTCCAGGACACAAAGTTGCAGAAATACGCATCCCACCGAATTGTGAGGATACGCCGATTAAGAGAGATCGCTTGGAAATATACAAGTGGAATATTTCGTTTAATGGAGCGTTCGGGGGAATCCCTGTCGAGCGTTTTATTTACCGCGTGGAACGGTTAGCTGAATCCAACAATATTAATGTTTCAATGCTCGTCAATAATCTTCATGTACTCTTGAAAGACAAAGCCCTGGAATGGTATTGGTTATTTATCGAGCGTAACAGATTAGCAGAGTGGAAACATCTCCGGTCCGCAATGATACATAGGTTCCAAGATAGACGTACGGACGCCGATATTAAGCAAGTCTTGGAGCGGAGAAAGCAAAAGTTCAAAGAGACATTCATCGAATTCTATAACGACATATTGTCTTTGGTACTTCCATTGCAAATACCGTTGTCAGAAAGCGAGACAATCAGTTTACTCATTCGAAACATGAGACCTGGCTTACAGTCAACATTTGCAGGACAACACTTTCTCGATATTTCGACTCTAGTCAACAGAGACATAGCAGTAGAAGATACTTGGACTCGAGTAGGTTGGGTACCCGAGATGTCCTTCCCAAGTAGGCGACAAATCAATGAAATTGAAGTTGGATGTAACTTTGATGAATTAATGAACAAACAATTTGGTGATATAGTCGAATTTTCAAAGCCAACTGATTCATTGTGTTCTGTAAACTGGATCGGCCAATCAACATCAAATATCCCAAAAGATGATGCGAGTAAGATAGTTTGTTGGAATTGTGGAAAAGCTTCTCATTTATTTAAAGACTGCAATTTACCAATTACAAGTAAATTTTGTTTTGGATGTGGAGCTAAAAACACCATAAAAGTTAACTGCCAGAAGTGTCGCAATAATCGAATGGAGGGAAACTGTCCCAGGGGTGTCAGGAATGTCGGAGTTCTGGGATCCTAGAAACAAGAAGTATATTCTCCGAAACCGAACGTAGAGGAAGCTGCGACAAACACGGGTCCCGAGTTTTACAAGATCCTCCGCAGAAACAAGGAATAGTTCATACACCAACTAACATACAGAGAGTTTCACAATCCACACAAACATCAGCTCGGCAAAGTACAGCCACAGATCGAAGTCTTAGATACTTTAAAACTAGACGTGAAATTAAAAAAATTATTGGTGAATCAGTCATCGCTACGGACTTCGACAACAGACCTTACGCGGAAGTTCTTATAAATGGAATTCCATACCGCGGATTGTTAGATAGTGGAGCGAGTATTTCGGTGTTGGGATCAGGGGCTGAAGATTTTATTGCTCAACACAATTTTAAATTGTATCGCCTAAAGTCGTTATTATCAACCGCCAGTGGTGAGAATCAACGGATACTAGGGCATATTTTGGTAAAATTGCCATACGGCGGGAAAACTAAAATGATCAGATTACATATCGCTTCAACCTTAACGCAACCATTGTATCTTGGAATTGATTTTTGGGAAGCATTCGGTCTCATTCCCTTAATGATAGAGGAGTTGGATAGTAATTATCATAAGCCATCAATTGAGCCACAGAGCAATCAACACCAACTAAATAACGAGGAACAAACTAGACGAGAAAAGGTTATTCGAGAATTTCCATCATTTGAAAAGGACGGATTAGGTAAAACCCACGTTCTGTCACACAAAATTGATGTTAGAGACGCCATTCCCGTGAAGCAGCGGTATTTCTCAGTATCACCTAAAGTTCAAGATGACATTTATAAGGAATTAGATCGGATGTTATCAATGGGTGTAATCGAAGAGAGTACTAGTTCCTGGTCATCTCCAGTGACATGAGTGTTACAAGCGAACGGAAGGGTTCGTCTATGTCTCGACGCAAGAAAGATCAATTCAGTCACCGTGAAAGACGCTTATCCCTTATCAATAATCGAGGGGTTGCTTGGAAGATTGGACAAGACGAGGTTCATCAGTACAATCGATCTAAAGGACGCCTAATGGTAAATCCCGTTAGACCCAGCTTCAAGGGATAAGACGGCTTTCACGGTGCCGGGACGTCCACTCTAACCGTCATGCCGTTTGAGTTGTGTAACGCAGCTCAAACGATGTGTCGGTTAATGCATAAGGTTATTCCTCACCAGTTACACGACCGGGTGTTTGTCTACTTAGACACTTACTAGTGGTATCTGCTACGTTCGATGACCACATAACATTATTGTCTGAAGTAGCTAGGTTGTTGAAATCAGCAAATCTAACTATAAATGTAGAGAAAGTAAGTTCGTACTTAAGGAAACAAAATACCTTGGGTACGTGATTGGTGAGGGATGTCTCAGAGTGGACCCCGAAAAAGTGCGAGCCATAGACGAATACCCCATTCCCAAGAACATTAAAGAAATACGTAGATTTCTAGGGATGACCGGCTGGTACCGTCGATTTATAGCCAACTATTCGGCTGTAACCGCGCCGCTAACAGATTTATTAAAGAAAGGTTCGAAGTTCGGTCCATCCAATTACAGGGTTTCGATTTTAACATTGAATATAGGAAAGGTTCCTTAAACACGGTGCCAGACAGTTTATCTCTGGCGCATGTCGAAGAACAAACGTTTAACATGAAACGCATTGACGAAATAGATAAGGAGTGGAACGAAGTGCAACACATAAATCTAGAATCGGATGCGTTTAAAGATCCAGAGTATGTTGGTAGAATTAAAGCCTTACAAGAAAATTCGACGGATTTAACAAATTTCAAGGTTATGGTGGAAAGATATTTTGGAAGACATGTAAAGTTTCAGATACGGACATACCTCAATGGAAACTTGTGGTGCCTGAGTCTCTGACAAAGAACTTAATTAAAGCTGCGCATAATCCCCCTTCAGCCGCGCATCAAGGAGCGGCCCGAACAATCGAGGTGTTGAGGCGATACTATTATTGGCCCACAATGGTACCCGACGTTAAGAAGTATGTTAATGCATGCGACATCTGTAAATGTACGAAAGCAGTTAACTATAATATGAGGCCAGAAATGGGTAAACCTTTTCAAGTATCCCGGCCCTGGCAGAGACTTTATATGGATTTCTTAGGCCCATATCCACGAACTCGAAATGGATTTACACATATCTTTATCATTCTAGACCAATATAGCAGATTCCCATTGTTATTTTCTCTCCGCTCGGCCTCAGCCATGAAAGTTGTAGATATTCTACAAAACAAGGTTTTCCATTTATTTGGAGTACCTGAGATGGTGCTAACAGATAATGGGGTACAGTTTGATTCTAACCTTTTCAGCATAATTTCACAGCCAAGTATTCACCACAAGCAAATGCGTCAGAGCGTGTAAATCGTTCTGTTCTATCCGCTGTCAGAGCCTACATCAAAGATTATCATCGAAGGTGGGATGAACATCTCGATGAAATAGCTGGAGTGCTTCGGAATGTGGTTCACACTAGCACCAACTTCTCGCCACATTTTCTAGTTTTTGGTCAGCATAAGATACCGCATGGTTCAATATACGAACTTTTGAGGAAATTTGATATTTTGAGCGACAACCAGCTGTGCATAGAGGAAAATGTAGATCGACTTTCAGCCGCACAAAAGATTGCATTAAGTCATCTGGAGAAAGCGCACAAACAAAACGAATGCGTTTATAATTTACAGGCTAGGCATCGAAATTTTGATACTGGACAAGAGGTGTTTGTTCGAAATTTTGTTCAGAGTAATGCTGCACAACAGTTTTCTGGCAAACTTGCTTTTAAATTTATACCTGCAATAATCGTAAGGAAAGTCGGGAACGTATCTTATGAAGTTACAGACAAAGAGGGAAAAATTATAAGAATATATCACGCGAAGGATATACGCTAATAAGTATGCATTAGTGATTTTAGACTTTGATACGGTCCAAGTTTTCTTTAATAAATGCCAAGCATCACAATGATATCACGGAGCGAATTTTGAAACGACGCAAAACTTACCGATAAAGTGGCATAAGGCCCGGCTTTTGAGACTATCTCCTGGGTGTGGGTCGTCCCCACATTTGTAACAGTCGGGTGTTACATTGATGTTAGGTACCTTACGCATTACCCTGAATGCCACATATAAATTCGGTGAACTTGTATTTATAAACAAATTTGATTTAGTGGTGCACTATACCTACTCATATTTCAACAATCCACAGCTCTTTCAAAATAAACAATATAATTAATACTAATAGTATACTAAATCAAATGGAGGCAGGTCGAGCAACCAGTTTTAATTACCCCTTCATAAAACAGAAAAATTAAATAAAAAATATTTGACTCGTCCATTATCTAGCTGGACAGCGTAAAGTAAATTTATAAACAGCTGTTTCACTAGTAGTTTGTGTTGCGAAAAATAAATAAGTTAGGACCATAAATAGGAAAAACCCTCAAACAAAAATTGTAGTGGCGACGTACGTTAATAACGCTACATATCTTAAAACTAATATCTTTGAAACGAATTTTTTCGATAAACCCGATAAATTAAGAAAAAACTTGCATGAGATGTATTCCAATATGGAGTAATCTGCTACGACCATGCAATTGTAGTAACTAACCAGAACTTCGAAGCTCTATATAAAAATTTAGGTGAAGGAGAATATTATAAGCATACTAAATCTTCAAATAATTTGTAATTCCAATGAAGGTAAATTTTTCTTATAACATAAATACTAAAGTTTTTATAAAAAAACATGTAGAAAAAATTTGACATAATCAATTTCATTTGTAAATTCAACTCTACTACAGGAACATGTGAAATTTGATCTTAATCGACCAAGAAATAGACAAGTTCGTTTTCATTTCGCTTTATCCTAGAATTTGATTCAAGAATCGTTCAAAAATTTCATTGATGTCAAGGTTTCAGTGGTTGCTTACTGCACACTTAGGCCAATTTTTAGGCCCATTGTGATACCACTCATTCACTCCACATCATTAACCCACCTACTTCACCTACTCACACAACTACAGTATACCACCTGCACATTGCAAGCTCCATGTCAACCTGTACATTGACATGGAAGGTGGGTCGGCGCGAGACACGGAATTCTGCACTCCATCAGAGGGTCTTAGTTGTATTTAGTTGTATTTATTTATTTATTCACCGATCGTAATCGATGATAAAAATTCGATTTGCATCTAGCCTCGGGATTCGAACCCAGCACCTCCCGGTCCAAGTACCCAAGCTTTAACCACTGCACCACTTGTCCGGTTATTAATGTCAAACTTCATCGTGTTCCGTTAATAAATAACCGTACCTGTTGGTCATATTCCAAAAATTAATGAAAAGATAATTCTAGATTTATAATCGATTGAAATATTTCATTTTATCTTGTGCAGTTTTAAAAAATGCCGTTTAGTACCTACGCCGTTTTGAAACATGCAGTTTTGAAAAATACCGTTTTGAAACATGCAGTTTTGAAAAATGCCGTTGTAACCCTTATGCCGTTTTGAAATATGAATTTTTGTAAAATGCAATTTTGTACCTTATGCAGTTTCGTACCTTATGCCGTTTTGAAATATGCTGTTTTGAAAAATGCTGTTTTGTACCTTATGCAGTTTTTAAATATGCCGTTTTGAAAAATGCAATTTTAAATTATGCAGTTCTGAACGGATCCCAGTCCAGCTATATGTACAACCAATATTGGGTTGTAGCGGAAAACACGACGCAAAGGACGTTGAAAAAAAAGAAAACAAACGGATTCTAATTCTTCATTACATTAAATGGTTGATGCTTGTAATATGTTTCCTCGATTGACAAAATTATTCAAGATTATTATATTTATATTTTTTACAATATATTATTATTATATTTATATTATTATTATTTATAAGATGCATGTTAACCCAATGAGGACCATGGTTCGAATACACAGTCGCGTAAAAATATAATAAAATGTTAAGCGCAATATAGATTATATTTAACAAAATTATATTTACTTACATATTTAATATTTATATATTTTACATACATTTATTTATTTTGCAATATACATATATTATAATATAATTTTGGTTATTAACATGTTACAACTATTTATTTGTTTATTCACGTATTAAAATTTTTAAATTTATAGTTAAACTTTTGTTCTTGTAATTTACGTTTCTTTTGCCGATTTGATTTTTACTTTCCTGTCTACTTGAAAGAAGTGTGCCAAAAGGTGTATTCATACGTTTCTTATTTTCTACAGATAATGTGTGTGGTTTTCATGTTAGTTCGTTATTAGATTAAAGTGAAGTTAAGAATGTGTAACTAAAATAGTTTTACTGTGATGGGATAAATTTCAACAGCGCATTAGGGGGTTTCAAATTTTTTTTGAAATCAAACATTATATGGAGGCGTGAGTTATGAATAGTGACCAAGAGATCGAAGGTCATAAAACTGAGTTGTTTTTTTGATTTTTGAAGGAAGTTTGATTTTTGTTTAAACGTAATATGGATGTGTGTCTAATGATATCGAACATTTAGAGCAGCATTATCAAGCTTCTGGTAAACGGTGGCAAGAACCCATACCGACCACTGCCACCTAGCCGGCAATATGCTGCACCATCGAAACAGCTACCAGAAGTCTGTTAACGGTTTGATTAGTGTTTTTTTTAGCTCATAAACACGCTGTAACCGTTACATAGTATAATGAAATTGCCTTCTAAATGGCAACAACGAGTTATCAAAGAAACGGCACGTATTTGAGCCAAAACAAAATAAATAAAATAACGGATTTTTTCCCCAACCTTATATTTATTTTTATGTATTAGGTGTGCAAGTAGGAACTGAGCTTCTTTGGTCAAATTCAACTAATTATCGAAATATTTACCATTACTTTCTATGCTCTTTTGCCATTTATCAGGTAGATGACGACTGCCTTCGCATTCGCCAGTTTCTGTGGTGAGTGGTGTCGTAGCAAAATAGTCATCGAGTCATTTTAGAACATCTTCAACTTTCGTTAACCGCTGTTCTTTCAAATATGATGATATCGATCTCAATACGTGGCATTTATTCAGAGGGAGCCAAGTTTGGAGAATAAGCCGCATGTTGTAAAACTTCCCAGCCTACGGAGAAGATGAGTTCTTGGGTTGATTATGCGGATTATATAGACGAGCGTTGTCATGCAACTAGAAAACTCCTTCTGCTTTTCTTGGCCATTAAATTGTCTTTTTTCCTCCAGAGCATCACTTAATATGATCAGTTTGGCCTGGTAACGTTAATCTGTAACATTTTGACCAGGTTCCAGAAGTTCGTAGTAAATGACTCCTTTCCAGGCACACAGTAACATTTCTTGACACGAATATTAATTTTTGTAACTGATGTTGATGGCTGGCCTGAATCAACCCATGGTTTTCTGCGATTAGGATTATCGTACCAAATCCACTTTTTATCACTCGTAATGATTTTGTGGAAAAACATTATTTCTTTTGTACCGAGAAAGCGAATTCATGCAGATGCCAACTCTTCAGATTTTGTTTTCTTCGGTTAGTTTATGAGGAACCCATTTTCCTTTCTTCTCTATTTTTCCTATTACATGCAATCGCATGTAATAGGAAAAATAGAGAAGAGTTTGACACGGATTCTCATCCAGTAAAACTTTAAGTTGGTCGGGTGATAGAAGACACTCCAAAAAATCTAACGGTATACGTTACGGTACCATTAATTGCTTTTAACAGTAATATCAGCACCGAGTGCAAGTCGTTCAATCTATACTCGTAAATCGCATGGTAGGTAATACTGAAAATGAGATATTTCCGTAAAAGGTCATAGAATTTATCTGTATGTTGGTCGAATGTTATAAAACACTCCAACGAATCTAACGATATACGTCACGATACCATTAATCGCTTTTAACGATAAAATCAGCACCAAGTGCAAGCCGTTCAATCTATACTCGTAAATCGCATGGAAGGTAATACTGAAAATGAAATATTTCCGTAAAAGGTCACAGAATTTATCTGTATGTTTGTCGAGTGATAGAAGACACTCCAATTAATCTAACGGTATACGTCACGGTACCATTAATCGCTTTGAACAGTAATATCAGCACCACTCGTAAATCGCACGGTAGGTTTTACTCAAAAATAGATATTTTCGATAAGTATTATGAAATTTTTCAGTGTGTTGGAAAGTTTACGTTTTAGAATTTCGCTTAAAATCTTTGGTAATGCCCTAAATTTCATTTTTAAAAAGTTCTTATTTATTCGTCCTTATAAAATGTTTCTATATTAATTGATTCGTGAAATTTGTTTGTATTTTATTTTAATTTTACGTACAATATCATCCCTTGGTCATTAAATATTTCTCTGTAATTAAAAATGTAAAATACGATTTTAACTATACGTTTATACCCAATTTACACATAAACATTTTTTAATTTTTAAAATTCGTTATAACGAGAGTTTAACCAATACATACACATTTCAAAAAGTTAGGACAAAGTTAGGACATACTTCACACCCGTAATAAAATGCATAATATTCTAATAGGAAAAATTAAAAATTATTAGATTTTAAAAAATGAAAACCAAATAAAATTAAAAAAATTGCAATTTGAATAAATATATACCAATATTCAATTTTTAAAAGGCTATTATAAATTAAATATTATGATTAAACAAATTAAAAGTAATAAAATAACAAGTTTCACGGTTGTGAAGTTCGTCCCAAATAAAATCCCGTGTACATATACCAATCCAATAACAAAATTTTAATTCAGAACATATTTAGTAATTACACGGTTAAACCAAAATTTAGGGGCAAAAATAGGCGCCATATTTTTTATTTTGCAGAAACGGTAGCAAAACAATGAGTAAGAATCAGTAGTCTGTGTACGAAAATTCGTCTGAAAATTTGACTACGTTCAAATGATAGCCTTAGGATAACAGTCAAGCGCCCCCCGTTCCAAACGGAAAGTAGTGATGTTATTTTTCATTCTTGTAATTCTAATTGATGTTATTGGTTTGAGTAGTTTTAATTTAGATAAATTCTGAGTTTCGTAGAGCTTGTCGGAAAATTCCGCTAAGTGCAAATGGCTCCTTCAGGTTCCAACATTTGCACGTAGTGAAACTATCCGACAAACTCTACGATATCCGTTTAGATTTGCGAGAACGATAAATGTTATCTATCCTCTAGATACCTATCTCCTTTCATTTGATTGTGCCAACGTAAGGCTAACATTTGCACACAGTGGAATTTTCCGACAAAGCCTTAGATATCCAGTATTAATTAAAACAAGTTTTATTCAAACCAATAAAATCGTCTTCATTGTGGTAATGTTTGGAAATGGCAGTTAACTCATTTGATTGTCTTATCTGTCTTTTGGATGCCGTCTTATCGTGTAATTTCCACATAGTGGCTTTATACACAAATTGCACGGTGCATTTAGAGATATTGAAATGATATCTTCTGTAAAACTACTTAAAAATGTAAAAGATTACGATCTGTGATGAATTGGAATGCAACTATGACCCCCTGCCGGAGTGCAAAAGTCATGGGACGACCCATTTTCCATGCCAGTATAGGCTGGTATGGAGCTATGCAATGTGCAGATGGTGATAAAATCGGCATATAGCCGTACGTACTCGATTTGGCAGACGATTGCGTACGGTAAGGACGTGAAAAGCGAATTGCGAAAGAGTTGGGAGTGTTTCGGCCCAAGAACAGATTGCAAAGATTAAATAAATACTTAAAATGAGAATTTTCCGGGCTATTTTGAAGAATGTAAAATAAACTCTTTCGAGTTGTTGTTTTAAAATTCTTATAAGTTTTTTAACAGTGTATTTACTAATACTTGTTTACTTTTGTTATTTGGCACATACTTCACTGCCATCAAGTTTCGTCACTATTCATATAAAGACTTTTATTACATTTAAAAAAAATTCAAATATCCCCAACAATCTGACACGATAGCGACCTATATGGTTAGGTGCTACATGAACCAAGCTATCCAAAAAGTACCAACTCTTGAGAAAAAAGAGCCCTGTCGGGGGTTACGACAAGTCGTTTTCGAAAATTTTGCTCATTACCATATAAAGACGATTATTGCATTTTAAATTTTTTTAATGTGATAAAAAGGCCCCAGCAAGGCTCTTTTATTTCAAGAGTTGGTACTTTCAGGAAAGCTTGGTTCGTGTAGCACCTAACCATATAGGTTGCTATCGTGTCAGATTGTTGTGGATAATTTTTTTTGCTTTATTATTATTTTAATAAATGCTTTTAATATTTCAGGTAGAAACGCACATAATATTAAATCACCCAAATATCTAAAGACAGATCTATAGAAAGTGATCGTATCCCCTATGGGGATAATAAATCTGAATTGCTCATTTTCCGCGAATGATTCAATTATTTGTGTATTACTGGTCACAATAAAATTTTTAAACCAAAAATTTCTTTTGTTTCTGTTTTTACACTTTTGGTGTAGACTGGAAGTCTGGTAAAATTTCGCTAATTATTATTAAGTCCTCTTAGCAATACATTTCAAACTGATATTAAATGTGTAAATGACTTTTTCCAAAAAATTTATATTTTTCGACTTTTGGTGGTACATTTCATGAAGGAATTTGGCATCCTCAAAGATATTACTTCAAATTTTATAGTTTACAACAAGGAGAAACCATAATCGAGTGAGATTAGATCCTGCTAAACGTGATACACCCATCGTATATCAGCTCTTCCGTCAGTTCTACTTTCCAACGAAAGTAAGTTTTTAACTTGCTGACTCTAGAATTTAGTGAATTTTTAATGACTCCAATTAAACATAAATACGTTTTCGAGATGGTTTCGTTTTTCATAACTCATTCATAATTCCGAATTACGAATGAATCATCCCCAAAATTTTCACCAACTTTTCCTTGTAGTCTCAGTATAACCATAAGCTATTAGAAAAACAACCGAAAGAATTGGTTACTAGTGGAAGTTTTTGAGATATTGACCAAAAACTGTAAATAAATAAATAAAAAAATTTAAATTTTCAACAGGATTGGTAATGAAATGGCCAAGTTTAGTTCAGAATGAACAGATTCTAGAATTTTGTCCAAAACTTTCTTTAAAATCCCTGACTACTATCCAAACATTGCCATTCTTTAAGAAATAGCGCAAAGACGGAATATTGTTAAATTTCAAGATTTCATTTACCGAGTTCCTTTACTTCGGAGACCAATCAATTTGTCATTTTAAGGATCACTTTTAATATTTTATTCCGCTGGGATGTTTTATTTAGTGAAAAAGAGATACAAACTGACTAAAAATTGCTGCTGATAATTGTATAACAAAATAAATTCTCTTTTGTGATGGTGCTGTCACTTGTGGCGAGTAGCGTAATCTCTTATTTTCCGCTGCCCAATTTCTGCTATCTTATACAGCATCGTATTGCCTATTATTATTCTAAATCACTAAACCAACAACACATAAACCGTGTTTTAATATTGGAGCACTAACCGGCACCGAAGGGAAATTTCTACTGAAACTGTATCTATTTATTCACTGGTGTCGCTATACCATAAAAATGAAAACATAAATTAATCCATAAAATAAACATATAACGACCTGAAATATACCAATTAACATTTATTTTGGCATGACGTTATAAAAAATACATCATCTTGCTGCGTTTTAAATTTTTATTGTAAGATTAAGTTTCTAATGGTTTAGGGGTTGAACAACAAAAAGGAAATTTAAAATTTTCCTTTGAAATGGATAGCGCTTCCGATAGCGGCTCCCGATAAACAGGCAGAACAAGATATTTTTTATCGATTTTTAACTAAAAAGTGGAATGAAAAATCTTAGTTTATAGTTAAGTAAATTAATTATATGCAAAAATAGCGCGCTAAATATAAGTTTTCACATAGAAAATTGAGTGCTCCAGATACATCTATCGGGCGCTATTAAAAAAAACGGCTATTGTCGCAATGGTACCAAAACTTTTGCGATTTTTGCGAATATTGTTTATTTTGTAATGCCTTAGCGGAAAATCTAGAATGAACAAGTGTAAGAGCCACCGTCAATTTTCCAATAAAACTTCAACTAAAATTTTAAGATAGAAATGTTGGTGATGGGTTGGTTAGTTTTTGTGATATGGTAGTTTTTGCAGGCTGTGTAACGAAATCCCGGTTTTCAAAATTCCGGTTTTCAAAACCCCGACTTGCTATAAAAAAAATCCCGATTTTTAGGAAATCTCGGTTTGAATTTTTAAATTTTGACATGTGGAAAAATGAGACTGTTAAATGATTTTTTGACAGAATTCAAAAGTGAGTTTGCGATGAAGTTCTAGAAAATGGTAATAGGGATGGAATTTGGCCATTTCGTTACAGATTTTGTTGAAATTCGATACGTGCGATGGAAATGGGATTCTAAAATGATTTTTCGATAAAGCAATCAATAGAGATGGAACTAGGCCATTTCTAAACCGATTTGGTGAAAATTGTAAAATTATTTTTTGATTTAAGTTCTAAAATATGGCCATCGCTATGGAACTAGGCCATTTTCATTTTTTAACCGTTTTAGTTGAAATTCGACATGTGGGTTCGACATGAATGGGATTCAAAAAATGCGGTTTAATAAAGTTCTGGAATAAGGCGGATATGGATGAAAACTGGCACTCCTTTCCTATCTCTGACACAAGTTTGTAAAGTCCAATGTGTGCTTTGCCAATTACTATTTGCAATCGCCGATGCCAATCTTATTAGGATCTTCCGATACTGTCCAAAAATTTTGAGAATATATGGGTTTCGGTTCTTGTCTGTTTTTGCTTTTTAACCCCTGTTAAATAGTTCTTTTCGAGCCATAACCCTATTTTCCGACTATCTGGATCTATCGATTTTTTCAGTTCTTTATAATAGCCCAAAACTTCATTTTGTGGTACCAAAGCTAAACTTTTTATCATTCGAATATTTAAACTGAAATTCTCTCAGTTCCCATATTTGGTAACACAACCTTGCGCCAAATGATTTACCCAAAATGTTTATTTTGGTACCAAATACTAAGCGTATAAGCTCATTTATAATAAAGGGTTATCCAATTCAAGCTTGATAAAGTAAACTTAAAAAAAACACACAAAATATTCGGAATGTATTGTAATTTTTATTTCATTTTACAGATTGATCCTTGCCATTTTTAGTTAAACAAGATATCATTCAAATGTCCTCCACGGGACTTCTTACAGGCCTTGATTCTTTTGCGGTAATTTTCAATGACTTTTCGGCACATTTCGGGCGGTATCTCGGCCATTACCTTACGAATATTAGTTTTCAATTCGTCAAGAGTTTGAGGATTGTTTGCGTAAACACGATCTTTCGCGTAGCCCCACAAAAAGAAATCCAAAGGCGTTAAATCACAGGATCTTGGAGGCCAATTGACATCAGCCAATCGCGAAATCAAACGTCCAGGAAATTTCTCTTGCAAAAGATCTCGATTTGCTCGTGTTACGTGACTGGTTGCTCCATCCTGCTGGAACCACATATCGTCAAGATCATAATCTTCGATTTTCGTAAAAAAATATTCGGTTAACATGCGGCCATAGCGCTCAGAATTGACGGTCACTGTTCGTCCATGGTTGTTCTCAAAAAATACGGCCCAATCACACCACCAGACCACAATGCGCACCAAACAGTGACTTTTTCCGGGTGTAATGGCTTCTCTACAATCAATTGTGGATTTTCTGAGCCCCAAATTCTACAGTTTTGCTTATTAACGTATCCACCAAGCGAAAAATGAGCTTCATCACTGAAGAAAATTTTGTTCGAAAAATCAGCATCGACGGCCTGTTTTTCCAACACCCAATTTGCGTATGTTAAATGCTCCATATTCTTAAATGGCAGAATGTCAACTAAATAAATGACAGCGTACTTGACGTTTATCTTTGACAGATGTCGGTATACAGATTTCTACTTTATCAACCTCGAATTGGATAACCCATTATGTTGCGCGGATATAAATTCTATTATGATATTCCCAATATTATTTTGTAAAATCCTCATCAGTAGATGAACACAAGATGTGATGTAATTTGCTGGTTGCTTGCTACCTTCTCTTGTCTGATTTGTTAGATTTTTTTCACCTTCAATTATTTTTAAATTTACGTAGACAGAACAGTTGACAATTATATATCCATAATGATAAAGTTAAAATTCGATAATTTTACAGAAAATTGTAAAAAATGCGGCCGCTCGACACAAAAGCCAAGGCTATATGGAACAAGCATTCTTTATATTGGGCCTCCGGGAAAAACATTTTTAATGCCGATACGCTTGCCATTTCGAAATCGGAAATTACGACTTTTGGCTTCAAATGTATGTTCCATTCACATGCACATATTTCATAGAATGTTTCGAAATAAGCTACTTGAGTTTTACAACTCATCACATAAAACAACAATGGTCCAATGGCCCGTTCGATTTTGCCATGAATGGTAAAAAGTTGTCGCATAAATATTGAAACAACCTCAAACGTCGCGTCCATAAGCCAACATTGCGCCTCTCCAAGGAGTTTAAGGCTTGATTGTGTTCCTAACACAATAATTTAAAACACATCAAAACTCTTTTCTGATAAGACAAATAGTCCTCCTTCTAAATATCGCATTTCTTCTGGAATCCTTATATTTAAAATACTTTCCGGTTGTTGTATAACAGTAGCTCGGACTCTAATTATTTTTTGCTTTTGCGCCTCTTTGCTCGGTAAGTAAACCCGACATGCCGGTGATCATTTCACGACGTTATTTTTAATTATTTAGGAAGGCAACAGTGGGGTATGTATTGCGCCATTTTTCACGTTCTCATTCATTTCAAATGTCGCCTTTTCGTAAGAAGCAGGAATTTGAGTATGGTTGGATGGACCCTTTGTGACTGTATGAGAACCATTCGCGATTACGGTAACCAGTCTTCCTTTGCATAACAGGGATTTTGTTTCAGCACAAACCAATTGAAAAGTTGTACTTTTTCTTTCCACGTAATACGCTTATCCGTCGATTATTAACTTTTGTCTCCCCTTATTTGATTTTACAATGTTGATATTCATAATAGAAATTAGGCGATACTCGAATGCAAATATTTACGATTCTACGTCAACAACACTTTTTATAACTTTGTATCACTATTTTTAAAACATTATCAATTTTACCAAGAACAATTAATTAGTTAGCGATAGATTTTCGTCATTTAAGTAACCAATATTAGATGCAAGAAGTAAATATAATCCTTTCCTGGGAGTCCCCGACAGTTAAATTTTCTAAATTTAAGTGGTTAAAGTGGAAAAAATTATGAGCAAAATTAAAAGCCGGGGTTTTATGAAACTGCTCATAATTTTTTCCTGAGAATCCACAACAATTTAACTATCTAGATTTAGGGGTATCCCCGGCTATTACGAAACGTCTCAATACATACATATACAGTCAAACCATGGTTTTCAAAACCAAAATTTTGAAAACCAACATTTTGTAAATCACGATTTCGTACCTAACTCGAATCGGAGCCTTAATATTTTTAAAATATTTAATCATTGAAATCGTTTTGCTATGGCTGAGAAAAACGTACGACTGAATGGGTTAGTTTATGTCTCTTTTTTATTTTGGTACTTTGCTAAAGCTATTCCGAACTAAAATCCCTTAATTTGATAATTTTTTAGTTTCTAGTTCTTGGTCCTCTTATTTCCAGAACCACTCAAAGATCTTATGTAATATACGGCTTTAAAATGATCACCCAAAAAAGGAATCCATATTTTATCAATCCATTCTGATATTCTACAAAATACGAAGCCAAGAGATACTTACGCAAACAACTGTATTTAGAATTTCGAAAAATAATTCTAGCTAGTTGTAAAGCTTCTACATTTTGAAACATTCGTGCCATTAGTTTGAAATATTCACAACTTTTGTGTTTCGTTTAAATTTGAATCTAAAACATACCCCAGATAATATGGCATCACAATAGTGACATTTTTTGGAAAATACGTAAATTTTGTATGAATTAGAACGTGTATTCTGAGGTGCTTATAACAAATTCGAAATTTCAAAAAGTACATCGTAAAGTAACGCGTTCATAGATAACGCGATTTAGTGCCAAATGCCATTTCCCACCAAACCACAATGTTATCTAACTATTGGTATCTAAACAAAGCAAAATTTGTCAAATACATTTCAATTACCTAAACTGATTTAAATTTTGTAAATATTGCGGGAGTCGTACACGCACAAAAACAATATTATGTGTATCACAACAATATATTGGAAGATAAATTCATGATTAACTCGAGTGCTGGTGATAAAAACATCGGTCGATTTGGTAGCAAACAACACTTGATCAAATAATAATTATGACATAAAAAACATAAACTAATTTAGTGTCAAGTGATTAATATTATTATGATTAGTTTGATAACAAAATCTTAAATAAATATTTATATAGTGAGATAATAATCGAAATTAACTATGAGCGCATAGTCGTAAAATTTTCGACCTTGGGAACCATTTCACCTACTTACATAACAAGTTGGTAATACCTTCGAATGTTAATAGTTTTTTAACATTTCATAGGACAATTTTCGAACATATACCCTCAGAAAATAATCACCCCTAAACCAAAACACAAGGAAAATCTAAGAATTTTCCTATTCTATTCTTTATAATCTGGTAACTATTTATACAACCAGATGTTATTTTATGATCTTAAATCGGTCGTAAAAAAATCATTTCACTTAAGAGTTTTTTTATACGTATGTACTTATATGATTCTTATTTGTTTTTAGATTATCCATCCACATCTACGATTTGAACCCTTCAAATTATTTTTTTCTGGTTTTTTTATGTTTGCTTATTTTTTATTTTTATTGGTTTGATAATAACACACATTCAAGTGCACATACGTGAATGAGACATATATGGCGAAGGAAAACATGTTATATCCTTTAAGTTATCCCCAAAACAAAATATTAGGATTTAAAAAGGAATTTTCGTCGTTTATATTTGGTTTGTGGGGATATCGTTGTATGTAATTTGGGGCTAGATATTAGCTATTAAAGGTATCATTTGATTTTCAGGTAAATTAACTCAATACATCTTATGGTTTTCTTGTTCCTGAACTCTTGAAGTGATTGGTATCTAATTTAAAATGTTTTATCAACCGTGAGCATTGCACGTTGTGGCACAATATGAATTATCCAAAATATGAAGATGAATTTTATTTTGTCAAAATGGTTGTTTATTAATAGTTTGGTAATTTAACGGAAGAGTAGCCGAAAAGTAGCCCGAAAAACAAATTGTGTCTTTGCGTAATCTGTAATAATTTCGGACTGGCCCGACAAATTTAGAAAAACTGCATTACCTTTAATTCTTATCCCGAAATTTTTTAACATCAGCATACTACAACAAGATTAAATTTTAGAAGCGAACACTAAAAAATAGAAAAACAAATTTACTAACAATATGAAAAAAATATTCTATATTCAAATACGAGTATAATGCCTACTACGTAAGAATCTGAAAAAAATACCAAAATATTTTCCTATGAGGCGCTTTTCACAGGGATTGCCTGAGACTTCGGCCACTGTCAAGAATTAGTATAGGTCATCTGGAATCCAATCAAATTCTCAGTACGTAACGATTTCAACAAAAAATTTCCTAAGAAATTTTCTTCTGTGGCGGCTGTCACAGGGATTGCCTGAGACTACGGTTATCAACGAGAATTATTGCAGGCCATCTGGAATTCAAATAATTTAGCCTCATTTCTGTACGAGTGGAAGGAAGATTCGTACCGGTCTCAGTATGTAACGATTTTGAACAGAAAAATTCTAAGAAATTTTCTTCTGTGGCGGTTGTCACTGGGATTGCCTGCGACTTCAGCTACCATCGAGAATTAGTGTAGGCCATTTGGAATCCAAATAATGAAGCCCCAATTCTTTATGAGGTGGAAAATGTTTCGTGCCATTCTCAGTATGTAACGATTTTCAACAGAAAACTTTCTAAGAAATTTTCTTCTCTGGCGGTAGTCACAGGGATTGCCTTAGATTTCGGCTACCTTCGAGAATTATAGTGGGCCATCTGGAATCCAAATAATGTAGCCCCATTTCTGTATGAGGTGGAAAAAATATCGTGAGAGTCTCAGTATGTAATGACTTTCAACAGAAAATTTACTAAGACATTTTCTCCAGTGGCTGTTCTTACAGGAATTGCCTGAGACTTCGGCTATCATCGAGAATTAGTGTAGGCCATCTGGAATGCAAATAATGTAACCCCATTTCTGTACGAGGTGGAAAGAAGGATAGTGCCAGTCTCAGTATGTTACGATTTCCAACAGAAATTCAACAGTTTTGCAAACTCCTTTCGATTATTATCGGGCTCCACTATTGTCACCGCCTCCAGGTTGTCATTCTTGAAAATAAGAATAGGTGATTAAGTAACCTAGGTATGGGACGGGTCACGCTAATTGGTGGCGGATGGATTGGACCAAGATGTTACGCGAACCGTGCCGATGATTGGTATTTTGTGTTGATCAGCCTGGCTTGGGACCCATCTAAAAATAATTGCTCAGTCCTTATCGGAGCCTTCTGGATATATGGCGACCTACAGTTGTATGTAGCCTTATCCGTGTATACGGATATGATGTATATGATGTATACGGGCTACATACCTCTGCACGGGCGGATCATCATTTTCTCCGTTACTCGTGGAAATAAGCGTGGATAAAGAAGCAAATAAAATTAAAGAAGTGGCCAACACTTCTCAAATGCTGGTGAAGACATGGGGGTCTAGGACTACGGCCGTCAGAGTGGCTAAGACTGGTACCGAGGCTTGCAAGCCAGGAACTAGCGGTAGTGGAAAAAAGGAGAAAGTGATTGCTCCTTCTGTTCGGAGATACAGGACGAGGCGTTCGGCCTTCCGTGCCTTGGGCAGACTGGCTACAGTTCCGGAGGAGCAATGGACGGAAGAGCAGAGGAAATTTGTTAACTGGGCAAAGAGTTGCATAGCCGAGGGGAGCAATGTACGTATGGAGGATCTTAGGTCTAAAAGACAGTGGCCTAGAGGGAGAGGAAACAGGCCAAGCTGCATGTGGGACAGTCGCCGAAGAGGCATAAGCTCATCAGCGACATTGTAAAGGAAGAGAAGGTGGTGAAAGCCATCGTGGACGAGATCTATGAGGAGGGGAGCATCACTGGGGAAAATGGAGGTTGGTGTTTAACCCGCTAATTTGTAGGGACGCGGGTTGGTACAAGCGACGGCTAAAACTGACCGCGCGTGCAGAGAAAGATTAGCCTTTTTGTATAGGAAGGCGATCGAGGAGGTAGGCGAGATATGGAGCAAAGCTCAAGACTATTCCATAGGAGGAGATCCCGAGCAGACCTGGCGTAATGGTCTGAATTCCCACTGGGGTATGTATAGAGACGGAGGGGAGGAGATTCTGGCTTGAAGCAACATACATGGACCGGGAAAAGCCAGTGCCACCGGATATACTGGGGGTACTTGTTTGGGATGCGGAAACGAGGAAGGTGGGAGTTATCCTAGGATGTGACGCGAACGCGCATCATACCATCTGGGGTAGCTCGGACATCAATGACAGAAGTGAATTACTTTTCGAATTTCGTTTAAGAACCAACCTCATTATTAGTAATACAGGTCGGGAACCACCTTTATTATTAGCAATAGGCAGGAGGTTCTGGATGTTACTCTGATCTCCGATTTTATTTCACCTATGATCAAGGAATGGAGGATGGCGAAAGAACATTCCTTCTCTGACCATCGGTACCTAACGTTTAAGCTCAATCTTCAAATTAAAAATCACTGCGTGTCCAGAAACTCCCGGAGGACAGTATGGCGGGTATATAGGGAGGTATTTTGTGGGCAGGATTACATCCAGGGTCCAGCACTTCCCGACACGGGTAGTGATCTGGATTCAATGGTGGACACTCTTACTAGGGTTTGCAATACTTCTATGAGGAAAGCTTGCCCATTAACAAAGCTTACGGAAAAGCGAAAACCTGTTTGGTGCACTTGCGGAGTGCCGGAAAGTCTGTGGGTCAAGACTGAGACTTCTATAAGGAATGTGTTAAAGTATACAAAAGGGAAACAAGAAAGACGCAAAGGAATTCGTGGAGGCTCTTCTGTGATAGAACGGAAGGGATCTCGGAAACCTCGCGCTTCAAAAAGCTTTTCTCTAGTAATCCAGCTGTTCCAGGCTATCTGAAAATACCTTTTCTAGTGAAAAGACTCTTGATATTTTGATGGAAACTCACTTCCCGGGCGTCTTCACGATGCGTCGATTCGGGGCCTTTGGTTGACTGCGGGTATAGGGGTGGAGGATATTCTGAATACGCGGAAGATAAAACGGCCTATTAAAACTTTTAAACCCTTAAAATCAGCTGGTCCGGATGGGATTGTGCCAGCAGAAATTCAGAAGTACTCGGAGGTCTTACTTTTCTGGCTGGAGGTTATATTCAAAAGCTGTCTGAAGCTGATTTACATCCCGGAGAAATGGGGGGCTAGCGCGATCTTTATTCCGAAGGCGGGTAGAAGCTCGCACAGTAACCTTAAGGACTTAAGACCAATATCTCTGTCATTTCTTCTGCTGAAAACCATGGAAAGGTTGCTGGATGTCCATATTCCAGAAGCTGGACACAGTCTCAACATGCGTAGCAAAAGGGTAAATCCGTGGACACGGCATTACATACCTTGGATCGGGAAATTCAGAAGTCACTAGATTTTCAAGAAAACTCGTTGGTGGCGTTTCTCGATATAGAGGACGCTTTCAACAACATGAAGGTGGTGGTAATCAGGGAAGGATTGTTGTCATTTGAGATTGAATATCCTGTAATCAGGCTAATTAAGCACCTGCTAGGTAGCAGAAGAGTTATAGCGGAGATGGAGGAAGTCTCCGATAGAAGGCGGGTTGTTCGGGGAACACCTCAGGGCGTTGCCCTCTCTCCCCTTCTTGGGAAACAAGTAATCAATGGACTACTATTGGAACTGGAGGGGGAAGGAAATAGCGTGGTTGCTTATGTCGATGACGTAGCGATAGCTGTCTCGGGGAAGCACCTATGTATAATGAGATATGTGATGCAGAATGCATTATCAATCACTGCAGGTTGGACCAGAAGATGTGGATTGGGGATTAACCCATCGAAAACAGAGCTGGTCCTAGTTACTAGGAGATATACAATTCCGGTAAAGGTTCCACCAAGTTTAAATATTACTATGCTGACCCTTACTGATAAGGCGAGATTCCTGTGGATCCTTCTCGACAGTAAGCTTAGTTGGAAACTAAACACGATAGAAAGAGTGAAGAAAGCCACTGTGGCACTCTATTCTTGCAAAAATGCCATTGAAAGGAAATGGGGTCACTAGTACCTTGGAGGATATTCTGTACTTTCTCCCGTTGGATATTATCGGTAAGCAAATGACGGTCAATACGGCCGCCTGGCTATCAACGGTTTTGGGGTGGAAGTGCCCGCAAAAATGGCACTCAACTATAGCCAATTCTATGAGGGATAACCTGGCGAATTTGGAACTAATATAACACCCCTTTTGTGCTTTAGCAAGCATTTCAATGTGATTCTCACCTCTAGGGAGGATTGGAAGAATAGTCCCATTATGGAGACTGAGAGAAGTAAATTATTCACCGACGGCTCCAAGCTCGATGGTATAGTGGGAGCTGGTGTGGTATGTAGGGAATTAAATGTAAGTTTATTTTGTCGTCTACCTGATTACTGCAGCGTGTACCAGACTGAAGTTATAGCAATTGAAGAGGTCATGAACTGGTTGAAGCACAGTGTAATATCGTTGACTGCTATCACTATCTGTGTGGACAGTCGGGCGGCCATTCTTTCGCTGGATTCAGTTTCCCTGGCGTCGAGGGTGGCGTTGGATTGTTACACATCTCTTAACGAGATGTGTGAACACTTCAATACCCAGTTGGTCTGGGTTCCGGGCAACTCTGACAATGAGGGAAATGCAGGGCAGACGAATTAGCAAAGTACGGTACCACTCTCAAACTGGAACCAGTTAGAGAATGTGTAGAAAGGTTTATGTCTGGGGTGAAAGCAACAAGTCATAGGAAAGCAGTTGCTTTGGCAAATGCTAGGTGACTCGCCAGTCTGACTGGCAGGGTAGCGAAGCAAGTATGGCCTGAGCTGAGCTTTGAGCGATCCAAGATCTTGATCACCCTAAGGAAGCGTGATTTAGGTAAAATTGTAAGGTACTTACCGGACACTGCCTTTTCGGAGATCATGCGAGAAGGCAGGGTCTAGATGCAAATGACTTCTGCAGAAGCTGCAAGGACGAGGAGGAGGAGAAGACTCTTGTTCACTTCGCTTGCTGACAGAAGACATGATCACTTGGGCAAATACACTATGGACAGACTCTCTGATATCGAAAGCTGTAATGTAGATGAGTTTAAAGGGAGTTTAATAATGTCGGATCCTGTGGTATCACAATGGGCCAAAACTGGCATTAGTGTGTGATGGCAACCACTGAAACCTAACCTAACATAACCTTCGATCATTATAGCTCCAAACGCTTGAAACTCCTTACATTAAAAAATGGTATGACCCCTATCGTTATACATGGCGCATTGATAAACCGGTTCTACCACAGTGTAACTACCAACTTTTGTTTGTTCATGCTCACAGACAACATGCCCCTTTACTTCTTGCTTTGAAATAGATCGCTGTGACTTGAACGGAGATATTAATAACTCTAAAGTGTCTATACATCGATTTAACAATTTAAGAAACTCGGAAAATTCTGGATTGATTGATTCCACTGAACAGACGCTGATTTAGTTATTGCCCAAATACTGAAAAATAATTTGGCCAGTAAATATATAATAAATGTTGTTTCAAAGTAACCAAAGTAGCGGTCTTGTACTAATCCTTATCGGATATCTAGTTTCTAGCTGAAAAACTGCCGTACAACGTATTATTATTATTCATTGTACCTTAAATTGGGTGTGTATTAAAATACCTGTAGTTGTTGTACTTTAATAACTTTAGTTCAACTTGTTGCCCTCAACTACAATCAACGTTATTGTAAATTAAATTTATTTTGGTGGCGCTACACTTATCTTATGGAGGGATTCCGCCGCCTCATTTTTGAGGTTATATACTCAGGTTTTCTTCGAAATAGGGCTGATGGAAGGAGCATACTGTTGCTGGATATACTGGCATGCCTGGGGTCGGGAGCTATTTTTCCTTTAGTTTAACTTTAATGGTCATTCAAATTTATTATAATCCAACAACTGTTGGTTGTGGTTGATGGTGAAGTAGTTGTCACACTATTCCACCCTGGCACGCGCCCGCCAATTTAAATTATTTATGCATAAATATTTAACCTTCAGTTGATTATAAATAAATTTTAGAAAACCCCAGCGAATATAATATTTTTTAAGACAAAATTTTCATTAAATTAAAATCAAGAAAATTCGCATTTTCATTTAAACGAAAAAATTTTTCTCCAACAAAGTATTTTCTTCTCAGTAACATCATTGTAATTTGTAACATTCTTTTTATTGAATATTTTAATAAAGAAATTAAAAATTTTATGCTATTTTAATTTCATTATCATAAAATCCATGTACATAAACAAAAACAAAGTTTTAATTTAAATCAAAAACATAAAACATCAATTCAACAAAGTAGAAATGGTTGTAATGTATGTACGAGAAAAAAATTCTTTGATCATCGGCAAATCGGAATGAAATGAATTATCTTTTACAAAAAAAAAATGTTTTAGCGAAAAATTAGGAATAAATTTTTATCACATTGAGCACACACAGCACAGTAGAAAATATTTTGTGCTTTTTTGGGTTTGGATAATCATTTAATTGTTATTTTTCCAGTTGAATAATCATCAGGCAACATATTACATTTACGTTTATAAATAAATATTCATTTCAAAATTTAATTACAGTTTAAGGGGTTTTCTCTGTATGTAATTGATTTTTAACTTGTTTGAATTTGATAAGGGGTTGATATTTAAAAGATGATTTTCTTCCATTCCAAATTCATGTTCGCACACGTTGAACACACGTGAATGTCAAATAGTTTTATGTTCTAATCCCCTTAATCGTTATACACATAACCCGATTTAGATGCGAGGTCGTTGACCAATCACTATATCATTCACACATGACACTATTGTTTTATTTTCCCACAATCCCACAAGGCGAAACATAAAAAAGTTCAAATTATAAATGAACACAAGCACATATACCTTTTAAAACCAGAATTAATGACTGCCGAACTAATTGCAAAGAACATGTCATCAAAACCCACAAAAATATATAGCAAATTGGAAAAATAACTACAAACAAAAAAATTTAAGGTACTCCATCGCACAACACATAAAAACAAAACAAAAACATTTAACATTAAAACCCATAAACAACAACAACAACATAAATACGTACATACATATATGTCATTTGGGATTCTTTTAATGATCATCCATTTATTAAGTGCAAAGAGGATCCATCAAACGTAAAATACAACACACTAATAAATAAAATAGGCAAAAACGGAAACCCCGCATTCGACCGTAACAATATACGGAGTATCTACCCTAAAAATTAAGACAAAAAGTCCAATCAACATAAAAATTATGTTTTGCTATTTTTATATGCTATACGTAAATACACAGCATCTTCATCGAACGGTAAATATATACGAGTCGAGTATCCGATACGCACGTAATATAACAGAAGAGACCAAACGGAATATTATGTCGAATGTCGAAAGTGGATATAATAAATTTCAAGATGAGATACGATTCCCTAATTGGATTTCAACGACTTATCTTCCATTTTATTTATGTAACGTTTTTTTATTTTATTTTATGTCATCCAGGGTAACATTAACTAAACAAACCTAATTTTTCTCACAATTATACTTGCTGTTGTTGTATTCAGCTTTTTATGATATTTACACATAGAGGACTAATGTGAAACATGATTTCTTGTGTTCACAGTTTATCACTCTTGGCTATTAAAAGTTTCATGCATTTTTTATTATTTTGCTATATTGGTTACATTTAAAGAGGTGAGATCTTTCTGGAAACTTAAGTTCGTCGTCGAGTCTGACATTGTCCTAAATTCTTGAACTGTTCAGTAATTTCCAAAACCATGGTAACCAGGATTCCAAATTAGAAAGAGGACTATGGACTTGGAGTAAATACTTGGAGAAGAAGAAAACACGTCGGAGCTGAAACGAACATACAATACCAGAAATCAAGAAAATGGCGAACGATCGTAGGCAAAATATAATTAAAACATTCTTAAGGCAGCAGAAAAGGCTGCAGCAACCAGGAATATGCGCACGCGTACGGCGGACAAACTATTTAGCAATATACCACCAATAACAGATGAATCTGAATCTAATCTTAATAAACATACGAAGCACAATTGAAAAGATGGAAGGACAACAGAACAACATTCAATAAAGTTCATTAATAATTTTCATTTCGTGTATGGCACCTCAGCCTAGGGTACTCAGAGGGATTCAGTCTCCATGAATACCTAGATAACAACACCAAGGTAGTAGCCGCGTCCTCGTTTCGGGTGCTGCTTCGGTAATAGCAAAGTGTTACCAGGAACCAAATGCTAGTTTTATAAATTGGCTAAAACAACCAATGAGTACAACCAAAACGGAATGTAATAATACTCCAGATGGTACAGCAGCAGATATGCTGCCAAATCCACTCTCTTTGGAGGCAGGCCCAATAGATTCTGGGGTGGGCCACTCATTGTTTAAGCAACCTATTTGGATCCAAATTATCAAGATCACAAAGATCTTCAACTGGAAATATATTTCAGTACGAGGAGAAAAATGCCGACCTCCGCGCACAACTAAGAGAAATAAAAAAAATTACAACTAAATTGAAAGAAGAATTTACAATTTTAAAGAATGAAAATGAAGAACTCAAAAAAGTAGTTGAAACACGTGCAGAACTTGGGACGACACCTAGCCCAACAGTCGATGACGACATTAATCCATTCCATACGGATGAAGAAGAAATAGAAAGAGAAACAAATTGGATGTTGAATCGGAATAAAAGACCAAGTAAGAAATGGAAAGTGCAACACTCACCAGAAATGGCAGTAACGTTTCCATCAATTTCAAAAGAGGTTTCTAGAAACATGTTGATCAATAAATGTTATCGGGATATCAAATTTTTCCACTATACAATCGATTATGAAATCGATTACGGTAGCCGAGTACAAACTCGTATCTCTAAACAATGGCGTCTGGAAAATTAATGTTGTAGACTTTGAGACCTGTAGAGATTTGGCTACAAAGCATCAATGGTTTACTTATAAGGATAAGAATGATTGTCTAATCCAAGTTATGGTTAAAAGTTTTCACCTAAACCTGCGTAAAAGGGGAAATTATTGAGAATCTCAAGCAAAAGGGTTATCAAAATTCTGTAAACATCATTAAGAAAGAAAAAATCGAAACTGTACAAACCTTTGTGAAGATAGCCCAAAATTCCAGCCCCGAAAATAAAAAAGGTGCGTATGGCAATACTATTTAATTCGATTTATACTATTACGACATTTCGTTATAATTATAGCTCTCTCCTTATACTTTATACTATTTGTACGTCAAAAATTTAATAAATAAACATTTTAAGAACTCTTTTAAAAAATTACTAGGAACTACGGGAACTATTCGTTGGCTCAACTAGCGGTGCATATCGTTTGATAGGTGATTGTTTATGGAGCATGTACGAATTGTTTTTGAAATTTTCTATGTCTAGGAGTTGATAAACATTCACCCATCAAACGATGTGCACCGTTAGTTGGGCCAACGAATAGTATCAAACGATATGCACCGCTAGTTGGGTCAACGAATAGTTCCTGAGTTCTGTGGACTATATCTCAACTCCTAGACATAGAAAAATTCTAAAAAACATCATAAATTTTGTTTAAACAGCTCCTATCAAACGATATGGACCGCACAAAAAAACCCATACATTTTTACTCTCAGCCCCGAAAATTTCAGCTGTCATGACAGTTTTTTACTATCGTGATAGCAAGTATTTTCGGGGCTGAGAGTAAAAATGTGGAGATTTTTTGGGCTGAGAGTAAAAAGTATCATGATAGTAACAATTAGTATTGATATCACATTTTTCGGGGATGGAATTTGGGCTATCTTCACATACATACTGAACAAGGAGTTAAAATTAACAAAAAAAGGGCTTTCACTATTTATGCTCACTTTTAATAACAAACAAAAAGTGCAAGATGAAGTGCAAGTGAAGATGTGTATTATAACAAGGCGATACTAAACATGAGAGTTAAAATAGAACCATTGAAAAAATAGCGGGTTAATACCGCAGTGCAAAAAATGTCAACGTTTTAATCATAAGCAGAAATACTGCCAAAGAGAGACTAGATGCGTGAAATGCGCCGGAAAGTATCATGCCGAAGTATGCCCGATTAGTAAAAATGTTGCTGCACAATGTGTTAATTGCAATAAGCCAAATTCCGGAAACTACCGAGGATGTGAAATAGTTATGGAGCTATAGAGAATAAGAAATAAAACGCGAAAATAAAGTCCAGGAATATGGGAAAAAATTTATCAAACTTTCACCAAAGAGGAATCCAAACCTCATGCTAGTAAAACGGGTTAACCAAAACTATACTCGCAAGTAGTCATGACAAAACAGTTATTTCGAAGGGCACTACCCAAGATACAGCAGTGATCCAAAAGATACTAAAAAGCATAGAAGCTCTTAACATTCGTCTAGTTAAACAGGTTAGATAAGCAAGACTCTCTAAATGAAATAAAAGCCATGCTCCATTAAAATGATGCAATCAACAACAGAAACAACTGTTGAAACTTCCTAGTAATTTTTATATAATGAATTTATTTTCATTCCAATTCAGTTGGTCGAAATGAAAGCCACATTTCCAACGCAAGTCGTCAGCGTATTGAGAATAAAAGGCATACGTCTAAAAATATTATTCAAACTCCAACTTTGCTATTACCTGAAATTAAAATTCTCTATTTTGGCGGTAGTGACCTAACACAATGGATAACTTTTCGTGACACGTATATAGCCGTGATTCAAAGGATTCAATCGATGAGATCCTTAAATTTACATATTTAATGGACAAACTTCGCAGTGATGCAAAAGCATCAATCGGACATATAACGTTAACTAAACCAGGGTATGAGAGGGCGTGGAATACATTGATGAAGATTTATGATGATCGCCGCGTTATAATAAACAAATATGTCGAAGCCCTAATAGACTTAGAAAAGGTAACCAAAAGCAAAGAAGCGGAACTACGTAAACTTCTCAATGGTGCACTATCTCATGTTTCTTTTTTAAGCGCCAGTGGATTCGAACTTGACAATTTGTCACAATCACTTATTTTAAAATTGGTAGCTCGCAAACTGGACAATATCAAACGTGGTGAATGGGAAGAAGCGATTGTTCCGAATGAACTTTCAACATGGGAAAGGTTCATTGAATTTCTTCAACCAGTATAAATTCGCATCTAAATTCAAAAGCAGTTTCGAAACCTAATTTTAATAAAACGTACCCCAAACGGGAATCATATTTTTCTGCTAACAAGACAACTTCCGGAAATGCTGTATGTGATGTTTGTGGTAAATCACATAATTTATATTTCAATTGTTCAACGTTTTTCAGTTTAACACCCAACAACGATATGATAAAACCAAATCATTAAATTACATGTTTAATTCCAAACCATCGCGTTTCAGAGTGTAAATCAACGGGATGTAAACTCTGTCGGGGTCGTCATCATACATTACTACATTCTGATCAAACAGTGAAATCGAAATGTGAAAAACAAATTGACCACGCGACCCCGTCGCAATCTGTCCGATGACGGATCAGACGGACTCAACAAATAATTATTATTTGAACAATGAACTTTGTGAAAAGTCGACCATTCTTCCAATGGTCATCGTTTCAGTTGAAGACGGCAACGGGAAATTGGTTGAATGTAGGGCGTTATTAGATTCTGGAAGTTAATCAAACTTTATCGGTGAAGGTTTTGTTAACAGATTGAATGTTATTTCCCGATATGGTAATAATATAACGATTGACGGTATAAACGGTTCAAAATCATTGGTTTCGCATAGTATCAGTATGTTAAGTTAAAATTTGCGATAACTGATAAAATATCTGACCGGTGGCAGCGAATACGTTCGAGATTTCGCGCTGGCAGTTACCGAAAAATATTAAATTAGCGATCCATAGTTCAACGTAGCATCACCGATTGACATTATAATTGGTGTTGTGATATTTCCTGAAATACTTTTGCCAAATCGTATACAGCTATCACCGAAATACCCGAATGTACGGGAATCAATGTTCGGATGGATTGTTTTTTGGTAAATATGAACAAAAAATGAGTACATTTGTTTACTAAGATCAGATTACTAACGAAGAGCTTGACCAAAATACCAAGCAATTCTGGGAAATAGAAAACATCCCCACCAAAAGTTTTCTTTCTGACGATGAAAAGAAATGTGAATCTTATTTTTCTCAAACAACAAAGCGCGTAGCAAATGGTAGATATACAGTTTCTATAACCTTTTCGCGAATCGCCCAAATGTTTGGGAGATTCAAAATTAAATGCGTTAAAACGGTTTCATCATTTAGAACGTAAACTTTGCACTAACGATAAATTAAAACAGCCATATGTTAAATTTATAAAAGAGTATTCGGACATGGGACATACGAAACTTGTGAGCAATTCAACAAATGAGGATAATAACGAGCCAATTTTTATATGCCTTACCATGCGGTGTAGTTTTTGATGCGTCATCGCAGACGTCATTGAACAAGTCACTAAATTAAATCATGCTTGTCGGTCCCAAAGTACAGGACAATCTTTTCGAGATAATGTTGAGGTTTAGAATACGTATAGATTCACCATGTCGGTACACGATACACAAACACAATTGCAACGAATACTTTGACGAGAAAATTTGACTGACCCAATTGACGTATATGAACTTACAACTGTGACATACGGCACAGCATCAGCCCCATATTTGCCGACACGCATGCTTAATGAACTTGCTTGTGATGAATTCGCAAATTTTGATAATAATCAAAACCTTATAACAGGTTGCGACGACATCGAAGAAGCATAACAGTTACAAGATGAAACGACAGATATGCTAAGTAGCGGTGGTTTTCATTCGGTGTGCAAATGACCCGCGACTATTAGAAAATATTCCGATTCAAGATCGTGAGGAGATGAAGTATAACGAATTCAGTCTCGATGATTGCGTAAGGGCATTGGGCTTGTTATGGCAGCCAAAAGAGGATTATTTTGTTTTTAAACCTCCAATGTTTGAAACCGATAATCATTAACAAAAGGAACGATCGTCTCTGACGTATCTAAATTGTACGATCCCCTAGGCATTCTTTCTCCAGTAATAATAACAGGCAAAATAATTGTGCAAAAATGGGAATCCAAAATAAACCGGGATGAATTGGTAAAGGCATCGGAAAAGGCATATGGGGCATGTCTGTAGAAAATGTTAACCTACTCTGCACCTTTAAAAACATTGTCTTTACCCAGATTGGAACTTTCAGCCGCTTTGCTTCTATCTAGAATGATATCATCTGTCGTTCACAGTTTTGATTTACAATTTGACGATGTAATTTTGTGGTCCGATTCAACTATAACGCTTTGTTGGATAAAAACTCGACCACATGAGTTAAACAATTGTATAGCCAACAGAGTCAACGAGATTGAAGAGTTGACATCTATTTTGACGTGGAAACACGTAGATTCTGCAAATAATCCAGCAAATCTTATATCAAGAGGTGTTATGCCAAACGAACTCCGCAACCATCGCTTGTGGTGGCATGGTCTTGAAATGCTCCAATCAAATCATAGTGAATCAAATTCAATTGCAACGTTAAAAGATTTTGATGTTTCTGTGCCTGAACTTTGTAAAAAAACGTTGTAAAAAATAGGCATATACAAAAATCAGAGAATTTGACAGTAAGTGCGCTGGCAAACAGTAATTTGCGATTAATAAAAATCATTCAATGTAAGTCATTTTCCGATCAATTAAAGGTTCTTACAAATGGGGGTGAAATTAATCGGAAAAGTTCACTTAAAACGTTACATGCTTTTATCGGCAAGGATGGAATAATTCGTGTAGGAGGTAGATTGACTAACTCAAAATCACTTCACTATAATATTAAACATCAAATTTTACTTTCACCGAAACTTCATCTAACGAAATTAATATTCAAATACGAACACAAGAAAAATTGCCATGCAGGACCACAATTATTGTTATCTTTGGTTCGGTTTAGGGTGAAACCAATAATTTCTCAACAAATAATGGAAAATTTGTCCATTGAACGGTTTGATTCATTTAAAGCGTTTCTCAATACTGGTGTAGACATTCGCGGACCTTTCGCTATAAAATTGTCCATAAACCGAAAGAGTGTACCAAAAAATATATGTAGCTTCATTTGTTTGCTTATGTACTAAAGCAATACATTTGGAAATTGTCCGAAGTCTTAGCACAGATTCGTTCATAGCATGTTTGAAAAGATTCATTAACCGTAGAGGCACACTATTGGGTCTGACAACGCGACTAATTTGCGCGTAACAAAAAATGAACTGCAAGAACTAACGCTACTAACTAATTTTATATAATCTTTCCAACACTCAAACCGAACAATTGCAAATCAATAATTTTTGCACAACTCAACGAATAAATTGGAAGTTTATACCTCCGCGCGCTCCAAAATTCGGTGGCTTATGGGAGGCTTCCATAAAATCCTTTAAAACACATTTAAAAAGTATAATGCGAGACGGAATCTTAACATTCGAACAATTCAGTATCATAGTGGTTCAAATAGAAAGAATATTAAAGTTTAGACTTCTGTCATGCCTGTCAAATGATCCTGCAGATCCAGAGCCTTTGACTCTAGGTCAATTTATAGCAGGCGGGCCTGTTTCAACCATTTCCGAGCCGTCATATAACATTCGTGGGAACATTTTCCTAAACTATCCTAAAAATAGAAATATGATTATTTAGGAAAAACTTCTCGTGTTTGCACAATCGTCGGAAGTTGTTCTTAAATAGTATTAGGGGTAAAATGATAAATCCAATAACTTAACCATTTACAGAAAATTATAATAGCTAAGCGGAAAATTTAACCGAATTTTGGGAAAATTTTGTTAAATCCAACAATAGAAGATATTTTTAAATATAGCGATATTTTTACACGATGCTGTTATTCAAACTAGTTTATATGAGTTCAAAGGAGCAAAAGTCCGACAGCTTAAATAATTCAGAACTGGCAATATAGCAATGAAAGGTTCCTTATACTTCTGAAAATGGAAAACCATTCTGAAGAATATCGGGTCCAAAAAAATTTGAAAGCCAAACTAATTTTAGATAATCATCTCAACAAATATCGCAGATTGAATTTGGCTTTATTAATCAATTAATTTGTTTATGTGGAATTAGTTAAGTGGTGGTTTAGTAAAATCCAAAATAGTTTGAACTTTTATTTCTTGTTAATTTAAACAATATATTCTTTAACAAAACCGCACTAACATTTTGAATATAAATATTTAGAATTTTGAAAATTTGGAAAAACTGTTGCTATAATTTTAAAAACCTATGAAAATATTTTCTAAAATCTTCTTACTTTGAAATGAAGATCAATTTCTAAATGACAAGAAATAGCGAATAGGCAACAACTTCGAGGCTAAATTATATACTTCAAGAGAACCCAAGGCCAATCTTGCATAGTGCGCGAAAGCTAATCTTGCCTAGTATACAAATAAAAAAAACCTACTACCTATTCAACGCGAAGCCCCGGGTGTTTTTGGAAAATCAATTTGCAAAGAGGCCAATTTGCATATCGTATGGTTTTTTCGAGCATTTTTCCCAATTCCAGAAACACCGCTACCAAATTTTAACCGCACTTTTGAGTTGTTTTAGATCAAAATTAACAGATAAACATCATTCCATGAGAAACCATACGATATGCAAATTGACCTCTTAACAAGTTGCAATTATTGAAACACCCGGGGCTCCTAGACTTTTCAATGGAATGGTGTTTATCTGTTAGTTTTGATCCAGAACAAGTCAAAAGTTGACTTAGTATTTGGTAGCGGTGTTTCTGGAATTGGAAAAAATGCTCGGAAAAATCCTACGTTATGCAAATTGACCTCTTTACAAATTTTATTTCCTGAAACACTTGGGGCTACTAGATATTTCAATGGATTAGCGTTTATCTGTTAGTTTTGATTCGGAACAACTCAAAAGCGCGCTTAGTATTTGGTACCAGTGTTTCTGGAATTGGGAAAATTGCTCGGAAAAACCATACGATATATGCAAATTGACTTCTTTACAAGTACTTCTTCACCGTATTTATTTGCATTTTTTCATATAATTTATAATTTACTCGTTTATACGAAGTTTTACGCATACATTGAAAAGAGAAATGGCGGATTTTAATTTTTAGGAAAGTTTAGGAAATACTTCACTATCACCATATAACGACATTAAAGAAAATTGTCTTTTAAAATGGCAAGAGATGAGTAAGTTAGTCGAATCTTTCTTGAGGTTCTCGTTATTCACTAGAATATTTACATAGTTTACAAGCTCGATCAAAATGGACTTTAAATAAGCCCAACGTTAAGAAGAGAGATGTCGTACTACATCAAGTACAGGAAAATCTTCCACCAACGAAATGGCTATTATCAAAGGTAATATCAACAACACCAGATTCAGATGGTAACGTGAGGGTAGTAGAACTACAATCGGTAATTGATGGAATTAAGAAAAATTTCAAGAGATCAACTACCAAAGTGTGCAACCTTCCTGTTGAAGTTATGTTCCTGTAATTTGCTAGTAATTTTTATATAATAAGCACTATCAAGCGTATGCACGCATTAATTTGCGATGCGAGAACGACAATTTTGTACATCCTTGCTTTGCATAAATTTTTGTATAAATTAAAATTTTTTATTTTAATCTTGTATTCTTGCTTTTTCCGTCAACGAATGGAAAACTATATTCTATTAAAAACGGAGAAAATACTTTTTTGTGTTTTAAATAAAAAACGTATGTCTAGAGCTATAAAGGAAAACATTAATTATTTCCTAACAAAAACATTAAAAATAGTGACCTGGAATGCAAAGGAGCTAATGCGTACGAGGTTGTTTTTTAAATTCATCTCAGAAAATTTTGAAATTACACAAACCAAGTTAATACTTAATCTAAAGCGTTTAGTCTAGGCACCGATATATGAATGGCCCATTCAGTTTATGTATGAATTATGGATTTTAATTAATTGTTCCCGGGAACCATGAGTGTCGTGACCGACCTCTTCTGATTTCAACACGGCATCATGTCCGCTATTCAAAATAAAACTCACATGATGATCCGTATGTTAAGATCGGCACTAAATACAGGATGATTGATCCAGGATGGCCCATTTTAAATAAAATATACATTTTAGATTTAAACGAATGGTTCCCTGGAATCTAAAGTATCGTAACCGAGCTCATTTGATATCGATTAGATATAATGGGCACTACCTACAAACTAAATTCCAAGACCATCCGCACGTTAGGATTGGCGCTATGGAGTCATATGTTTAAATGGCCGCTTCATTTTTAAGCCTAAAATTCGAATTTAAAAAAATGGTTCCCAGGAACCTGAAATGTCGTCGTCGATCTCCTCTGATTTCGATACACCACATTGATCTCTATCTACAAAATAAATCACAAGACTAATCGTATGTTGAGATTGGCGCAATAGGCCCATGAATGGCCCATTCAGTATATGTATGAATAGTTTTAATTTTATTTTGGATAGCGAACATGATGCCATGTTGAAATCAGAAGAGATCTCGTCTTGTGATTTTTTTTATAGATAGAGGTCAGCATCTTGTTTCGAAATCAAATGAGATCGGTTACGATATTTTAGGTTCCTGCGAACCATTTGTTTAAATCTAAAATGTATATTTTATTTTAAATGGTCCATCCTAGGATGCTTTAGCGCCAATCATAACATACGGATCGTCATGTGAATTTTATTTTGGATAGCGGACATAATGCCGTGTTGAAATCAGAAGAGATCGGTCACACTTCATAAATAGAATAAACACTTCTATCCTAAATTACCCCTAGATTATAAAAATGCGGTTAGTACCATTGTAGGAAAAATTTCAAACTTCTACTGAGAAATATGAAGTATATACTACTCGTATAATTCAAAATAAAAGAAAATGTATAGATGTTTAGTGATTTACGAATTTATAACATTGTTGTGTCCTAATGTATATATTAGGATCAATTTGCACCGCAAGCAAATTATGTTATGCTAGAAGTAACTAAACATCGTTCAAAGATTTTATCAAAAAATTAAAAATTGGATCAAATAATAGTGTGATTTATCGGAAAACAATAATCGTTAAGATCTTATGCACTTTATTCCTACTAAGTACTCAAAATTAAAGTAAGATAGTTTCAGAAATACTATAATATTTTGGTACACCCATATGTGCACTCTAATGTGCTAACCCGTCTAATAAAGCTTGCATATTTAAAGCGATATTCTTGTGAAGAACACTTAGAATTTTCATACCCCAAATTTTTATAGATCAGCAAACTATTTGTTGTTCTAACATTTATCATTCTCCTATTAATTGAATAATGGTTGGTTACTATTGATTACAATTAGTTACAAGGCTTCAAATTTTCTACACCAATTACACGTTATATCTGGGTTAGTTATCTTTTTAAATTAATGTGCCATGTTTAAGCCATTCCGCCGCGTCAAAGCTGTAATCGTGGATAGTTTAGTTTTTTACTTCATTTCCACCCTTATTCCCTTAGTCGCATCACTTCATGCGACGTGGCTACTCATCTTCTTGGGTACTAGATTATTAAATCGAAACTTACAAAATAATTATTTACAAAACTCGTTGCGGCTGTTTCTTAAACCTTAGTATGCTGCTTTATACATATTTCCTTGTGACTTCTGTCATTTCAAACGACAATTTTCATCACTTGAAATTTTGATGCGACAAATAAATAGAATTTTTTTCAAACCAACTAAGCCAACTAAGATTTAAAAAATATTCACTGCGAGTTTTCTACGAAATTATTCAGCATATTTCGATTTTACCATCTAGTAGCCAAGAAGATCCATAGTCACGTCGCATGAAGTGATACGCCTAAGGGAATAGAGGCCGTCATATTTTTTGCGGTTTTAATATTTTATGATTTTTTTTATTTTCTTTTGTGTTTTTTATTTTTTCAGTTTTTTATTCTAGTGTGTTGGCTGTTATACTATTCATAATTAATTTTTATTTGAAGATATGGATGGAAAAATAAATACCGGACTGATAGACGTACAAAAAAACCGACGAAGGCAAAAATAGACGGACAAATGACTTACGGGACGGACATTATAGATTTCGGTAAATTCATTTATAGTAAGAAGCAAATAGAATTAAATTTGTTCTATTTGCAAAATACACACAAATTCACACTTGACACAACTAGATGTACGTTGCATCGTTCGTACCAGTTCGTAATGTATCAGATTCAGCGATTATTTCGAAGCAAACGAGCACATGTAACGAATTGTTTACTATTAAAGTTTTTAACTTTATTCTATACTTTTTTAATTTTTCCAAATATTCTGATTCTATCGGTGAATTTAATGGCATTTATCACTAGTGGACCACAATTATAGCTGTCCCGTTGTATGGGTAAGAAGTATCCTGCTTTGCTAAAAGAACGTTTCTAACTCGTCTCCCCAAAAAATGTGTAATTCAGTTAGAAAGGTTTGAGATTTTTATTTAAACTATGAGTATTCCTTTCAGGATTAATTGGATCATAAGAAATAATCTTTTTTTCAGATACATCAATAATAATCAATTTCCAATGATTATTTGACAATTTTAAATGGCCTTTCGAATCAAAAATTCGAGTGCATATTAATGGGTCTCTACACACGTCGTTGGTTTTTGTAAGTAGAATTCTAGCACAAACATATAAAACATCTGAGTTAAGATAGTTAGATCCATCCAATGATACAAAGTAATTATTATATAGTGGCGTATCTCAGTAAAATTAGATTTAAAAATATTTAAAGAATATTCGTCATTTAAATATTTCTGTAGCATCTCATCATAACTCAGCTTTATAACTTTTGGTGTTATGTGCTTGCGAAGAGCTGCGACGCCTGCATATTTATTCTTTCTCTTCGGTGTTTTACCCCAAGTTACCCACAAAAAATTCGTTACACTCATATACATTTTCATCTAATTGACTTGCAATTTCTGTTAATGGTTCACTTAAAATATTATTCAACCTTTTAAAATATGGAGTATCCCCGAAATAATTAGTATCATGCTCGATTTCAAAATCCTAAACTGAACTGTTACGTGGAACATCGTTATTTGGACTCGTCGAACTGTCTTTCAAAGTGGCTTCTGAAATATTTAGAAACTCCTTGTAAGCTTTTGAAAACAAATTAATTTTCAAATTGGAAGAGTAGAGTGCACATATGGGTCTACCAAAATATTATAGTGGCAAGTTTGCCGATCGGTGAAAATTTTGAAATACTAATTTTCGTAGAATCAAAATTTCTAAGAAATCCCGTTCTTCACAAGAATGTCATTTTAGGATTCCGAGCTCCATTAGAATTTTAATCGGCTTGGCACAAGTAGAGTGCACATATGGGTCTACCAAAATATTATAGTGGCAAGTTTGCCGATCGGTGAAAATTTTGAAATATTAATTTTCTTAGAATCAAAATTTCTATGAAACTCCGTTCTTCACAAGAATGTCATTTTAGGTATGCGAGCTCCATTAGAATTTTAATCGGGTTGGTACAAGAATATTGCACATATGGGTCTACCAAAATATTATAGTGGCAAGTTTTCCGATCGATGAAAATTTTGAAATACTAATTTTCGTAGAATCAAAATTTCTAAGAAATCCCGTTCTTCACAAGAATGTCATTTTAACTGTGGGAGCTCCATTAGAATTTTAATCGGCTTGGCACAAGTAGATATACACAAGCATATATGGGTCTACCAAAATATTATAGTGACAAGTTTGCCGATCGGTGAAAATTTCGAATCATTAATTTTCCTAGAATCAAAATTTCGTAGAAATTCCGTTCTTCACAAGAATGCCATTTTAGGTATGTGAGCTCAATTAGAATTTTAATCGGGTTGGCACAAGTAGAGTGTACATATGGGTCTACCAAAATATTATAGTGGCAAGTTTGTCGATCGGTGAAAATTTCGAATTATTAATTTTCTTAGAATCAAAATTTCTAAGAAATTCCGTTTTCACAAGAATGTCATTTAGGTATGCGAGCGCCATTAGAATTTTAATCGGCTTGACACAAGTAGGGTGCACATACGAGTCTACCAAAATATTATAGTGGCAAGTTTGCCGATCGGTGAAAATTTTAAAATACTAATTTTCTTAGAATCAAAATTTCTAAGAAACTCCGTTCTTTACACGAATGCCATTTTAGGTATGCGAGCTCCATTAGAATTTTAATCGGGTTGGCATAAGTTTCATAAACATCTCTAATTATACATAAATGATAATGTTTTTAATATTTAAACTCTTAAATAAATAAATAAATAAATATTTATATAATTATTTTAATAGAAATATTTGTTACTTTATGACTTCGCCTAAATGACTGCTTTAAACCAACGCTCTTTCATTTATTTTTGTTGTTGTTGGTTTAGGATTAATTTCGGGTAAACTTCAATTGGGTAGTATTATCTTGGTTTGTGTAATTCAAAAATTTTCTGGGATGAATTTAAAATCCATGGGTTGGGATATAACTAGTATTGCCTGCTGATTTTTTTTTATTTTTCTGGGATGAAGTACTGGGATATTTTCATGAAGGTTGTTGTTATCAGTAATTCTTTGGTACAATCATTGTAGGTGGTGGTTAGATCCGCCTGGTTTTTGGTAAATTACCGGGGTTTTTTGCGCTTAGAATAAAGATGCCATTCTTGTTCTGCGTGCATGTTGGTTCTTTCCTCAGTTTAAGAAGTGTTTGAGGAGCTAAAATTATCTTTAATGAAAATTTAAAGTTCAAATTAAGAATGATAACCTTTAAGATTTCAATTCGCAATCATAATAAATTCATAATGTAAGAAATAAATACAGATGTTTAAAACCCTAGCATTGTCTGGGGCACGTAGAAATTATGGATTAGGATTTTCGAAACAAATGACGCGCACAGTTTTTTTTTATCTCGTCGCAGTTTATATACAGTTTTATTGAGGTTTGATTGAAAACTTACCCTCCTTTATCGTCTTTTGACTTTATCAATGTCCTTCTTTTCTCCAGTCTATTTATCGAGAAGTGTTTTTTTTTATTTCATTTGATTGTTTGTGTTACTTCGTTTAGTTATTTAGGTTGATAGGACGTGACATGTATTTTGATTATACATTTAATTTATCGGACTTATTTCCTTTTCCACCACACATATCTATACACTACTCATGTACGACTGTTTGGTAAGAAGAGACCAGAGGACCATATGTGATTTTAGTGTTTATCAAGATAAAACAAAATTGAATGATTGATTGTGAATTATCACAAATCTATGTATAGTATATGGGAATTTTAGTATGAAAAAATCTTTAATTAATTAGGCGAGAAGAATATAGAATGGTTTAAGGATGGGCAGAACATTGATTATGTATATTCAACTCTCGTATACGGACTTACAATATGAATTAAACACGTCTTCTAGTGATCCATCACGACATCAATTTATCCCACTCAATCCGTCAACATGACAAAACACACAGCTGACCCCAATTTATTTATATTTTAAATCAAATTTTATCCGCCTAGAATACTGTAAAATTGAATTTCCAAAGGCCCCTTTTCAAAGTTTTAAGAAAACGGAAATAATTTAATACAATTTTGTGAATCCTTTTTAAAAAAAATTTCGTATATACCTAAGGGAGAGTAAAGAAACGTCGAGATATTTTTTATTTATCAAAGCTTCCACACCAAAACATTATTAATTAACTTGATGAGATTGGTTTATAATCAAACAATTTCATCAAAAAGCCATCCACACATTTGGATTCACATATCCATATTCGTTTTTATGAACATCTCACCGAAATATTCAACATTTTCCAATTCATAAAATATTTAATCATGTAAATAGAACTTTCTGCTTTTTGTATTGAACTTTCCATTTTCGGTTATACACGTTTTTCATGTATTCCATTTTAAAAGGGAGTGGGCACAAGGGATGAAACAAAAACCGAAAATTTCGTTTCTCATATATTTTATATTATACCATATGAGTTATGAATATTAAAAAGATTTAAAAAGGAAGGTTGAAAGTCAAAAGACACAGATCTGGGAGAAAAGTTTGATTTTTATTGCCTTACAGATGAATATATGTATTTTGTATAGGACTGAATTAATAATGGAATTGGAGTTTGGTGTTTTTGATTCATCTTGGCTGTACCCACTCAAGGCAACTCTTAAAACATTGCCTGTAAGATTTTTTTTTGGCGAGGTTTCTGGTGCACTGTATCTGTAAATAATTTTATCTAGACATATTTTATAGCCGAATGAGTTTGACTGGACATTAGATAGTCATGGCAGCAAAATCACACACTCCAAAATGTGTCACTTAAAATTTTATTAACAATCAATTTGATATTTACAGAAAAAAGGATTAAATACAGCTTTGAATAAATTCAACCATCGTCTTCACCTTTAATATAAAAAAAGCCAATCGATGCATGGTCTTTTTCTTGTGACAGATGTCGATTTCACATTTTTCTCAGCTTTTTTAGTTTCGCCGACAATTGGTGGTTTCGCCATGCGATTCTTCTTATTACCGGCAGAAATTAATGTTTGTGATTTCATCTCCTTATCCTTTTTAGCATGTGCCCACATTGTATATTTTTTATTGATTTTTTTCTATAACTACTTTTAATTTTAATAGTCCAAATAAGTTCAAATATTCATTCTACTGTTTTCGACAAGTTTTGCATAGATTACATTGATATAGTTAGCCTGGAACACAAAAATTAGAATTAGAGTCGCAAGTTGTTGTATCTAGAGAGTTTAACTAGTTCACGTGAAACTCAATATCTTCACAAGTACATTTAATACCATTACAATACGACTGAAAGGTGAAGTTAAAAAGGTAAGAAAAGTGATACCTCAAAGGTCCATGATACATAAAAGTGAAGAAAATTCATTCTCTCATGTGTGGCAAATCGATGGCGACGCCCCTTACGCTAGCAGAACCCATACAGCAGAACATTACAAGATTGTATGGATAATTAATTATAGGCTGATAATAGGCTATTTAAATGCTCTATTTCGGTTTTGGCCCGATTATCGATTTGGGTTCTGCAAGCTTTAGATTAAATGATCTGAAGGTCTGTCAAGAATAAGAGGAGCCCAAAATTTTTTAATATTGCATTTGATTAAGTCATAATGAACCTAAAAGTATTAGTTTGTCAATAGATGAAGTTTTTCGTTCTAATTTCGGTATTGGCCCGATTTTGAAACTCAAAATGAGTGAAGCCAAAATTTTTTTAATGAGGCATTTGATTAGGCCGTAATGAGACTAAAATTATTTGATTGTCAATAGATCAAATTTTTCGTTCTAATTTCGGTATTGGTCCGATTTTCGATTTCGGTTCTGCCAGCTTTAGATTAAATGACCTTAAGTTTGGTCAAGAACAAGTGGCGCCAAAATATTTTTAATGAGACATTTGATTAGACCAGAATGAGCCTAAAGTTTGTTTGTCAGTAGATCAAGCTTTTCGTTCTAATTTCGGTTTAGGCCAGAATGAGTTTAAAATTATTTGTTTGTCAGTAGTCCGATTTTCGATTTGGGTTCTGGTGGCTTTAGATTAGACGAAGTTTAGACAATAACGAGTAGAGCCAATCATTTTTAATGGGGCATTTGATTAGGCCATAATGAGCCTCAAATTATTTGTTTGTACCTAGTGCAGTGGATTTATTAATAGGAGCAGAATTCCTAGAGGTGTTAGGAGAACAGAAAATGACTATTAATAAGCTTCCAGTCCTACATTCATCTAAATTTGGTAGGTTAATAGCGAGTAAAATAGGCTAGAATGGACAAGAATTTCTTAGCGTCTGAAATTACAACGACAATATAGACTCCAACATTAGCAACGGAAATTTAATGGAGCTTTTAAAGAAGTTTTGGCAGGTAGAAGAACTTACAACGGATACTAAAGGCAGTAAGGACAATGACCTCTGCGAGATTCTATTTAAAACCAGCACAACCAGATCGACAGATGGAAGGTTTATAGTAAAATTACCGTTCATAAGCCCCTCATCCAGCACTAGGAGACTCATTACCAACGGCTAAATCAAGAATAATGGGTATTGAAAAAAAATGTGCCAGATCTACCGACTATCATCAAGAATATATTGTCAATTCATAGAAGAATACATAAAGCTAGCACAAATGCAGCAGGTTACCTGGTCAGATCTACTGCGGGAACATAACCACAAGTGTTTTATGCCCCATCACGCAGTATTTAAAGAAAGTACTACCACTAAATTGGGGGTAGTGCTCGAAGCGTCGTGTAAAACCACAACAACAGTCTCATTAAACGATTGTTTGCTGACTGGCCCAAAACTGCAACCAAATCTAAACACCATATTACTTCGACAAAATGGATCGACAGATACTGGTAGATCCATCAGACGCCAACTTCCAGTGCATCTAATGGCGAAGAAATCCCACGAAGAATTAAATCTCTACAAGTGTATAACCGTTACCTACGGAACCGCATGCGCACCTTTCCTGGCCATCCGAACACTGGGAGAGGTAGCCAAAATATATAAGACGAAATATCCAGAAGCAGCTAGAGTCATTAGGAATAATTTTTATATGGTTGATCTGCTAACCGGAAGTGACACAGTATAAGGTGCAATTACACTGGAAAATCAAATCGCAGAAAAACTAGGTAGCTGTGGTCTTAAACTTCGCAAGTGGAAATCGAATTTCCAGGACTTTTTGCAATCATTGGCAATGGTAAATTCGGAAGACTTTCCCAAACTTATTGAAGATGACCAAACCACGAAAACACTAGGAATTATGTGACATCCTCTACGCGACATATTCACTATAAAAATAACCAGTCAGCCCAAGGACATCATATGGATAAAACGGAAAATACTGACGGAAGGCTCCAAACCTAACGATCCATTGGGCTGGTTATCACCAATAATAATTAATTTTAAAATTTTACTCCAAAAACTGTGGCTAACGAAGGTAGATTGGGATGAGGAAGTGCCAGATAATATAGTATGTTTATAGAGCAACATTTACTACAAACTGCCACATCTTCAACAGATCGAAATTCCTAAATATCTGCAAAAATCAGAAAAACCAACTGTCATTCAGTTGCATGCATTCTGTGATGCCTCGGAGGTCGCGTACGACTGTGTGGTATACCTTCGGTCTAGTTATGCGGATGGAACCATAATCAGCCGCATAGTCTGTTCGAAAAGTAAGGTAGCTCCTTTAAAGAAAATAAGCCTGCCTAGATTGGAACTCTGTGGGGCGGTAATGCCAGCGGAGTAAGTTAAATACTGTACCTCGATATTACATCTGGACAATGCAAACACCTACGCCTACATAGACTCAATGGTAGTTTTGCATTGGCTATCAGACATACCAGCTAGATGGAAAACTTTCATCGCAAATCGCACCAGCTCTATTTTATCTAACCAAGATCGAGCAGACTATATTTCCAGAGAAATAGCTCCACTGCAAATGCCTAAGTTACAGATTTGGTGGCAGGGCCCGACTTGGCTACAGCTAAAAGAAACCGAGTGGCCAAAAAATATGATTACGAACCCAGAATCAACAGTGGATACTGAGGAGCTTGGTAAAGGAATATCCGTTCTAATGGAAGCACCACATAACGGAACTGTGGACCAGTTATTGACCAAGCACTCGTCGTGGTTCAAAATAAAAAAAAATAATGTGCTATATTCTGCGTTTTTTACCACCCAAGCATAGAAACGGAGAGAGGAATGAAGGTTACTTAACATATGAAGAGTATATCGGGAAATAAATCAATTGACGAAGAACAAGGCATTTGATTCAAATAGTGACCTAATATCGTTATAGATCATTTCATCGATCAGAAAGGTGTCCTACGAGTAGGCGGAATATTGCGAAATGCGAAAATAAGTTATACAGTCCAGCATCCCATCATTTTACTAAAAATGCATGTAGCGAGCAAACTAATCACAAAAGAAGTCCATATATTTCTAATCTACAAGCCGGCATACTTTAATGATGAATCTTCTACGGCAAAAATGTTGGATAATCGGTGCAAGATATTTGATTAAAAGCCTCATCAAATTTTTTGTCAACTGTATTAGATATCATAGTGCGCAAGGGCAACAAAAATGGCTGACCTACCAGCGGAAATGTGTAATAAGATAAGGCCTATTCTAAATACGGGTGTTGACTACTTGGGTCCTATATATAAAAATGCCGCACTAACTAAAGCTTACGTTGTGTGTTTGTTTGTCTCGCCGTAAAGGCCGTCCATCTCGAGGTGGTGAGCAGCCTTAATACCGAAGCCTTTCTAGCGGCGTTAAAAAGATTTGTGGCACGTCGCGGCGTTCCAAATAACCTCTGGTGTGACAACGGATCCAATTTTATTGGAGCCAATAACGTGCTGAAAAGATTAAAATCAGAAATATCACTTCAACAAAACAATTTAATAATAAAAAATTTCCAATTACAGAAAGGAATTAATTTTAAATTCAACCCAGCTAGCGTGTCACATTTCGGTGGTTTATGGGAAGCGGCCGTAATATCGGTGAAACATCATTTCAGACGAGCAACGGAAGAGGCTAAACTAAATTTCGAAGAAATAACTACATTACTCACCCAGATCAAAAGTGTGCTTAACTCTAGGCCATTATGCAGACTAAATTGTGAACCCACCAACCTAGAAATACTTACACCTGAACATTTTTTAATCGGCGAAGCATTGCTTTCGGTACCAGAACCAATATATGAAGACGTACCGGTTCACAAACTATCCAGATGGCAAAATGTTCAGCGGCGACTTCAATCATTTTGGAAGTCATGGTCCAGAGACTATTTACATACCTTGCAGCAACGAAGGAAATGGTCGAAGGGAAGATGTATAATTAAAATTGATGACGTCGTATTGATTAAAGAAGACAATCTGCCACCCAGTCAGTGGTTACTCGGACGAATAATTGAAACGCACCCGGGTAATGATGGCATAGTACGGGTAGTTACTATTAAGACAGCTGTTAAACACAATCAAACGTCCAGTAGTAAAACTAATACTACTTCCCAATAATACAATGTAATTCACTTATTCTACCTGGACTAATTTGTAAAGGCCACAACGCCAATATTTTAAACAGTAAGTATCGTAGTAAACTGAAGAAAATAATTTCCAAATATTTTCTTAAGGCGGGGTAATATGTTTATGAACCCTAAAACCATTGGATTAATAATTTTATTAATAAACATTTTAAGTAATAATTGGATTTGCTTACCTATGATCCTGGTAGATTAATTTTGTATAATTTGAACTAAAATGCATAAAATAAAAACAATGTTATAAATTCGCATTTACCTTGCCTTTCAAAATAGTTCCGTTCAATTAAATTGTAATCCACTACATTGTCGTCCACAAATGATTAATAAAATTTATTGTTTATTTATTTATTATTTATTTTTACTTGAATTATTTTGACACTACCGCCGACAGAACTGGCAAAAAATGGTTTTGTATGTATCGGATTTCTCACATGTTTGGGATGCAATTTTTATTGGAACCTGTGACCACTAGAAATTTTATTATCTCTCCGCTTTTGGGAGGTAGTTCATAGTAGGAAAGCGAAGAGCGTTTTAGTCTAAAAATTGACGTCCTAAAGTTTTTCCGGTTCATCAAAAGTAACATCCTCAGTAGGATATTCATCGCCAAAGGGGGGCTGATCATTAGACTCACAATCATAATATTCTTGCTGGAGTTCTTCAGAAGACGAAGGCTCTTCATTACTTGTATCGATATTACTTGTATCGAAAGCCCCTTTGTAATTTGCTGGGCCCTTGCCCGTTTAGGTTGGGACCAGTAGACTCTCTTTTTTGTGGAAAATGATGATATCTCTGTTGACATAACTAAGCTGAATAATTTGAATATCAATATTTTGATAGGGCTTCGGTGGGAAATCGAAGTGTGGTCCCGCTGAATAGCCGTATTGCGGTTGTCGAGGGAATTGTGGGACTTGGTGAGTGTATTAGTTCCTGCGAAAATTGTTAAATTGGGGTTAAACGGCCAATGGACTTCGCATTACCTGCGGGTTGTGGTGAAGCTCCTGGCGAAATTCGCGGTAATTTCCACTCGCAAAGGGAATACTCGTAGTATTTTGCCTCCTAGGAGGAATAGGTGGAACGGAAGGATTTTTTCTTTGAATATTCTGGTAACTATTATTTTTTTGGAATTTTATACAAAGGTGGAGTGCATGAGGTTGATCCACCGGTTCACGGATTCTAAATCAACGTGGTAGGTCTCCTTTGAGCCCTCGTACAAAGGTGTCTAGAGCTTTATTGGGATTTGCCCTGCATTAAAGTTGTTAATTGGTATTCTAGTGTACCTAGATCTCTTTTATCTGCGTAATGCAGAGTTAGGCACTTTGAGATCTTGGGCCAGTTTAGAGGTGTCTTGTACGATACTTCGGCGACATCCGCTTGTCCAACAATCTTATTACGGACTACACTCAGAATACCGTAGTATTTTGGTGTCCCTTTTAGGTATTCGTATATTCTTAGCACTCTGTCTACGCTCTTCTTCCAAGAGCTGAATTCTCGTAGACTCTTTATAATGCTGGGAATTTTATCTAATTCCGCTATATTGCCGTCCAATGTGACGTTTATGATTTGATCGAAGTCGCTACCGGTGTTGGGATTTGGATTTATTATATTTGAAATGATTTGTTGACCATCTCTGGTCAAAATTTCCCTCACAAGAAGCGTAATTTGGGCAGTTAAATCTGCTAAATTTATGGATTGCTGATTGTCCTTAGGGTTGAAGGAAGGATCTTGTATGTGGGATTCTGGCTGATGGGAAGTATGCACAATCATGAAATTTTACCTAAATGTTCATTTCAACTAGTTTAAGTGATTTCATTAATAAAAGGTAAGATTTCCAATCAAAGGGTAAAACGGGGTTTCAACGACACCACATTGAAGAAATGGTCGCCCTACCTTTCAACGTCTTGCTGTAGGTGATACCTAATTTTTTATTATCTTCATTTCAACAAGTTTAGGTGATTTCATTAATAAAAGCTGGGATTTCCAGAAATCGCCCATACAAAATTTTTCGAAATGGATCTTTTGAAATTAAGGTTGAAATGGGGGTTTCCTACGGGTGATTCGGGCTGGTTGGTAGTAGACGCAATCATGAAACGTGATCAGTATGTTCAGTACAAGCAGTTTAAGTGATTTCATTAATAAAATGTGCGATTTTCAAAAATCATTCAGTAAGTGTATTTCAAAAATTTCAGTTTTAAATTAGGGTTGAATTAAGGGTTTTTTATTCCCAATTCTGGCTGAAATAGAGTATGCCACCAGTGAATCCTGGTCTTATCAGGTTAAATACTTCGAGTCTAAACATTGTGGCTAGAAAACTACGACTTTTTCTTACATAGTTGATCTACTTTAACCGATTTTGTACATAACGCATGTAAATGGGCAGATAAAGCCGTTCTAGGAGAAATGCTGACCAATTCTGGAGGAGAACTAAATTGATTTTGGCATGCATACAGTTTTGTACAATTAAACTAAAGCAAAACATATGCTCTAATGATCAAACGGATCTATGGGATTTCTGATGTGATAATCACGTCAGAAATCCCACATTATCTCCCAAAATACATTATGCACAAATTTTACCGTTAGGCGAACAAAATTGCACAACCAAACACTACTTGACAAAATAAGAAAACCGTGGATTTCCAAAATGGAATTTTTGGCGTGACTCACATCAACATGAGAGACAAATATGTAGGAACATCTATTGGAAATTGTTATGCGTAATATGAGATAATTATGCAGTTGCATGCGACGTGACAGGAATTTTTGAACACTCGGTGTACAATCATTCGGCTCAAAATGTATGTAAAACGCGAATCACAAGTACCTACCATAGTAACGAAAGTTGCACTTTTCCCGTGATTACATGTGACTCATTGAATTTATATTTAATTATTTCACGATTCACAAATTAGACAATCACATTTGCCCATATTCCCTGGATTTACACAAGATTAACTTTTCATTTATTCATATAATAAATTCAGTATGTAAACGAGACTCCCTCATATCTCTCGAAACGACAAGTGAACATATATTTTATGTAAACACATCACACAAAAAATGTACTCGTATAGATACGAGTACAAAACTTTTATATTTGCGGTTGACTTATAAAACCGAAAAATTTGATTTATTTTTTTATTTTATTCTCGTCTTTCATTTCTCTCAAATGTCTTATAAAATTACCACAAAAACATCATACTACATAAATACATAAGAGAATGAATATCCTTAAGGAACATAAAATATCTGTATAGTACATACAAAAAGCTTCCTATACATACATATATCCTGTACATGTAGTGTGCTGTTCATTTTTTGAATCCTATATCAAACCCTCAAACCTAATTGCATGCAATATTTTTGTGTATATTTTATAAAATTTTAAAAATTTCCACTTCACATGCTAGGCAATGTGGTAGGATGAAGGAAATGTGAAAATATGACAATTGCTTTGACATTACCAACAATAACAATAACAGTAATAATAATAACATTTCGTTATGCTGAGGTGATGGTGCTCCACATCCATATGCCATATCGTCAAATATACATAAATATGTTAACCATGTTGTTGCGCGCTTGTTAAAAACTTGGAAGTCAAATTGCTCGTAAAAATAAATGTCTTTCGTAATATCCTTTTTATTTCTGCTTTCGCTTCGTTTAAAATAATACAACAACAATAAAAATCCACTTAAACTTAACTTTTAGCAAACAAGAAATATGTTATTTTACTTGGTCTAGGATTCTTCGGTGTTTTTTTTTTAAGTTTTCCCGGGTTTACCTTATCAAAAATTTATTTTTATTCGTCATATGTGGCGAATTTCGCATACGTGTGGGTTGTGTATTATTGAATTTGAAGTCGAACGACATGACATATTATCGAATATCTATAGAGGTACCACCACTATATATTGGTAGAATATCAACGTACAACATTAATATTCAATAAAGGTAACTAATTTTATTGCAGATTAAAGTGTTTCTAATCGCTTCCGTGATCATTGGGTTTATGCTCAAATGGTATTTTGAAAACTAGGTTTTAGACAAAAAATAATAAGCTTAGATATGATTTCTGTAATAAGGCGATATCGTAAATCATTTAGATTTGGTGGGCACCTTTTCGAATGCTCTACCTTTTTGTCCGATGACGTTGAATGACGTTAAAAGTAATAATGCGTGTACAAAATTAATTGCATTTCATTAGTAGATGGAGAATAATACGTGTTAAGAAACCGTAATCAAACGATCAATTAAAATGTAGAAACTTGAACACTAGTTAACAGCTCTACGCCTATACTGAAAAATTAATGTGTGACGCACGTAATGTCATGTTGCATAATCAATATCGTATAAATCACTATAGAGATTAGGTTTTCCAATTTTCTTTTTATATGTTTGTGTACACTCGCTTTGTACGGTGTAGTTGAGTATTTTTCGAACACTTCACCCTTAAACTTTATTTCAATTATTATTCGTTTGTTGTTGGTGGCGAATAGTTTTTATAATGGAAAGATGCCAATTTTCACCAAATAAAGTAGCAACGTAAAACTTTGTGTTGTTCTACACTGTGGTGCGGCACTATAGACGCATCTACTTTTTAGGACACTCTTTGTTTTCAAGAAAGCTTGAGGTGAAGCTAATGGTGCAGTATAAAAGGACATAGTAGAACAACAAAATTTACAAAGCCGTAATAATTCAATGTTTAGTCTTCTAGTGTTGCACAACTATAGACGCACGTTAATAGGGAGCATAAAATAAAAAATTAATTTACTTTAGTTAAAATTAAAATACAATCAATAATGAGTAGTGTCTCCTTTGTTCTGAATAAGCTCAAATATCCTGTTCGGCATACTCTCGACTAAGCTTACTCGAACATCTTCACCAATTGACTCCCAAGCTTTAATCATGGCCATTTTCAAGTTCGAAACTTTTTCGCTTGTTTTCAGCAAACATTTCTCGAACTATGAACCCCCAAATGTTTTCAATTGGGTTTCGGTCTGGTGAGCAGGCTGGTCATTGCAATACCTCAACATTATGCGCTTCTAGTCATGAGCGAGTCTCATTGCTCTTGTGTACTGAAGCGTTATCTTGCTCAACAGTTATATTTTCTGCCCAATGCGTCTCTAAATATGAAAGGAGATTGGTTCTCAATAATGTTGTGTATTCTCTGAACCGCCACCGAAATTTATCTTAGAAAAATAGTGTGGTTCTTTGCGCAGGTCGCTCCAGTAAGAATCAAAACCGTCAGGACTGTCTAAATTAAATTTTTTCTCACCTGAAAAAATAATCTAACCATTTTTGTTAAAGGAAATTTAAAATATTAAAAGAAATATAGTTTTCAAAGTACGAGAATGGTGTTCTTACCTTTATTCAGCCCATACTCATATTTCTTCGTCCGAATTCGAGGCGAACTTCTTTATGACGAGGCAATAATCTCGGCACAGACTTAAGCTTTTGTCGAGCCAGGTATGAAGATTGTTTTAAAACCCGATTCACGGTCCAACGAGATACATTTTAGTGGCATTCTCGTGCTATTTGGGTTCCGCTTTTCATCGAATTACTGGCAGTTTTGATAATTTGGCACTTATCACGTTTCGAAAGATTTTCGTTTGGTCCTTCTTTCTTATTTTGTCCGTAATTAACCGCGGGTCTTTTGAAAATGTGCGGACTATTTTGTCAGACCGCTTCAATTTTCGAGAAATTTCTCGAATACTATGACATCTTCTTCCCAAAAAGCAGAAAGCCTCTTTCTATATCGGTTAAATAAGAACCACGCGGCATTGCAAGGAATAACATCAAAAATAATTTCACTAACTTTAACTTTCAAATAATTAGATACTAAGCATGTGTCTATTGTTATGCACCAGTAAACAAAACAAAAATGCACTATAACGGTATATAAAACAATACAATTTCGTTATTATTCGTGCGTCTATAGTTCTGCACCAAGGTGCGTCTATAGTTCTTCACCACAGTGTATAAATACAGGATAAACTCCTTGGAATGCAGGAGTAACATGATCGTTTAAATTATTTATCGGACAAGTGGTGCAGTGGTTAAAGCTTCGGCACTTGGGTCGGGAAGTACTGGGTTCGAATCCCACCAGAGGCTGAATGCAAAACGAATTTTCGTCATCGATTACGATCGGTGATGTTAATAAACAGAACTAAGACCCTCTGTTGGAGTGCAGAATGCAGCGCCGACCCACCGTTAATGTCAATGTACAAGTTGACATGGAGCTTGCAATGCGCAGGTGGTATACTGTAATAGTGTGAATGGGTGGTGTGTGGGTGAATAAAAAGGGGGTATTAATTGACCTTCAAAGGACATTAAATCCATTGGACATTAATACTTTCTTTAAAAAAAACTTTATTGAATGGAATACTATTCTCTTCTCAATATAATTCGGTTTATTTAGAAGTTGTGTTATGATATCAAATGATTGATAATAAACTGCAGTTCAGGATTTGCAATCGAACTTACTAATTGACTTTTAAAGTAAAAGTAATATGTTTGTGCCGCGGTCGGCATAGCAGAGTGAGAGTAGCACACTTGGTTTAGTATGAGATCCCTATAGTAACAAAACACGTCACAATTAAATGCACGTAATATCAAGGGTTTGTGAGGCATAAGTGATCGTGAGAAATTCAAAGGATATTTGTTGGTGAATCTGGACGTCGTAGGTCAATTTGAACATTTTACTTCCAGTTCTATAAGTACTAGCATACCTATATTTCTTTCTGACTTTTTTTTTAGATATTATAGTTAATTTCGACGAAATGTATGATTTTAATCCATGTAACATCATGTGCGAGTACGCGTATTTAGGAATTGTCTACATGTTGGTGTCGAAATAGTGTAGACAATTGACTTTTGGCGAAGACAATTTCGACAATTGGTAGAGTATGAAAAAACTATTAGACATTGTATTAGGTGTGCAAGTAGAAACTCTGCTTTTTTGATCAAATCCAATTTTATTGAAAATATAATTGTTACAAAGGTTACTTGTCGAAATATTCGCCATTACTATTTATGGTCTTTTTCCATTTATCCGGTAGATGATGAATGTCGTCGAGCCATTTTGCACATCTTCAAATTTGGTGAACCGCTGGTCTTTCAAATATGATGACATCGATCTGAATAAGTGGTAATCAGAGGGATGGAGCGCCTTTCTTTGTCCGTAAATGGTCTCTTTTCCTCCAGAGCATCCGGAACCATATCAGCCGGAAACATACAACTATGGCACAAGTAACACGATGCATTGTGCATCATTGTGCACTATATGCTTTTTCAGCCGGAACCTTATAACTCCAGCCGAAACCTGACAAAGGCAGCTAGAACTATATAACCGCCAAATAAACTATGGCACAAGTAGCACGATCATTATACAATATATAGTTTTTCAGCCGGAACCTTATAAATCCAGAAACATACAATCTTTCGGAAGAAACCTTACAAATTCAGCCGGAACCAAAGGAGGGGATACCCTCTACAGCCAAACTGGCACAAGTAGCACGATTCATTGTGTATCATTGTGCACTATTCGCTTTTTCAGCCGGTACCTTTATAAAGCCAGCTAGAACCATATAACAGCCAGTCAACTATGGCACAAATAGCATTGTGCATTCATTACTACAAAAATTAATTGTACACCGTAGAAAACTAAAACAGATATTAAGCAGAATATATAATAGAACCCTAAAATAAGAAAATCCTTGTTACCTTTCAATCAAGTCGCAGATAAACTGTCTCACAAACATCTTTAAGGTCCATCTCTCAGACCATCTTAGGATAAAATTCACAAGCAGACTAGGCAATTTCAAACCGGGAAAATCATTGTTTCCAGAAATAAACAAAAAAACTGGAAGGAAAAGATTTCAAAAACTTGAAAAACTTGAAGTAAATGGTAGAATTACGTATAACCCCAGCGAAATCTCAGAGCATTTCGCGAACCACTTCAAGACACTGTATTCAGAATAAACTCCGATCTCTAACCCATTGTTAACAGAAATAGTTTGCCAAGAGATCAATAACTACCTCAACCACACAATAGAACCAGTTACAACATTCTCGCAAGGATGTCAAGCGTACGATCTCCTGAACGTACTTTTCACAAACCACGAAGAACTTAAATACCTAATTAAAAACACATAAAAATGCTATGGACCATATAAAATATCAAACTTCATACTAAGGAAGCTACCACTTCCATACTTCACAAAACTAGTAGTCATTATAAACAATTGCTTAAACCTGTCATATTTCCCAGCCGACTGGAAAATCGCTCACATTATACCAATTCCTAAGGTCAAAAACCTAAAGAAAGTGGAAGATCGTAGGGCTATCTGCTTGAACTCAAACCAAGGCAAACTTCTGGAAAAAGTAATCTGGAGGTCGCTCAGAGACCTAATTTACCCACAAAATGGCCAATCACTGATCCCAAACTCCCAATTTCGGTTCAGACCTGGACACTCCAATACAGACGCACTCACGTATCTCCACGCGAAAATCACAAATCAACTAAATCATAGGCAGGTTACATCAGCTTGTCTAATTGATTTTCGGAAGGATTTCAACTCAGTTTGGACCAAAGCACTTATTTTCAAACTCGATAGCAGAAACCTCCCACCCAATATGACACACATGATTTTTTTTCCTTTATTAATTACAACTGAGACAAAAATTCAAAATTTGAAAATTTCAAATTTACAAATTTTACATTTCTTAAATAATTCTGATTTGTTGGGGTGAAACCCAATGGTTAGTCCCAAAATTTGATAAACCTATTTAAAATATAATTTTAATTTGGTATGTTTACTAGGTCAAGTGGCCTCGTTCTTTGAAGTCTTCTTTCAACGACAGGGTTATCTATTATATGGCGAATATAGGGGTTTCCATGTTCCTGAAGCCTTATTTTGTGTTTGGCGGCATTCTTTTTTATTTCATCTTTGATGTATCCATCTGTAAGTCCCTGTGAAGGTCTTGATTTCTTGTGTACCATGGAGCATTTACGCCACTACGGAGAACCTTATTTTGAAACGTTTGTATCATTTTGGCGTTTGTTTGCTTAGTACATCCCCTGAGTTGAATACCGTAGGTCCATATCGGCTTCAGTATTTGCCGATATAGCAGCAGCTTGTTGTATATTGTAACCTCAGAGCCTCTACCTATGAGCCAATACATTTTTCTGAACTTAATAGTCGCAGTTCTTCTTTTTTCTTTTTGACATGCTCTCTCCACTTGAGCTTGGCATCGAGAGTCATGCCCAGATATTTAGCTTTGTTTGCATACGGCACCGGTCGTGAGTTAATTACTATCGGTAGATGGGAAGCCATTTGGTATGTAAAGTTAATATGCATGGGTTTCGTCTCATTAAACTTGATTCTCCAGCGCATAGTCCAGTTACAAACCTCATTGGTAATCTTCTGGAGTTTGCTCGTTGCATCAGTGACATTAGTTCCAATGGCCATGATTGCTGTGTCATCTGCAAAGGTGGCTATGGTTCTTTCATCTGTTGTTGGAATATCCCTTGTTTATAATAAATACGTTGGTTCTAAGACACTCCCCTGTGGGACACCGGCAGAGATTTTCTTTAGTTCGGAATATTCATCCTCATATTTCACACGAAAATGTCTATTGGATAAATAAGATCTTAGTATGGCATCTGCCGAGGCAATGGCAGATCTCGTGCAGCAGAATTCCAGTCCATTGTGCCAAACTTTATCGAATGCTTACTGTTTTGCATTCTAATTTATCGTTAGGTGGTTTATCAGGTTTTGATATCATGATTATTTCTGCTACTTTCCATTGCCCCGGAACTTATTTTAACCGAAAGCTTGCATTGATTATGTGTAATAGCTTACGAAATCCTTTATCTGGTAGAGCCTTGATTATTTGGCAAGGAATCAAGTGAAACCCTGGGGCTTTTTTAACACTCATGTTGCTTTTAACTTCTTCTTTTAATTCTTTGAGAGTTACTGGGCGTATATCAAAATCAACTTGCTCTAGGATTGACATTATATTTTCATTGGCCGTTTGCCTTGGTAGTGGTTGGAAGGAATCCTCGAGATACTCAGCAAACAAATCAGCTTTCTCTTTAGGACCTCTTGCCCAGGTTCCATCCTCCTTTTTAAGTGGAGGCACTTGCATTTTGAGTCTTTTGAGCCCCTTCGTCGCCTTCCACAGAAAATAATCAGAATTTTTTTCATCGGTTAGGCTAACTAGATATCTGTTGATTGATGCATTTTTAACTTCTTTAAGAAGAGATTTGATACTGTTACCTAAATTATTAAAAATTGGTTTGTTCTCTGGTGTTCTAGTTATTTGCCAGGTTTTACGTGCCCGCCGTTTTTGTCTTACCAACTATCAAACTTCCATTGGATCCTACGATATGTTAAGCTTCTTCTTATTTTGTATAATGGGGGTACTTACCAAAGCAGCATAGTGAATCGCTTCATTGACTTGTTCTAATTCATCTTCCAACTGGTGGGGATTTCTTATCGGCACCTGAAGATTGATTTTTTCCTCCAATACCTCACGAAAGAGATGCCAGTTTGAATTTGTTAATGTGGGTGCTCTCTCCCTTTGAATTACCATTTCACTGACTGTCATGATAACCGGGGAATGATCCGATAGTAGAGAATTACCGTCTTCAATGTGAATGTGGTTCTGGGATATACCTCTTGCTACATAAAAGTCTATTAGATCTATTACACACATGATAAATAATTTTCTACAACACAGACAATTCCATATAGAAATAAACTCCATAAAATCACAAATCTTTCCATCAAACTGAGGCGTTCCACAAGGATCAATCTTAGGACCTATATTGTATAACATCTTTATACTCGTAGCAGAACAACCCACAAGCAGAGAAACGGAAATGATCTTATGCGCAGATGATACAATTATATTTTCATCATCCCGCTGTTCAACAATAGCCACTAGAAAAATACAGAGGCATATAGATTTATGACAAAATTATTACAAAGACTGGGGTATAGCTGTAAATGAAGAAAAATCGAAATTAATTATCTTTAGACCACCCTCAAGCGGCTGCATTAAATCGGCAGTACAAAAAAGCAACAACGCAATACTTACAATCAACGGAAAACAGATAAAAACTTCACATTCAGTAAAAAGCCTTGAGATACACTTTACAAATAAGTTTAAATTCAACCAACATTGTCAAAAACCGGTAGAAAAGGCAAGAACAGCTTATGCCATACTAAGACGAATAACATCGAAGCTACAACTCCCGAAACAAATAAAGGAAATCATATATAGCCAACTTATCCGTCCTATCCTAACCTATGGCTTCTCAGCATGGTTCTCTATCTCACCTACCTACTACAGAAAATTAGGAATATTCGAAAGAAATATCCTAAGACAAGTAACAGGAAAACACAGAAAATACATACCCTACGACCACCAATGCCATTACTACAGTAACAGAGAACTGTACGACAGTACCAAAATTAAGCATCTAACAACCCACCTTGCAAATACAATAAAAAAAGCAAACGAAAGAATAAATTCACACGAAAACGAATCAAGGTCCTCTTAACTAACAACACGGATAACATAAACAAATATATTAATTAAGCGAGGCGAAAAACCTCAATTTTACTAATTTCATAAAAAACAGGTTAAACCATCATAGAGGCTAAGCCACGAGATAAGCGATTATCTTAATGTAAAACAATATAAAATTAGTAAAATAAACTGGTTACTCTCAAACACTTTAATTAAGACATTGTAAAATTTTGTTCTAAGACACAAACATATGTGTTAAATAATAAAGATCATAAACACTTAGAATACAGTCATTTAAACCAGATCAGGGCAAATATTGTATAAGAATATGGCTCGTAGTAAATAAGGAAATTAAAATTGTAAAAACCAAACACTTAATGCAAAAACTAAGCCGTCTAATAAAGAAATGAAGAATGCATTGTGCATTATATAATTTTTCAGCCGGAACCTTATAAATCTAGAAACATACGATTGTTCGAGAGAGAAAAACCTTACAAATTCAGCCGGAACCATACCCTCTACAGCCAAAACTAACTATGGCACAAGTAGTGCGATGCATTGAGCATCGTTGTGCACTATGCGCCTTTTCATCCGGAACCTTATAATTCCAAGCAGAACCTGATAAAGCCAACCAGAACCATACTACAGCCAAACCAACTATGGCACAAGTAGTACGATGCATTGTGCATCATTGTGTACCATATGATTTTGCAGCCGAACCATATAATACCATCCAGAACCATACAAATCCAGTCGAAACAAAATGTTTACAAAAATAATTTTGGCGCTTGCACAATGGTCCCAGTGCAATTGCACAATGCCAACCCAACCAGAACCCGCAAAGCCAGCCTGAACCATACGAAGTCGGTGTGAACCATTCGGAGCAATAAACAATAAGCATGATGGATGGTCATTGTGAACTAGCTAAAATTCCAACTGGAACTATTTGGGCACATTATAATTCCTGATTCGCTAAAAGTGCTAATTAAATAAAAAGTTTAAACAAAACGTAATTAATAATCGTTCTAATAATTTATTGACTATGTTTTATATTTCATCGTTTAGACAAGAACTATGTTGGGTTTGGGTTCTTGTAAATAGAACAACATGTAGACAAGCATTTTTCGTGAAGTGTTGGTGTTGGTGCCGAGAACTGTAAATCGTTTTTGCAAACCGCCGTAAGTTTTCCATATGCCACCGGTTCTAAGTGCATGTGCCAGGGATCTCGTTATGTTACTTATATGAACCATTTGCTGTTTGTATAGTGGATCTAGCGGCTCGACCTTCAGTTTTATTACACTATTACATACTTTATTTACATAATGGAAGCTGCCACAGCTACCGTAAGATTCCCGAATATCTTTATTGAGTTGCTCACATTTTTCAAATCCAGTTCATTAATGTCTGTTGAAAGCAATGCCAACTTTCTTTCAAGTTTAGTTCTACATTTATCACAAATTCTTTCAATATTAACACTGAAAATAACATCTTCACTAAAAATGCAAAGATCTGCGAAAAATCCTCCAATTGATGATTTACAATCAATGAAAGTGACACGTTCGTTAGAGCTATAGTTGCCCGATTTGATAAAACGTTTTCAGCAAAAAATTTCATTTAGTAATTTATTACATTACATTATGCGGGTCCATTTTTTGTTCCGGCCGGCTTTGCGGACTCTGGTTCGGTTTGCCTTGTAGTGCATAACGTTTTGATCGTTCCGTAACCTTTATATTTTGAACTATCATAAAAATTGCACTGCGACCATTGTGCAAGCTCCAAAATTATTTTTGTAAACATTTTGTTTCGACTGGATTTGTATGGTTCTGGATGGCATTATATGGCCCGGCTGCAAAATCATATGGTGCACAATGCATTGTGCTACTTGTGCCATAGTTGGTTTAGCTGTAGTATGGTTCTGGCTGGCTTTATCAGGTTCTGGCTAGAATTATAAGGTTCCGGATGAAAAAACGCATAGTGCACAATGCATCGCACTACTTGTGCCATGGTTAGTTTTGGCAGTAGAGGGTATGGTTCCGAGTGAACTTGTAATGTTTTTTTCCGAAAAATCGTATGTTTCTGGATTTATAAGGTTCCGGTTGAAAATTTTTAAACTCATCGTGCTACTTGGGCCATAGTTGGTTAGGCTGTTATATTGTTATAGCTGGCTTTATCAGATTCTGGCTGGAATTAAAAGGTTCCGGCAGAAAAAGTGCTTAGTGCACAATGCATCGCGCTACTTGTGCCATACTTAGTTTGGCTGTAGAGGGTGTGGTTCCGGTTGAAAAATTACATAGTGCACAATGATGCACAATTCTTCGTGCTACTTGTGCCATAGTTGGTTTCGTTGTTATATGGTCCTAACTGGCTTTATCAGCCGGCTAGAATTATGAGGTTCCAGCTGAAAAAGCATATAATGCATAATGATGCTCAATGCATCGTGCTGCTTGTGCCATAGTTGTTTGGTTCCGGCTAACATGGTTCCGGCTGGCGTGACGGACACAAATAAAAAGACAAACGCGAAGTTCATAGAAGTCAACTAAATTACAACCCATAATCAAATTCAAAAAGGAAGAAATGTGATCATATTTCCTAATACTAAAAACGAAACGAGTACAGAATGTGTTTCGACCCAAATTTAACAAAAATATAATAAAATAAAAATGTAGCGTACATATATGGCGGCCACACGAGGAGTTTGTGCCCAACCGATTGTTTTATGTGGTTTTTCCAGACTAAAACTGTCTGACAATTTTTATTAATCTTTTTTTAAAGAAGAATATGGATGGAGATTTTTTAATGTAAGCGATATCCATTTTGATCCGGTTAACTGAGGAATACATATGTCTGAGAGATTCACCAATTATTATTAGTCGATTATTAATCGACGTTTGTTTTTCCAGGTACCTTTTCACTGAAACTATTTTGGCATTTATTAGGATTACTAACCGACATAATGTCACGAACACGCGGCAAGTTGCTGCATCTCCTTTCCACCGCTTAATCCTCCGAAGGTGAATAAACAGTAATACGGGTTATTTAGGTAGAGGGCTCAGCAAATATATCGGTTGCATAGGACCCATTTAGTATCGATTTTTAATCATGTAAACGATTTAAAAATTGTTAGTTTCGCACATTTAACGATTTCGTACTTTAACCGTAACATACGAGTATACCTAAATGTGGTTCATTACCATATAAAACCTTGGGCTCAAATTTTAAATGTGAGGAAAGAATGAACTCCATCTTGAAATGGGCCCATTAACAAAGAAATTATAGAATTTTGATGATTGCTAACAAAAATAATAATTTTTGACATTGTCTACATTCTCTTTTTGATTTTCTACATACATTGTCTACGTGTGTCGAGTATTAATTATCTACGCGGTGTAGACAATACGGCCCAACACTGGTGTTAATCTTGGTTATTGAAATTTATCAAATGTTTATAAAATGCGTCTAATCTCGAAAACTAAAATTCCCTAATTTTAAAATATAATTTCTAATGAACCTTGGAAAACCAGGTATTTTGCAAATTTGCAATAAAACAGGAAAATACGACAACAAATCACAGTTTCACATACAAAAGGGAAAAAGTTTTTTGCAAACTGGATAAAAAATAAAAACTAGGAAAACTAAAGCTTATCATATCCGGTGTGCGTGATACGAGCTTTATACAGTAGATATATGTGCTTAGCTTCCCTTTGCAAATTTTTGTTCTTTTGTTTTGTGTTTTATTGTAATCGCTTTGCAATATGTACGATATACCTACATACACATACGAGTAAGTACAATGAAAAGTTTTTCATTTAATTTTCCACATTCATTTAATTTTATTTTTGTTTTTTCTTGGGTTGTGCAAAATGCAAAAACCCAAATTAAAACTCCATTTTAAGGAGGTGTATCCTTATAATTTTTTTCTTCTTTTTTTTATTTAGTAATTTTAAAGTTTGGATGCGAAAATTATAAATGAAAAACTAAAATATAATTATTTGTACATGCACATTTCGTATTCATGTGTTTCTGTGTACGTCGTAAGTAGATACATTTCTGTTCTGCTTATTAAACACAATACATAATAACAACAGTAATAGTGGTAGTGGTAGTAGTAATAATAATAACAATAATAATAATAATAAGGAAGGAATTATTATAAAATTTGCACTGGAAATTGTTGTTAGGTTTTGAAAATAAGAATTAATTTTGGTACCATTTGGTACACATTTTCTGAGTTGAGTTTAGTATGTTATGTTGTGCACATAATATTTACATAATATGTATACATATTGCATACAAGTTTGTTGATTGTTTATTGTTAAGTCGTTAATTACAGTTTTTTTTATTAATTTACTTATGATCTTAAGCATACGTGATGATTAGAAGTCTAAAATTGTATTATGATTCAATGGCTTAGTTTTATTATTGACTAAATAGTATTGAATCGAACCCGTAATAACTGGTGGACAGTTCGACACTCATAAGAAATATATCGATTATTTAATTCGTCATATAACCTTAAAAAACTTAACTTGGGCAATCAATTAACCAACGTTTTAAATAACCGATTAATCGACAAAAATTTAAGAAAATTTTTCGATTAACAGGTTAACCGCGATTAATTTGTTTTGCCGATATTTTTGAAAAAATTAACAAAAATACGAATAAAAATTAAGAAACCCATTATTTATGCTGTATAAGATAGCAGAAATTTGACTGCGGAGAATAAGAGATTACGCTACTCGCCGCAAGTGGCAGCACCATCACAAGAGAGAATTTATTTTGTTGTACGAGTAATTACCAGCGGAAATTCTTTATTCATTTTATATCTCTTTTAAAACTAAATAAAATATCCCAACGGAATAAAATCTTAAAAGTGTTCCTTAAAATGTCAAATTGATTGGTCTCCGAAGTAAAGGAACTCGTTAAATGAAATCATAAAATTTAGCAATATTCCGTCTTACCGCCATTCTTAGAGAATGACAATGAAATTTGGATAATAGTATTGATCAGGGATTTTAAAGTAAGTTTTGGCCAAAATTCAAGGATCTGTTCATGCTGGACTAAACTTGGCTATTTCATAAAAAATCCTTTTGTAAATTTAAAAAATTGTATTTATTTATTTTCCGATTTTGGTCAATATATCCAATACTTCCACTAGTAACCAATACTTTCGGTTGTTTTTCTACTAGCCTAGGTTATACCGAGACTACAAGGAAAATTTGGGGAAAATGTTTGGATTAGAATTTTCACTATAATTTGATGATTTTCTGCGGTCGTATAACTTATTTTCAGTTTTTGGCCAATATCTCAAAAACTTCCACTAGTAACCAATACTTCAGGGTGTTTTTTCTAATAGCCTAGGTTATACTGAGACTACAAGGAAAATTTTGGGAAAAATGTATGGATTAGAATCGAAAACTTATCGATTTCCGTTCAGTATTAGATAAGCTATTAGAAAAACAACCGAAAATACTGGTCACTAGTAGAAGTTTCTGATATATTAGCAAAAAACTGAAAATAAATAAATAAAAACTTTTAAATTTTCGAAAGGATTGGTTATGAAATGGCCAAGTTTAGTCCAGCATGAACACATCCTAAAGTTTTGGGCAAAACTTACTTTCAAATCGCTGATCTGTACTACTATCCAAATTTAATTGTCATTCTCTAAGAATGGCGGATAGACGGAATATTGTTAAATTTTAAGATTTCATTTACCGAGTTCCTTTACTTCGGAGACCAATCAATTTGTCATTTTAAGGATCACTTTTAAAATTTTAATCCGCTGGGATGTTTTATTTAGTGAAAAAAGAGATACAAAATGAATAAAAAATTTCCGCTGATAATTATATAACAAAATAAATTCTCTTTTGTGATGGTGCTGCCACTTATGGTGAGTAGCGTAATCTCTTATTTTCCGCTGTTTTTCCGCTATCTTATACAGCATGCGATATTTGTGATATTTCTTTTATTACATTATTAAGTGTACATTTTCATTTCAATTATAGCAAAAATTGGATGGGTAAATATGTTATGACCAACACCTGACATTATTTTACCACGAATGTATGCATAGATCTCGAATAATCCTCATTTGATTTCTTAGGCGAAAAAGTTTTCTTTTCGGATTTTTGAAAAACTGTCGTGTATAAAAAACAACATTCTGGCCAAAATTTCAGGAAAGCAACAAGGTCAACGTTGGTTGAAAATTTAATCTTAATTCATTTAATCCAGATATACTGATGTTTAAACTTCAAAAAGTTTAGTTATTACTAGGATCTAGTCTTATAAATAGGATCAACTTGTTAAGATTGGTGAGAGTTGTGGGACATTGAGGACGTTGACTCGAGGTGTTCTACAAGGGTCAGTATGAGGTAGGACCACTTATGTTTATTGTATATATTAATGACATCACGCTCACCTCTATTAATTTGCGTCGGAAGTTTAAATTATTTGCGGATGACTACGTAATTATTTACTCATGTGATACCTAAGTTAACTATTTTGCTCTCCGAGATGAACTCTGATCTACTAAACTAAACTGCTGGTTTAATTTGAATCATATAGTGCTAAGTCATGATAAGGAGAAGTACTACTACTTGTTTGTACAGTACTTGCTAGTGACCGTAAATTAAATGTGCCTATTGACTAATATCAATTGACAAAAGATACATACTGTGGGCACAAAGTAGTAAGACTTTTTAATTTAAATTTCGCGCGGAAAACCATTCGTCGAAATATTTTTTTCTGTGTTGGTATGACTGTCAGTGACATCTGTGCCAAATGTCACATCAAAATAATCATTAGTGTTTAGTATACGCTTGTCTTTCTGAAGTACAAAAAGTGCATTCGGCGATTTTTACAATGAGTGAAATTATTCAACAAAGAAGCTCCATTAAATTTTGTGTGCTGAATCAATTTTGTGGTGCCGAAACGTTCAGAATGTTGCGAAAGGTCTTCGGTGATAATTGTATGTCGCGAGCAAGTGTTTATGATTGGTACAAAAAGTTCAAAGAGGGTCGAGAACGTGTTGACGATGAACCACGTCTAGGACGGCCATCAACATCAACTGATGATCAACACGTTAATAAAATCAAGGAATTGGTGCTCGAGAATCGACGGTTAATAGGCAGAGACCTTACTGGCATCGTTGAAATATCGGAAGGATCAGTGAAAACCATGTTGAAAGATTATTTGGGCCTAAGAAAAGTGAAAGCACGATTGGTTCCAAAATCACTCAATTTTTTGGAAAAACAGCGTCGCGTTGACGTCCGTGAAACAATGCTTTCCGACTACCAGGATGTCATGAAACGTATTATAACTGACGATGAGTCTTGGATCTATGCTTACGACCCGGAAACAGACGATCAATCGGCCGAATATCGTGCCAAAAGTGAGCCGAAGCCGAAAAATCCACGTCAAAGCAAGTCAAAAATCAAGGTGATGTTGACAGTTTTCTTCGATTATCGAGGTGTGGTGCACTCCGAATTCCTTCCGACCGGCCAAACTGTCAACAAGGAATACTATTTGAGTGTTATGTGTCGTTTGCGCGAAGCTTTTCGTAAAAAGAGGCCGGAATTATGGATCGACAACTCTTGGTTTTTGCACCACGATAATGCACCTTCTCATACTGCATTGGTTTTACGTGATTTTGTGGCCAAAAATTCCACCCATATCGTTCCGCAACCACCGTATTCGCCTGATTTAGCTCCGTGTAACTTCTGGCTGTTCAGCAAACTCAAACGACCGCTCGGGGGAAACTGTTTTAAGTCAATTGAAGACATTAAACGTGAATCGCTACGCGCATTGGAGGCTATTCCAGAAATTGACTTTAACAACTATTTCGAGGATTGAAAAAAACGTTGGCACAAGTGTATGAAGGCCGGGGGGGGGGGAGTGATTACTTTGAAGGGGATGGAATAGATTTGGAGAAATAAATAAAGAATTTTAAAATTATGACCAAAGTCTTACTATTTTTTGCCCACAGTATTATATGATTTTGGAAAATAGGACTCTGGATGATGGTGATTTAAAGACAATCCCAATTACTTACAGCACTTTCGTAATTGAAAGAGTTAGTAAGTATAACTATTTGGGTTTAATGAATGACAGAAAACTTAGTTTGTCTTCCCACATATCTTTGCTACGAATCGGTTGAAACATATACTCCCCAAGAACGTATGTGAAGTTGGCCCGAAAACACCTTTTAATAGTAATGTTTGTGTCCTCGCTTACTTAAAAAAGCCTTTCAGCCCGAAAATTAATACAAAAAAACAAAAAATTGAATTCATCCCGAAAAAATATATATTAAGTTTTGCTCCGGATCTCTAAAGTTTGATTTTCTAATTTTCAAACAAACTATGTGGTGGTTCAATAATGCTATAATAAGTTTCAAAATAAAAAGAACACTTCATGTTTCGACAAATGTATCTCAGTTTTAATAGACCTATAGATATAACAAATGAGGCGCATGCTTAATAAGAGGTTTAAACATATAACGGCTTGATAAGGCCATCAACAAAACACATCCGCAAGGCCATTACCATACGATGGGGATAAGGGTCATATACAATCCATTTGCTATATACAATGTGTGATGTATGAAATCGACCATGTTTCTGTAGAGATGCCGAATTTTGGTGAAATAATTTTTATTGTCAAAACTCAACATTTCTGGTAAAATTGAAAATATTTTCTAAACTAATTTTGTTTCAAATTTAATTTACAATTTCTTTGTTTATAATCTGTTTTACTTTTAAAAATATTTGCAAAAAACAAAAAGCTCCGTTGTAAGCTATACCACATCCGGTGGACCGATGGCATACAAAAGTTACTGAGATCTGCTATTTTATGATTAATCTCAAGTATGAAGTTTTATCAAGATCAATGAATCCTTATGAGCGTATAAGGGACCAAATTTTTCATGAAATCCAGTTTTTTGTCAGAAATCGTCATTTTCGCATACATTTTTGAAAACTGATCTTGGCCGGTATTGTTGCAAAATTAATTTACAATATTTTAGTTCTTAACCGTTTTGTTTTTGTAAAAGATACACTAAAATATTTGCAAAAAACGAAAAAGCTCTTATCGACTCGGCCACTAAAAATCGCCGGTGAAGATAGTTTGGCCTAAAATCATTGGGATCTCCCAATTTGTAAGAAAAAGCTTCAATAAGAATATATTGGTTGATTTATTGATGTGTTCGTAATTGTCAGGTCAAGGTTAATATGAAAGAAAACTTTGGGAAAACCTACCGGAAAAGTTGGAAATTTGTTTAAAATTTTTTGTATGAAAAAATGGCAAAGATGGCGTCAACGTTCGGTTTAATAGTTCTGCTGTCACATGTTTTCACAACAACAACAAATTCGCCATTGAATATTGATATTTTGCGAAATAGATTCAAATTGAAAGCGATAGTTCAGTGTGTTATCGGTGGTGATAATATCTGTGGCGCATTTCATGAATTTGATTTGATTTAAGTTCGTTGTAATTTGGTCTATTGCAAGCATTGAATTGATTATCCAACGCGCAACGCAAGCCAACTATACATGGTCGTCAAGTCAATGAGACGGATGAAGTGCGTGGACAACGTTTGGAGAGGAAATTGATTAAGAATTACTCAAGCATGGTCTATTATGACTCCGGAACTACGGATACAGTCGAGTTTGACTCGCTCAGTCGGAACTTACGCACAAAAAAATTTGGAGCGACGACAAAACAGACGGCTAAACGTAACAATTCGAAATGAACGTTTGGCGTTCAGATACAATCCAACAGTCGATTACGTCGCGGATGTATTAGTCGACTTCGGAACATGATTGTTTGTCAACATTGCAATTTCGACACGAACCGCCAGGATTATGTTGTGCGGGCAGATAGGTCAAATTACCACAATTGACACCGCCACCAATGCCACTGACATCATTCCTTTCTGGTCACCATTCCCTGCAGAATATACAAAAGTACAACAGTTCTTTCCATATGACATCATTTGGAGTGAATATTATCAAAGCACGAGTTTTAACCTGACTTTTAAGATAAATTCTATTCGATTATAAAACACATCACACAAACCCACATCAACGATTCACAAAGTTTCACCGCCAAGTCCACTATAGAATAATGTGGACCTCCGTGGGTCATAACTTAAGAATTCGTCTTCAATTTTCCAGATTCAAGGACAAGTTCACCATTGTGCAGGAGCATTGTTCTCGCCAGTGAATGCTGATCACAAATTTATTCAGATTTATTTTCTTGAAAATTCTGATGATGAAATTAATCAGCTTTGTGCCATCAGTCGAGCACTATAGCTCGGCATTATTACACAACTGCAACAACTCTTACATGAACACAATCAATTGACCAAATTGTTCAAGACTGTATTAGAAATGATGCATTCGGACGATCACAAAATAGTGATCAGAGCAGACAAAAGACCAGCAGTGGTTGCTGTTCGTCGGCGTGATGGGGATAACCTCCACCGGAACTGCGAAACCCATCGTTCGTATGATGCATTGCAATACCCGCTAATATATTGCCGAGGAGAGGGTGGATATCATTTTTTGATCAAAATGATTAATCCATTAACCGGTACCGAGCAATGTTGTTAATTGTTTTTCAATTCGATTCCTAACAATAGTTCATTAATCATTTATAGGGCAAGAAACAAACCAAAAGGTCAGCTCGATGAATTTTTATGCCTATCGTTTTTATGCCTACATTTCGGTTTTTTTCTGTAACGAAATATACCACTATTGGCACCACACTGGCATACTATTAGTCCAGACTTAAATCCAATGAAAAATCTGTGGAGCATTCTTAGGCATGGAGTCTACAAAAATGAACGTCAATTTACTACTTTCGCGGAGCTTAAGGCAGCCATTCAAGAGGAGTGGGAAAAAATTAATGTTTCTGTTCTCTAAATGTTAGTAAATTCAATGCCACGACGATTGATGCATGTCATTAACAACAATGGAATTCATCCAAACTATACTGAAATGCACTTTTTGTTAGTATTTTTGTCACTAATGCATAATAAATTAATTCTAAGTTGTGTCCTATATAACGATGTAGGTACAATGAAAACTAACCGAATTGAAATTTATATGCAATCTGCATTGGTAAATGTTCTGACGCAAATGAAAATAGAACAAGAGTTTGTTTAAAAAAACCACAAAATTTATTGTCCCATATAACTATTTCTCGCAGTGTATTGTTAATAGTATATTTCCTGACTATGTGTCCAGTATATCGATTTTGTCCCGTGAGTTACTCATTTAAAATGAGGGAAGCAAAAAATATCGAATATGTATACACTGTATAATACACAATTATGTCATTGTATTTGTATTTTTCTTTTGATGGTATTTGTGTCATTTTTATGATGGACAGTACCAAAATAACGCGATCCGGGTGAATCGGTTTATTTGTTATGGTGCTTATTTTCTTTTCTCAACACATTACGTCTGCTCACAAGCTGTGGAGTGTCTATTATTTAACATGCTAAGGTATTTTATGTTTAATGTTTTTTTATAATAAATTAATTTTATATGTTTATGTGTCATATGTTTAAATTTTATAAATAAATTTAATTTAAATTTCATAAATTTTAAAAATAAAATATTAATTAAAAAAAATCGAAAATACATAAATATTTCAAAAAGTAACACTATCTTGTAAAGGCGGATTCAATGTTGCGTTAGTTTGTCTTTTCATTCGTTTAAAGATTTTTTTCGACCAATCAATCATATTGTTCCAAAATGACGAATTTTTCTTAATTTTTTCATACAACACAAAAATATGGCGTTTACTAAGGTTAACCCTTTGAGTGTCAAGGAGCGCAATCGCGCTACTTAATATGGGAATCAAAAATCTCATCAAGGGTTAATAGAATAAACAAAAAACAATGACACGTGGTTTGCATGTGTATAGTAAAGCAAACCAATTATACGGGCGTCACTAACTAACATAAACATAAATACTACTACTATATCTTTCCGGTTACACTCATTTCGTTTCACACAATTGGGACAAAATCGATACACAGATGTTAAAATAAAATAATTTGCATAATCGCTGCTACATATGGTATGGCATCTGATAATAAATATGTACGATCGAATTAATTGCCTTTTACCACCTATTGGTTTTGGAGAAAATAAAAAAAATTGTACGTAAAGTTTCAGTTTCAAAATTAGTTTCATTATTATCGTCATCCGAACGAGTTTGAAATGCTTCGACAACACAACCATCTATGACGGTTGAACTAATAAATTTAAAAAATTTATTTGTTTATTACTTTTGGGGCGAAAGCTGGTGAGAGGAGGAGAGTGCCCCAAGGTCACCGTCTTAATTTTCCAATTTGCGAAGGACTGTAACAGCTTAGTTATCAACGGCGCGTTAGAGAAACAATCATGTGCGTTCACATTGGACACTGGAGCTCAAGATCCGTGCTACGTCTCGACATGGTGTCACCAAACATGGCGTATGGAAAAAGTGGTTCGTTATAACCTAAGAACAGCAACCGGTGATGTGGCAGCAGTGAAAGGAGAGTGTTCATTATTAGTCACAAACGGAGGGATACGATTTAAGCACAGATTCATTGTTGCCGCCATAACGGATCAATGCATCTTATTACTGAGATATTACTGGATCTAAAGAACCAAGTGTTGAGATGGCACAAGATTGCAAGTAGACAACAATAATCACGGTGGGTTACGAGTCATTACAGATGAAAGAATTGAGATACCACCGATGTCCGAAAAAGTGATCTATGCCTGAATCAACGGTGACCTTGGGACAGCAAGGTAGGGGTAGTGGAGCCAGCCAATACAGGCAAAGAAGGAGTATTATGCGGAAGAACCCTGGTGAAACTCATGCCAAAGATACCAGTGAGAGTTATGAATGTGAACCCAACAGTAAGTGTAATCAAGGAAGGGGTAGTGATTGGCAAAGCTGAAGGAGTCAATTCATCACAAGTTGTACAGCGGGAGAACAACATAACAAGGCCATACCCCCAGCGAGGAAGCGGATCATTCACTTATTATGTGATCATCTAGCAGGGACGGAGGCAGAAGCGGCAGTAAGAGTGTTAGAAGGATTGGCCGACGTGTTTGCATTGAACGATGATGATATGGGAAGAACTGATATAGTGCAACATCGGATCGACACTTTAACTGCAACGCCAATACGACAAACGCCAAGGAGTTTACCGCTAGCCAAACAACAGGAGGCCGAATTACTGATCGAGAAGTTGGTCCTTGGAGTTCGCCGGTGGTTCTCGTACAAAAGAAAGACGGTTCGATGCGGTTCTGTGTCGACTACCATAAGCTGAATGATGTAACTAAAAAGGACAACTACTCATTGCCACGAATTGACGACTCCTTGGACACGCTATCAGGAGCAAATATCTTTAGCACGCTGGATCTCAAAAGTGGGTACTGGCAGGTAGCAATCCATGAAGAGGAGAGAAGATGTCCTTTACTGCAGGTAATGGCTTATACCAATTTACAGTAATCCCATTTGGAGTATGCAATGCTCTATGAGCACGTTCTACAGGGTCGCATTTGGAGAACATGTTTAGTATACCTTGATGATATCATCGTATTAGGAGGAACATTTATCGAGCAACTGAAGAATCTACAACAAGTCCTACAAACCATCAAAGCAGCCGGATTGAAGCTGAACGCATCCAAATGCAGTATCTTCAAAAATGAAATCACTTACCTGGGCCACATTGCATCTAGGCAAGGAGTGCGAACTGATCCAATAAAACTAGCAGCTGTAGAAGAGTGACGCACTCCTAGAAACATACACGAGCTGAGGAGTTTTCTAGAGCTATCTTTCTACTATAGATGATTTGTTCCGAACTTTGCGGATATCGCCAGAAGCCTGCATCGACTTACGGAGAAAACCCAGCCATTTAACTGGGCAAAGGAGCATGAAGACGCGTTCGTGAAGCTAAAGAAGAAGTTATGAAGTTCTTCAATTTTGGCGTATCCACGTGCAGGAGATCTTTCCATCTTGGATACCTATGCCAGTAATACGGGAATAGGAGCAGTGCTGTGGTCGATAGTGTCAAACATTTCCATAAATACCTGTATGGACAAGAATTTATTTTACGAATGGACCATGCAGCTCTGAAATGGCTAATGCTGTTTAAGGAACCAGAAGGACAGTGTTACGAGGTGGATCGAAAGACTACAGACCTACACGTTCAAAACCGAGCACAAGCGAGGATTGTTACATAACAACGCAGATGGAATATCCAGGAGGCCCTGTAGTCTTCAGTGTACTCACTGTTCGAAACAGGAACAAAGAAATCCCATTCTGTTTCGAGAATCAGAAGCGGAAGACCAGCGATACGATCATTCCATTGCCCCAATTATCAAACGGATAGAGGAAGGTACCAGACCGCAGTGGCAGGAGATCGCGACCTTCAATGCAACCGTGACAAGTTATTGGGCCTAGTGGAAGTCGTTGAAGTTCGAGAATGGGTTGCTGATACGACTTTGAGAATCGGTCGACGGCAAAGACAACAAACCCCAAATCGTACTACCAGACAGCCGGATAGGAGAAATCCTGCAAGAGATTCATAACAGCAGATACAGATCACATTTAGCGTCAACAAAACGTTAGACAAGATACTATTGGATCAATTGCAGAAAAGATGTGGAGGATTGGTGTAGGAAGTGTGAGGTGTGTGCAGCCAGTAATAGACCACAAACAAGAACAAGAGGAAGGATGCAGCAATACAATGTCGGGGCACCGTTCGAGCGGATCGCGATGGATCGGTACATACTTGTTTACATACACTATTTCAGTATAATGGGTCGAATCATATTCGATAATGAATCAAGAAGTTCGAACGGTTGCAGACGTGTTTGTGAACAATTGGGTATGCAGATTTGGAGTACCGTTACAGCTACACTCCGATCAAGGCCGAAACTTCGAATCATCCGTGTTTCAGGAGTTGTGTCGAATACTCGAAATCAAGAAAACAAGGACTACACCATTGCATCCACCGTCTGATGGCATGGTTTTCAACAGAACACTGGAAGAGCACCTACGCAACGAGGTCAACGTCAATAAGGCTAATTGGGACCAGTGCATTCCATTGTTCATGATGGCATATCGTAGCGCAATCCATGATACTACTCACCAGTCATGGTCGTGTTTGGCAGAGAATTCCGATTACCATGTGATGTTAAATTTGGATCACCTGAGACGGAGCCAGTTACTAAGCAAGACTACACGACAGAGTTAAAGCAAAGGATGGTCAACGTACACGCTGCAGTAAGGGACAGCATAGTGAACGCCAGCGACCGCATGAAGACGAGATATGACCGGCGGTCACACAGCATAGGATTTAGGGAAGAAGATTTGGTTTGGCTCTACAATCCCAAACGAAGAAAAGGGAAATCGCCGAAGCTTCAACAACATTCGGAAGCACCTTACAAAGTAATAAAGCAGATCAACGATGTTGTATACCGCATTCAACAAAGCCCCAGGCCAAAAATTAAGGTGGTTCACATCGAAAGGTCAAAACGCCGGGAGCATTCATGAATCTGTTCGGAACGAACAGAATTAAGGAAGGGGGTAGTGTGACGATTATGCCTAATATACACACAGATAACATCAGAGTCGTACTTAGCCGAGTAGTTAAAGTTGCAGGATGGTGAGGTGTAGATCTATGGTTCGAACCTCATCGAGGCAATGTAATTTTTATGGCAGATATCTATTTGGCATCAAACGACAGATGTTAACGCGATGAGTTACAAATAGTCTGCATTTGTTACGCTCAGAAAAACGCAGAAATATTCCAGAAGATGGGCGTGACCGATGGAAGTAGAGCATGGAAGTACAAAATGCAATATAAAAAGGGGAAGATGTGTACAATTACAACACGATTGCAGATTTGCCTCGAATAAATACACAAATACATGAACAATTTAGCTGCAACAGCGCAAAATGGAAAGATCGAGAATCGCATTTCTGGGAATAAAATAACATATGGTTCTACGTCATCGTTTTAAAATGGGGATAATTTTTTTGTTTAGGATGTCTTATGCTAACTAAGCATACATACCATGTTCATTGGAAATCTCTGTGAGTTGGCCAATTCTCGATACAGTGAACGTCTAAATCCCATTGGTTTTAGTTTTGCAAAAATTGATCAAGTTCATGTATGTGAAGTTAGCCCGAAAAGTAGCCCGAAAAAAATGTGTCCTTGCTAAAAGTTTAATATTTTCGGGCCAGCCCGAAAAATTTATAAATATCAATTTCAATTTGTATGCGGACTCGGGTTAATATGAACTTTCTATCCCACTGATATGGTAATGTGTGTATATGCTTTAGATTTCTGGTGACCTACACTAACTCGAGGCATTGGCCGAAGTGATCGGATATCCCTGTGGAATCTGCTACAGAATAAAATGTAACACTAAAAATTTCAATTTTTATGCTGTGATTTGTATGTGCGGACTCGGGTTAATATGAACCTTCTATCCCACTGGTATGGTAATGTGGGTATATGCTTTAGATTTCTGGTGACCAACACTAACTCGAGGCATTAGCCGAAGTGGTCGGATATCCCTGTGGAATCTGCTACAGCATAAAATGTAACACTAAAAATTTCAATTTTTATGCTGTGATTTGTATGTGCGGACTCGGGTTAATATGAACCTTCTATCCCACTGATATGGTAATGTGGGTATATGCTTTAGATTTCTGGTGACCAACACTAACTTGAGGCATTAGCCGAAGTGGTCGGATATCCCTGTGGAATCTGCTACAGAATAAAATGTAACACTAAAAATTTCAATTTTTATGCTGTGATTTGTATGTGCGGACTCGGGTTAATATGAACCTTCTATCCCACTGATATGATAATGTGGGTATATGCTTTAGATTTCTGGTGACCAACACTAACTCGAGGCATTGACCGAAGTGGTCGAATATCCCTGTGGAATCTGCTACAGAATAAAATGTAACACTAAAAATTTCAATTTTTATGCTGTGATGTGTATTTGCGGACTCGGGTTAATATGAACCTTCTATCCCACTGATATGATAATGAAGGTATATATTTATTGTAGATTGGTGATGTTAATCATATTTTGTAGCAGCACTTGCAGCAGTTTTTGAACATTTTTGTGAGGGCAACCACGTAATCCTATGTAACGTAATTTTTGATTTCGTTTTTAATTATTATTATTTTAATATATTTTTGGTAATAATATATATTTGTATGGTAAATTAACAAAATATTTATTTATTAAGTTTTATTACAATGTATGTAGTATTTAATTTTTTTGCAAATTCAAAAAGCTTAATATACTGATGTAAAAATTATTTCGGGATGAGAATTTAAGATAATGCAGTGTTTATAAATTTTTCGGGCTGGCCCGAAAATATTAAACTTTTAGCAAGGACACATTTTTTTCGGGCTACTTTTCAGGCTAACTTCACATACATATCAAGTTCGGAGACGATAACAAATAGGGCTACGTCATCGTATTAAAATGGGAATAATTTTTATTTGTGTGAACATTTCGAATTTCATATTAATCTAGTTTTTGTTATAGTCCTTGCCGAACTCGCTAGTTTATTAACGAGCAGTTGATTTTCATAATAACATTTTTAAATAATCCTAACATTGCTTTTGTCAACTGTTTTACTAATACATGTGCATTTTTGTTATTTCGACAAATTTTGTAGTCCGCCATGTTTTGTTATTTTTTAATTTTTTCGAAAACTTCTCATTCGTTTTTAGATTAGGCATAAAAACTGCTTAATTGTGAAAAAATCTCAAGATGATCGATATGTTGCAACTTGTTGAAATATCGCTCTGGGCTGAGAACTCCGAAGCATTTTCGGAAAAGTTGGTGTACATAATTTGTAATTGTGAGTTATGTAAAATCATAATTATTTTTAAAACAAATGATAGTATTATAGTTTATGACAGGTTCGTTTAGTAACTAGGTGTTCTAGACAACGATAAAATATATAATTTGCATCAAAGGTAAACATCTCAATCAAGCATTGCAACAAACTTGTCAAAACTTATCATTAAACAATAATCTTTACAAAGAAATAAAAAAATATAAATCTTTAGACGAGCAAGATACTTAAAAAAATAAAATAAAAAATGTGTCATAAAAATTGATTGTCGCAATTAAGATTCTGTCGGATTGCTTCCAATAAAAACATGGATTTTATTTTTGTTATGTATCTGCAAAAAAACCAGTCAAATTAGACGTCTCACGTATGTATATACCTATGCATGTGGGTATAGGAAAGATATCGTAATTATCCGCCAAGTTTTGATTTCAAGCCGACAATTTTCTTCGAGGAGTTGTGAATTTTTATTATTTTTTACGACAAAAACATGCGACTCTGTCTGCGCGGCCATGCGTAATTATATTTTAAGAAAGGATCTGTGTGGAATATTTTTATTAGTTGATGCCATAGGAATAATATACCTGTAATCTGTATAGACAAGAATATGTTTAAAGCGTACAGTAATAAACATACGGTCAAAAGCAATTTATTGCTTTACGAATTGGAATGTAATTTTGTATTATATACGCGCCATATAATTTCAACATCTATGTATGCGTGGATAGAATGACAAAATCGCATGTTAAATACGAGCAATTGGTTTTTACGAGTATCACATCGTATATAACACTATTTATTGATTGTGCCTAACAGCCCGTATACATATATAAGATACTCGTAGATAAGTTGAATGAAACTATCAAAAGAAAAAAAAATCATTCGTGCAAATCAACACCTTTTGTGTTTATTACCTAATCAAAATTGTTCACCTGTCAAATCGAAAATCGATCAAGTCCAAAAACCAATCAAAACAGTAAAAATCTACATTAAATTCCTTAAAAGTTTTTCATAATGATACGAGATGATTTGAATGCTTCTTCAACCGGCAACACTCCAATTTTATCATCATCAGTTTTCTTAATTACATTTTTTTTTCTAGCACTATTGATCGCTAAAAAACATATTTGCATTGTAAACTAAAGACAGTAGAGAACAAAATTGTAATGTAATGTGGCTACAAACAACACATTATACCATTTGGTTCCGATTGATTTGTGCTTTTGATTGACAAAATGAGCGATGGAACGAATTGATAATAATTACGAAAAACATAATTATAATTATGTTGCTGTGCGTGCTTTGCTGATTGCCTATATTGATATACCTATTTTATATGTGATTTAGAAAGACAACAAATTTAAATTATACTATTTAGTGGTGTTAAAGGCATAACTAACTAGAACGTGTTCGAATAAAACTTAATTTAAATAAAATGCAATAAAAACTCTCTGGGCGGTGCGCGTGCTTAAGAGGGAATAATATACTCCCCGTGGACCAAACGCAAAGACCAATTCATTGGAAAACAGACCGAAAGGTAACATTGCTTTATGTGGAGAGGTTTTTATGTAAATTCCACCCTTCTCATACAAGGTTCAATCCATGGATTCTGGGGGAATCCAACCATTGCAAACAGAAGATACAATTTTAAAAACAGAAATCATAATTTAGAACGCTTCCTGTGTAAGACTCTGCGTCTGGAAAGATAAGAAAGAATGATTTTTATAGGAATTACGCCCACCTGAAACCTAATATCTATGTAGACAAATTGATAAATTGTCAAAAAATCGTATGCTTTGGACAAAGACGAACTAAATCGGGAGGTCGGCTGGATGTTGCATAGGAAAAAGCGCAAAATCAACAAATCACTAATTGTTCCTCGTGAACACAGCCAAAAAATAGGATCTGTTATATCAGTGCTGGACATGGACTGTTTTCCGCTTACCACTTGTAGGTGCTATGACAATAACAGACTGAAGTGTTGTTTTGGACCTTTTAGTATTTATTAAATTCTTTGAGTTTATATACAAAATTAATATATTATGTTGCAGTAAAACAATATTTCTTACACCAAACTTTATTATTATTATTATTAATGTTCCTAGAATAGAAATTAAATATTAAAATTCGTTAATTACCTAGATACAAATACTTATCCGTAACATCCGTAATAAGCAAACAGGCAATATCTATAAAAAATAATAATTTAGGATTTAAGTAAAATTTGAATTGAATAAATAAAAAATTACTTATCTTGTTGACTTAATGGAGTGTCGAGCTGTTGACATTTCTATTATTTTGTTTTGACATTTACGCACACTAATATAAATTTATTCATTGAAATGTATTTAAATCCGAATATAGTTAAAGTAGATTGTATTTTGCACGTAGATTGTACATACATCAACTCTACTTAATTCACTCTTGACGCTCCTACGCTCATACAGAAACGTGGGCGCATACTCGGCTTATTAACAAAGGCGGCTTTCTTTATCGAAAACATGGACGATGAAAGATATTGAAGCTAGGCTCCTTAAGGTAGAATCACGGTGGGAATCATTTTATAATATAGAGGATCAATTATTATTTTTACCACAACAGACATCCAAATCCGATGAATTTGAGGAAAAATTCTTCAAAACTACAGGTGCATATTTCTAAACGTTTCTTGATAAAACCGTTAATCAAAATAGTGATGTAAAACTACCGAGAATAAATATTCCAACATTCGATGGTAAATATACCCCCCTACCGTACACAATAAGGACAGTATTTCAATAGTACATAAATTCCAGCTGTTAAAGGGACTTCTCAAGGATGATGCGGCTAGAATGATCAACCGTTTCTTGATCACTGATGCTAATTACGTGGAGGCCTAGGAAAAATTATAGAAACGGTACGACAAAAAACCCGTTATTGTTAATAACACCATAAAACAATTCATGGACCAACAATCAATTCAATCTTCGTTCCAAAATCGTTGCGAACATTAACAGACACTTCAGATGAACTCCTACGGGGCTTGAAGGCACTTGGGCCAGAATATGAATCGCGTGATACATGGATAGTGCATATAATGCTGAATTAATTAGACGAGGACACAAAGGAACAATGGGCACTGCAATCTACAGTTGATGATATGCCGACAATAGAAATATTTTTGGGTTTTCTTCAACGTAGATGTAATGCATAGAAAGCTGTCAAATAAATATCAAGCCAACAATATCTACATGCAAACAAACGGATGTTGCCATCAACAGAAGTGAATGTTCTTACTGCAATAAACCACATCCGCTGCACAAATGTTTCCGATTTCAAAGATGCAACATTAAAGACCGAAAAATCTTTGTCGATAAACGTAAACTATGTATCAATTGCTTAAAGGATGATTACCATTTAACAAGCTGTCCATCGACAAATACGTGTTATAATTGCAAGGCTAAACATCATACCATTTTACACGGTGTAAACGAACATCATTCATACACTAAGGAGTCTTACAATAATATAGCCAGCATATGTACAACTAAGACTGAAGAGCCTGAGCCAGGTAATCTCGTTCACGACAAAGAAATCATCGCATAAAAATAAGCAGTCAATACTACCCACAGTTGTAATCACAACCACCGATTCGAAAGGCAAAATTTACCATATTCGTGCATTACTAGATTCAGGCTCAGAATCCACCTTCATCACCGAACATCTTACTAAGAAATTAGGACTGAAGCGTAAACATGCATGTGTAACTATAAACGGTTTGTCTTCAATTTCCGCTGGTCAAACAGGTATGGTCAACTTAAAGTTATCATAATCAGTTATTTTGGATGAACATTTCTCAAGCAAACTATCTGAGTATCGCCTTACTGATCCTAAATTTAACGAATCGAAATCTATTGAAATGATCCTTGGCATAGACGTTTTTTATGAAATTGTCAAAGAGAAGAGAATATCCATACAACACAATCTTTATTTAATAGACAGCCTATTCGGTTGGATTATCGCAGGGTTCCTTGATGACAATATTCAATCAGTTACTGGATGCTACACAATTCGAAGAATTTCTGACGATGTTTGTAAACTGTTACGTCGCTTTTGGAAAGTGGAAGGAATTTCAGTTGAAATTCCCCGTACCGATGATGTGTGTGAAGAACACTTTCTGCGAACTCATCAATTCAGAAATGGCCATTATACTGTGGAATTATCACTCAAAAGGAACTTTGAAACGTTAGGTAGCAGTTTGAAGGCAGCAACTTCCAGGATGATTGCGATGGAACGTAAATTTAATCGAGATTCATATTTAAGAGAGGAATACAAAAAATTCATGCAAGAATATCAATTGCTTGGGCATATGTAGAGAATCCCCGAACCAGCCGAACCCATTGCCAATTCGTTTTACTTACCTCACCATGCCGCAATAAAACAAACCAGTTCGATTGGTCGTGCAAATCAAGTTCCGGGGTGTCACTAAACGATGTCTTTGAAATAGGTCCAATAATTCAAGATAATCTATTTTCAATTTTATCCAGATTTCACAGTCAGAAGGTAGCGTTCGTGTCCGATATAGAAAAGATCAATCGACAAGTGCAAGTCCATCCAAAACACCAACATTTTCAGCGAACCGTTTGGCGTGAGCATCTAAAGGAGGAAATGCAACACTTTAAATGAAAACCGGCCGTAAGTAAGGCTTAACGTGTTCGGCATATCTTGATATTCGTTCATTTCATCAAATTATTGTTGATAATCGTCATATATCGAAGAAAGTGGCAGACATGATCAAATCGGATTTCTAGGTTGACGACCTACTCTCGGGTTGTGATTCTGTTGATGAAGCGGCTGCAGTATACAAAGAGATGTCAACCATTTTATCAAATGTCGGATTTTCAGTAAGACAGTGGAGCTCAAATAGACAGGAGTTTTTCGGAATGGAAAAATTTGGAAGAAATTATTTTTTCTTTGGAGATCCAGATGTATATATAAAGACATTAGGAATTTGCTGGTTGACTAACGACGGTGCATTTACGTTCAACGTTCCAGAGATATCGTACAGCAAGTTCACTAAACGAAGTTTGTTATCCGAATGTAGTAAATTATTCGACCCGTTATAGGCTCCAGTAATCATCAACTTCAAAATTTTGCTGCAACCGCTCTGGTTAACCAAGATAGAATGGGATGATCCACATCCAGAAGGCGTAAATCTGACTTGGTGTTCAATTCGCAACGAGCTGTCTAGTCAGTACTGCAGTAGGTATTCCACGATATCTACTAATGCAACCACCAACAGGTAGAACTCAGTACCATAGTTTCTTCAATGCTTCGGAAAGGGCGTATTCAGCTATGGTATACACGCTACGAACACAGATAGAGAATGTTTCGTTCGTATAATTGCTTCGAAAACGAAAGTTGCTCCTTTAAAGCAACTATCCATTCCACGTTTGGAACTCTGCGGTGCTGTACTATTAACTAAATTGCTTTGTAAAATTTTAGACATATTTCAAGTTCCACCTGGCTTATTATACGCTTGTACGAGCTGTATCATCGACAAATTACCGAACGATCACTGACATATATATTTATTTGTTGATCTTTGTCTTCTACCGAAGTCCTTAAATTGGGTAATGTTGTTGTTTTGGACTTTATAGGTGCGACCTATGTTTTTGAAACCAGTAAATACGGATGTATTCTAACTTCCTTGTTGTCGTTTTGGACGCAATATTTTACTGCAGCATAAGCATTTTCTGATGCATCACAAAATCCAAACAGTTGTATCGGCGAATTGGCAGTTGTTTCCATCCATCTTTTGATCTTAATTTGTTCTAGCGCACGTAACGATCTTTTATAAATTCTCCATGTTGCTGCTATTTTTTCTGGAACTGGTTCATGACACTCCTGTTAACCAGAGTTGTTGTAGTAGTATTTTTGCTATGATGATTGTTGGTGATAACCACCCTAGTGGATCAAATAATTGTGATACTTCAGATAATCCGACTTATTTGTTTTAATATTTATTATAAATTCAAAGGCGTCGTTGTTAGGATTTCATGACATCCCCAGAGTTTTAGTGGTTTCGTCTAGCTTTATATCCCTTTCCCTAGTAATTGTATTAATTGTTGTTTTTGTAGTTGTGCCTTTTCAATAGAGTCACTACCAGTTAATAAGTCATCTACATAGAAGTCTTCAAAAATGATATTTGCTGCTATGGGGAATTCGTCCTTTTTTGTCATTTGTTAACTGGTGAAAAGTGCGAATGGCTAAATAAGAAGCACTAGCTGTTCCAAACGATACTGTTATTAACTGTTCTCGTTTTCTCTCCATAATATTTTTTGGTATCTTTGATCGTCTTCATGCACACGGATTTGGCGGTACATTTTTTCAATATCTGCTGTGACGACGACTTTATGTTTCCTGCATCTCTGCAGGATTGATATTAGTTATTCTTGTAAAGTTGGCCCAATCAATTTTTGATCATTGAGACTTTTGTTGTTGCTAGTTTTTGCGGATACCTCAAACACAACGCGTAGTTTTGTGCTTATGCTGCCTTCTTTGATCACCGCATGATGAGGTATGAAGTATTCTTCTGTTGTTAGCGGTTTTATTCCATCTTCGTCATTACATAGTTTCATGTGACCTTTTGATACATTTCTTGTAGTCCTTAGCAAAGTTTGGTGATCCAGCAAATGTTTTCTCCAATTCAAAAATCTGGCTAACACCCTCATTTTGGACGCCCCGATAACTGGAGGGGTTGTTTTGAATGGTAGTCGTACTATATATCTTTCACAATAATGTTCTTGACACTGTTTACCTTTTTCCGTTAATGCTCTATCCTTTTGTACTTCTTCAATCTCCCAAAATTTTCTTAATCTATTCTCTAATTCCGTTTTGGTTATCATGCAGTGTCAGTCCAAGTATTATCCATCCTAATTCCGTTTTTTGTGCAACTGGATCTCCTATTGTATCCTTTACTATATCATTCATTACTATAGCAGGGTAATAGTCTGCACCCAGTTCCAAGCATTAATACTGTACTCTGGTAGGTTCCCTACTACTTTATCAATAACCAATACGCTCATTTTTAGTTTGAATTATAAGGAAAATCTCGGTTCGATTTGGATTTTTAGTCGTTGTTTTGATGCACCAGTTTTAATTCTTCCTATTCCCTAAACTTCAACGTATGTTTCTGTACCCTGTATGTTTAATTTCTTGACGTGAGTTATAAAGGACGCTTGAGAACCTGGATCGATGAGTACTCTTAATAGTTCCGAATGACGGCCATTCGTATGAATCTTCACTATCGCTGTGCTCAGAAGTATCTGTGATTCTGATGTTGGTTCCGTTATATCTAAATTAGTAGTCAGAAAATAATAAAGTTAACAGATAACAGAAAATGTTACTGAACATAAAATATTATTTAGAAATGAAATTGAATTATTTAAGTTATAAAACACTTTATGTTGAGAAGTTTTTACTTTCTCTAAGTACTTGTACATAAGAAAATATTACCTATTTTTTCGATTTCATTCAAACGTCTCGCTCGTTTAGGTGTCTCATAATACCCAATTTTATTCAGTACTATGGTGATTGACTTCTAAATTTTGTGAACAACCGGACAATTTTTTACTCGATGGTAATACCATTCCTGAAACCCATTCCAAAAAATTAGTTTTTTATTTTAAAATTAGATGTTGAGAATTTAAATGTTATATTTACCTTCTTTTCGCCTAAGAAACTATCTTCTATATCACTGGCAATTTTCTCACAATCATCGTATAACATACGTGTATTTGTATAGTATAATGGTGTTCCAATATACAGTCAATCAAAAGTTTCCGCTCATGGTTACCTAATTTTGGTGGATTTGTTCTGTTGTAGAACTTCAAAATTTTCTGGCCTCTTTCGGTATTTAAAAATTTTTTCAAATCCTGTAATTTACAAAAATGTTTATGAAATTTTGATTGCGTTGATTAGGGGTTGGTGCGACTGATTCTCAATAAATTTTTAACTTTGGTTTCTAAATTACAAAATTTTAACCAGATTCAGATGTGTTTTACGATTTTTAATGTAAAAACGAAAAAGGTAACCAAAGGCATGAAAGATGTGTTTATATATATTATTTACATATGGTTAGCTAATATTATTTACATATGTACTTACAAAACGCAAAGATGTCACTGAACCAGATGGACCTTGTGATGTTGTGGGTGAACCCCGTTGGGATTCTAGCCAATTATTGACTGAGGTCGATACCGATTTTGTCGTTCCAGATAATAAGTCTACGTTGACTTTGTAACCCTAACATAGGATGTTAAAAACTAATAGGTAAATTCTGTCTCTATATATCAATATATGTTTTACCATGTTTACTCACCATTCGGTTATTTTTGCTCGAAGTCTTGTTTTTTGGCTTCTTTCCGTTATATTAGGAAACATGGCATCTAAATCTGATTCCGTGATAATCTTGAGATCGTTAACTTGGTCATATCCACACGCTTTAAAATAAAAAATGGGAATAAATGTTTGAAAGGTACGACGTAGAAGTTATTTTATACAATACCTGCAAATTTTCCTCTTAAATGTAGAAGTTGCCATTCTTCCAAAAGCAACTCAAGCTCATTGAACGACTCCTCCTCCGAATTTTGTAATGCGATATGCAAAATCTGATTTTGAGGAGTGTTTATTACTAGATTATTGCTGGCGCAAAACTCATCAAAAATTATTACTTTATTTACCTCAGCTTCTATTAAGATGGTTAATAATTGTAAGTTGATCGAATATAAAATATGTATAGGCAAATAATATTATTAAGTTAATTAGTTTACCTTTAAGTTCACTCATTTCAAGTAAATTATAAAATAATGTTTAGGAAAGGGACAACACTGCCGTGCTAATTATAAACTATATTTAATAATGGTAAATAAAATATTTATACACGGGTATGTTTTATATGCAAGCCGTATACAACTAAACTTAACTTACAAGAATTTTATTTTTAGTATTTCCGTAGCGCTCCAAATTTAGTGTTTATATCTGCTGTACAATTTTATATCCACTTAAAAATTGGCCATCTTGTACCAAATACATGAAAAGTTTGAAAGCACATGGAAATTTTCACTGTTCGATAATTCAACACTATTAAAGTTTTACCACACTTATACACAAATAGTTCAAGGTACTTATAGTACAATAAGTAATTAAAATACAACAATTATATGGATATTCTTCTTATTCTTTGAAATAATTCACAAAAATTGAGCGACAAATGCACACTGTAATGTTCTAAGTCTTGAATAATCACGTTTACTAAAAAATATAAGTCTATAAAATGTACCGTTATAAATGCTATATTTTTAGGCAAAAAACATTGAATTTTTGCTTTTGGTGCATTAAAGTTAGGTAGTATGTATTCGAATTGAGGAAACCTGAAACAGTTTTAGGAATGGAAACTTTAGTTTTATGAATTAGTGTTTAAGATCATGGACCTAAAAATTACCAATATTTTATCAATTTACGCATAAAATTAAAGTTTTGATTTCTAAAATTTTATTCATAATTTCCTTAATCCAAATAAGAAAACCTCTTATTACGAGTACATACATAAACAAACTCATTCATTTACTAATATTACCGTTATGATTTAAAATGTTTGTTCATTATTTAAAATGAAACGTATTGCTACGGACTTATCTTGTTCCACATAATTCACCATATGAGTGAATAAAATACAATTTTTTTATACCATTATTTCAGTTAAACAGCTGTATTTCTAAGGTTTAGAGTGGCTAGATCATATTATAAACGAACATTAGTTGAAGTCATATTTAGATTAAATATAAGTCAACAAAAACATTAAATAAAAGACCTTTTATGCGCTTTAGAATGATGTTGGTTTTATTGAAATTAATGTTTCCATCCTAACTTTGAAGTATTTTTTCTAAAAGTATTCCTTCATTTAAGGAAGACAGGATATGTTCACTGATCATCATTTCCAACCTAATTTAAGGGTTCCAAATTCTTATTTTTAATGTTAACTCGCATACAAATAAGGAAAATTCAAATATTTTGCCTTAAATTAAAGAAAATATAAGTTCATTAAAACAAAACTGGCGAAACATAGAATGTAAGACCAATAATTTTTTCAGTGTATTGATGTGGAGAAAATGTACGTGTGTTTTCTTCTTCGTGTGCTTAGGAAACCAAATTCGGTGATCTGCGTAAAAAATACTCGAGCATTTTCGAACCTGGCTAAGGTCACTATAATCAATTCAAAGACCACTTAACCTTGAAATCTGAAGCTACATCGAAATGTTTTAAGACACGAGAACAGATGGACGAAGTAAAAAGAGAGATTGACAGATTGGTTTCACTTGACGTTCTTTAATCAATCCATTTCAGTCGATGGGCCGCATCCATCGTTGTTTTCGCAAAGCTGAAAAAAGTCATTGAGAATTTGCGGAGATTTTAAGATCACGGTATGCTCTTAACTCTGCATCGATCAGTATCTAATTGTGAGAGTTAAGGAGTCGGCGATAATGAGAGAAGCGATTTACGAAGATTGACCACAACGAAACATTTTTGCACTTGGCACTTGACAGTCAATCGAAAAGTCTGGTGGTAGTTTCGACTCCATTTTGACTATTGCTTTACCAAAGCTTGCCGTTTGGAATAACTACCGCACCAGCATTTTTTCAGCGATTCATGATAGCGAATGCTGAATTTGTTACAAGTACTTGGACGGCATTATTGTAACAGGTCGAAACCGAAAAAAAAACTCAAAAAAATTTAAGAAATTTTTTTTAAACGATTTGCTTCTGCCAATTTGAAATGTAATAAGAAATTCTTCGAGTAACAAACTTGAACGAATTGCAACTCCTCTTAATGCATTGCGTTAGAAAAATGTTCCATTTGTTTGGTCAAAAGAGAAAGAAAATTATTTTTGTCAAATAAAAAATTCCATTGTGAAAGCGTCTCAGCTTGTCCACTATCAGCGTGACTGTCCACTCTTGTTAGCGACACATGCCTCAAGTCACGAAGTAGGAGCGGTCACTTCTCATATTTAGTCTGAAGGAATGTGACGATTGATGATCGAAGAAGAAATTTAGTCAGATTGAAAAAAATAACACTTTTGATCGTCTATGGCTGTAAAAAGTTTCACCAATATCTCTATGGCAGAGAATTTTTTCTAGTGAAGGATCCGATGGATGGTCACACTCTGTAAAAAATCGAGATATTTAGAAATTTTATGTAACAAGAAATTCCACTGCTGTTTCAACAACGTTCTTCTTTCCTTGACTGAGTTTACTCGAATCATAGTTTCTCTCATCCTGCGGAGAGCAAAACTTCTCGCCCTGTTGCTTGCTGGATATTGAAGCAGGTAGCTGAAAGCGAAACCACAGTGAAGAAACGTCGATCATGTCAGAAGGTTGCTCCCAATTCGAGGAAGGTATTCGATTTTGCCCAATCGCAACGTACTATCAAATCCATGGTTCGCGCGATACAAGAACCTTTTGCAATAGGAGGGTTGCCAGAAAACATTGTAAGCGAATGGCACAGCGTTTATTTCAGCAGATTTTTACTAGGTCTCTCGACGTAATGGTATTGATCAACAACTGCTCCCTTTCATCCCTCATCAAATGGGGTGGTAAAAAATTTGTGAGATCTTTCCGCCATGGCGAAACAATTTGGAGATGACGTTTCTTAGCAGTTACCGATTTTCGCCCAGTCCACCGAGCGAAAAACTTCATGGTCTGCATCCAAGAACCCTGTTACCTCTTATGTATCCATAAGTGGAGAAAATTTATTGTGGACCAACCACAATGGTTGAGAGGGAGATCAAGCAGGTGCTTGTCAAGGTGATGTATAGTGTAGTTGAACAGAATGGTTTGGTGCGACGTCAGCAGAATCAAACACGAGTTCGAATACTGGATCCTGATCGGTTTGTTGTCCCTAGAGTTTTGAATAGTCAAAATCAACATCAATTATCGAGCAACAATGCTACAACCAGTCCTCCATTATAATTCTTCGATAGATACCTGCGGAATTTGAAGCTGATGAAGAGTCATCACTTCGTTCAGCAAGAACTAGACGACCTGTAGTAAAAGTTGTAAATGAAAAAATGAATAAATGAAATTTTACTGCAGGTGATGTGGACTTCATCAAAATAAGGCTGGAGGAATGTGTTTGTGTATCGGAATACATTCATCCGCCTCCCCCTTTACAACAACAATCCATTTTCTCAGTTCAACAACTAAATTATTAGCATGGAATCCGAAAAAATATTACAACATAGGCAAAAAAATAAAAAAGTGACATAGTTTTATTTGAGGCTTCCTCGGCTTTAATTTCTATCCATATATATTGTCCATATATTTGTTGTTTTACCTAAAAACTGTCCCTGTATCTATTTAGGAAAACGAAAAGCGAAACTATTAATTGCTAAGTCGAATTATCTTTTAGCCAAATACGCGTATATCCTGAAGCAGGATAAACTACGAATTCTCCTTGCGATTCTGACTGCGCTTGGTCGTTGATTCTCTACGGCTTGCACCATGTGCCTCTTCTGGCATTGAGTACGGACCCCTGGATGGACCCAGCCGTTAAAAGAAAAACGGGATTTGAGGCAAATATTTATAAAGTAACGTAATTCTATTTGTGATGCGGCTTAAATTTCTGTTCATGTTTGATATTCGGCCTTTCCATTTCTCGTCATAAAGCCTTTATTGTATGTAAGTACAACAAAGAACTAGATGGCCCCTCGTAACGACAATTTTCTTTGAAAGTAATTTTCTTCCCTCTTTGACGGTTTTGGGGTAAAAGTTTGTCCGGTTTAAAAATTTCCACCCTGCACATATTTTAATATTAAAATTCAAAGAAGCCAACTTCTCTGTGGAGTTTTGGGCGCCATCTTATAAAGGGTGTTTTTTTAAGAAGTTGCCGATTTTTTTTTTGAATAAAACACATATAAAATTATGAAATGACCAAAATTTTTTTTTATTTGGTAGATAATTTTTTGGCATTTAACATTTAAACACAATTTCTGGCATATGGCTACCACGACTATTTTTCACAAATGTCATTCTGGAGGTCCAATTTTCCAGCACTTTTTCAAGCATTTGAGGGCGTATGTCAGCAATGACACGTTGAATATTGGTTTCCAAAGCGTCAATCGATTGAGGTTTATCCACATAAACCAATGACTTCACGTATCCCCACAAAAAGTAATCGAGTGGCGTCAAATCGCACGAACGCGGAGGCCAATTCACCGGACCATTTCTCGAAATAATGTTGTCGTTGAAAGTTTCTTTCAATAAGTCGATTGTTTCACGTGCTGTATGGCAAGTGGCACCATCTTGTTGAAACCACATTTCATTCATATCCATATCTTCAAGATTTGACAACAAAAACTCATTTAACATGGTTCTGTATCGATTTCCATTCACGGTAACGCGTCGTCCTTCCTCATTTTTAAAGAAATATGGACCGATGATCCCACCAGCCCATAGACCGCACCAAACAGTACATTTATCAGGATGCATTGGTAATTCTAGAACGGCGTGTGGATTATCTTTGCTCCAAATGCGACAATTTTGTTTGTTGACGTATCCATTTAACCAAAAATGCGCCTCATCACTGAAGAGAATTTTACGGTAAAAAAATGGATCTTCGTTCAATTGATTTAACGACCAATCACTGAATTCACGGCGCAAACGATGGTCGTGTGGCTTTAATTCTTGCACCAATTGAATTTTGTATGGCACCAAACCCAAATCTTTACGTAAAATTTTCCATAAAGTCGATGGACAAAGTCCAATTTGCTGAGCACGACGACGAATCGATAAATTGTCGTTTTCTTCGACACTGGCCTCAACGACAGCAATATTTTCTTCTGTACGAACTCTTCTCATTCTTGTCGGTGGCTTGGCATCCAAAAGAGTGAATGTAGACCGAAATTTGGTAATTACGTTCTTTATGGTGGTCTCTGACGGACGATTATGTGCACCATAAAATTCACGAAGTGCTCTATAAACATTTTTAATTGAACACTGATTTTGAAAATAAATTTCCACGATTTGAAAACGTTGTTCTGGAGTTAACCTATTCATAATGATTTGCCAAACAATACTGAGTAGAAATGCCACTTTGAGCTGTCAAAACAACTGTCATAAAATAAAACGACATCTATCGGGAAAACAAACCTCCTAAAAAAACACCCGTTAAATATCATATAGTGTTCGTCTCGATTAGTTGTACCACCTTGCCACTTTACCCTCTCTCTTTCTCTTTAGCTTTCACATCCCATAAAGAGATTTTGCCGCCTGCACTATGGTCCTCCATTCATCTCGATCCATCGCTCTGGTCCTCCAGTTTCGACATCGGAATATGCGTAGGTGTTGTTCGGCATCGTCACGCCAGTGCAGTCGGCAGTACGACGCACACCGGCTGGTTGTTGATGAAACACTTTATTAATCATCCGTTGTTGTGGAGACCTTGCAACGAGGCCGAGCCATTTAACACGATTGGAGTGGACGAACCCGATGATATTGCTACCTCCGAGAAGTTGCTGTATTTCGTGGTTCATTCGAATCCGAAATTTGTTGTTCGCAACTTTAATTGGACTAAACATTGAACGAATGACCTTCCTTTCGAAGGTAGATAACAATGCACGATCGTTAGCGGTCATGGTCTAGCTCCCGCTTCTGAAAGCCAGCACACGTCTTATGAGTGTATAGCAGTGTTATAGGGTTGTTCGGTACATAATTTTGACTTTCAAATCTTTCATTCAACCCGACTATCTTTTTCATTTCTTATTTCATTCGTCACGTGTAATTCAATAAATATCGAGATCCGTGAATATAATTTGTAGGTGGCGTGGTGTATAAATGTTTTTGCTACGAGGAATGTCACGAAGCGAAAAGGCTTTTGTTTGAGCCGCTACAAGTGCTCTATAAAACGCGAGCTTGCACGACTTCGGCAACTTGACCGTAACTACCATTGGGTAAATGACTTTAATTACTTTACCATTTGTTTGTTTGCCACCACTAATTTACAAATATGTGGCTCCAGTCAAATACATTTTCTAATGGACACTTGGACAAATAAAAACCCAGCTCTCTCACCATACATCATATATTTCAATCAACGGTCAAGCATGATTGGAAAATTATTTGTCAATCATTTTCACCAAATGCATTATTACTTCTCACTTTTGCCCATTCATCAATTTTATTTTATTTTGTTATTTTCTTGTCTACATACAGATATCTTCAATCGTAATAACTTCCACACTTAATTAAACACTAACCAAACATGTAAGATTTTATAAATATTTTTTTTTTTTTGACAAAAATTATTTAAGAATTAGATATTTGAAATCTGGTGTACATTTATAGAAGGGCAGTAACAAAAAATTCCGAAACGATCAATCATATTGTCATGACCAGCATTTAATATTTCATTTTCATCTTTGAGTTTGATTTCATTTCAAATATAAAAATTCGATTATCTGTGCTTCTTGTTTCACACACAAAAGGCATATTGGATGATGAATAAAAACCAATGAGCAATCGATATACATTTGTGGTTGACTAAGGGGACGGTGAAGTAGTCTCGAAAGAAGTAATAATCTTCGTTTTATTTTTCATAATGAAATTTGAGTAGCACATCGTTGAACTTAAACAAGTTTACTTTTTAGATTGAATATTGACGAAACCTATGTTATGTGCATAGAACTACATCAGCAACCTTTTGTAGGTCTTGTCAGACCTCCTTAAAAAATACTTTTTTGGGGCCCGAACTGATACCTTTAAATAGTAACATGGTGATAGATTCCAAATTTGAAAATTTTGCGCCGACACCGAAAATTTAATTTCGCTTCTAACGTAAAGTGTATTTTATTTTGTGAACATGATTAAAAAATTTAATAAAGAAATATTTAATTATTTTAAAGAATTTAATAAATCAAAATAAATTATTTAAATTAATTTAATTAGAATTAAGATTAGTTAAATAATTTAATTAGAATTTAATTAGAGTTTGACCTTAATTTATTTATTAACAAACCTAGTTGTGATAAAAGAATATACAATTCCGCAAAAATACTATCTGCCTCAAAGTATTTTTATGTTAGGTAATTGTTAATACTGCCACTGTAAAAAATTTCAGGACAATCCCTTAGCCTTTACAACCCCTACGGCCTATTTAACTGAAAATATCTATTATTTATTTATTAAGATTCATCGTCGATACAATGAAGAATGCAAAAGGCAGTTTTGACAAAATACCATCGGTCTCACGCTATTTCTACGTTAGCCAAGGAAACCAATAGACAAAAAATTTTGCCAATAAGCCCACGGTCTCATTACGATTTTCTATTAGTCCATTGAGTCTACAACATGTGTGCTGAGTTTTAGGAAAATCCCTTGGATTTTGCTACCCATACGGCATGCACAACTAAAATTGAAAAGTTTTTTCTTTATTAATTACAACTGAGACTGTGCTCATCTAGCAATTTATCTTTCAAATTCACAAATTTTACATTTCTTAAATAATTCTGATTTGTTGGGGTGAAACCCAATGGTCAGTCCCAAAATTAATTAAACCTATTTAAAATATAATTTTCATTTGGTATGTTTACTAGGTCAAGTGGCCTCGTTCTTTGAAGTCTTCTTTCAACGACCGGGTTATCTATCATATGGCGAATATAGGGGTTTCCATGTTCCTGGAGCCTTATTTCGTGTTTGGCGGCTTGCTTTTTTATTTCATCTTTGATGTATTCCATCTGTAAGTCCCTGAAGCTCTTCATTTCATGTATAACACGGAGCATTTACGATTCGACGGAGAACCTTATTTTGAAACGTCTGTATCATTTTCGCGTTTGTTTGCTTAGTACATCCCCAGATTTGAATACCGTAGTCCATATCGGCTTCAGTATTTGCCGATATAGCAGCAGCTTGTTGTATATTGTAAGCTCAGAGCCTCTACCTATGAGCCAATACATTTTTCTGAACTTAATATTAAGTTATTCTATTTTCTTTATGTCATGCTCTCTCCACTTGAGCTTGGCATCGAGAGTCATGCCAAGATATTTAGCTTTGTTTGCATATGGCACCGGTCGTGAGTTAATTACTATCGGTAGAAGGGAAGCCTTTTGATATGTAAAGTTAATATGGGTGGGTTTCGCCTCATTAAGCTTGATTCTCCAGCGCTTAGTCCAGTAATTTAATGTTTTCCATAATTTGGTTACTTTCAGAGCCCATATGTTTGGTTGAACCTAGACATTTCACTACCTGGCAAATTAACTTCTTTGCCCTGTGCTGGTTGGTTGTGTGTTTTGATCATCTGATTTGATATTTGAATCCTTCGATTTTCGTGATTTTGCGATTGATTTCTTGTTTTATCTCTTAATTTTTGTAGTTGTTTAGCAACCTCACACTCTCGATAATTAGCCGGATGTTGGCCCTTACAATTTGTACATTTGGCTGGCACATCTCTCCCTATTGTACATGCTTGGGTAAAATGATTACCTGAGCATTTTACACATCTTTGATCCCGTCCGCAATATCTTTGTGTGTGATTAAATGCCTGGCATTTCTTGCATTGGAGTATGCGTGTTGTGGTTCTCCTCATTGAATCAATTTTCACCTTCATGTGAAGAATTCCTTTTATTCCATAAATGTTTTGAACATTCTCTTTGTTGTCAAATACTAGCATAAAAAGAGGGAGTGCCCATTTACTGATAATTTGGTTTCCTTCCTAGATTTCTGTTCTCTGTTTTTTAACAATATTCACAGCATCTAGTATTTTAAGACTTTTATTTGTAAGTCTTCCATTATTTCTTTGCTTGAGCAAGTGTGATGCAAACCTCTTGCCATGACTTTTATAGGTCGGGCCTGGTTGTTCTCGTAAGTAAACCACTGATACGTTTCAGCATTCAATTTCATAGATAAGGTTCTATCAGTATCTGAGTCCAGAGTATTAATTTTCCAGACGTCATTATTTAACGCTGTTACCTTATAGTCTTTGTCAGTAACCGATTTCGTCAGTGACTGAATTTCTGGGTAACTGGTTACACCCACAATATTTATTGGTGGGGTTGATTTTTCTTTCGGTTGCACCAAATTTGGTGTAATGTTCTTGGTAGATTTACTACCATTTGGTTGATTGGCTTTGGGTAGAGCATCGTTTGGATCTGGACTAGATTGTCCCTTACCATTTAATTGATCAGCCGCAGGTGACGATTCAGCTAACCTTTTCTTACTCTTCCTGGACTATTTTTTCTTCTATTGGATCCAGTCCTTCTCTTTCTGTAATTCATCTTCATCAGTGGATAGATGAGTTTATCTTCTTCTTCTTTTGAGTCCCGATTCATTTTTAGGATTTAATTTTCTCGCTTTATATACTCAATTTCTACACTTAGCCTAGCAAATAATTGCTCCATATGAAGAACCTCGCCAAGAGATTCATATTCTCCTTTTCTAGGTCAATAGTTGTTTTACTAGATTCGGCTATTTGCAAAGTATAATTTCCGGTGACATCACTTATTTCGTGTAATGTTTGTCTAGGTAGAGCGTTAGAAAAAGTATCGGCTTCGTCAGCTACCGAGTTGCTTCGATTTTTTTTATCGATGATCATTGTAACTTTGGTCTTCTCTGGAACGGATTTGATGTTCCCTGGTAATGCAGTAGATGACCCACCCCAGAATCCATAGGGCCAGTCTCCACAGAGAGTGGATTTACCAATGTTGATATTGGTGTACCACCCGGATATTATTTCCTTTTGTTTGTACCATTGCATAGTTTTGATTGACTAATTAGCTATTCTGCTTCACTACTACGAAGGGATTGGGTACCGCAACCGTTCGTTTTACAAAATATTGCCCAGAGTACACCCGTATCCATTTATGAATACTTCGTGGAGGCTGTCAATCCCATACTCCACATCTAAAATGGGTTAAATTTACAATTTATTTGCGGGACTCCTAGGGATAACCTCATCAAGAATTTGGGTCTAAAAGTTAGCATCCTCTGTGTTCAAAATAAACGATATTGTACATTTCCAAATATTCAATATTAGAGCCTCATCTTTACCCAAGTGTTATTATGGTTGTACTGAACTTTTCCATTTTGCTGGAATCCAGGAGATATCCCTCTCGAGATTAATTGTTCAAGAGATAGGGCCAAACCAGAGACGATTAAACACTTGGAACACATCATTCGGCGAGTTATTAGCGAGATACAGCCACAATTGATGCGAAGAGTGATCGAAAATTGGACCTACAGATTATGCTATTTACGCACCAGCCGCGGCGGCCACATGGTCGAAATCAAATTCAAGCATTAATGGCATAAAATTATCTATCCAATATAGCTAGTTTCATGGATATTCAAAATGTTTTCTTGGTTCTATTTTAATTAAAAAATTGTGAACCTCCATAAAACACCCTTTATAGTGGTGACATTTGATATTCTAACGCCATTTATTGCTAGAGCGGTGATTCTACTTTTGGTTTTGTCGTTTGTTGTTCTAGACCTAGTTGTTTCTTGATGATTAATTGATTTCTAGAAACTTCTTTTGAGGTTGACAGTAAAGTTTCTGCTGGTTCTGGTGAGTGTTGAGGTTACATTTTTAACTTGGTCTTTTATTCCGGTTCAACATCTAATTGGGTTTCTCTTTCTAATTCTTCTTTATCCACTTGTAATGAATTAATTTCACCATCATTTGCAGGGTTAGGTGTCGTCACAAGTAGTGCCCGTGTTCCAACTGCTTCTATGAGTTTTCCATTTTCATTTCTCTTTCTTTAAAAATGGGAATTCTTCTTTTGATTTAGTTGTAAATTCCATTATTTCTCTTAATTGTTCACGGAGTTCGATGTTTTCCTTCGGATTTCCACGATGATCGTGATAATTTGGAACTTCATCCAAATGGGTTAAACAATCATTGGGCCACTCCAGAATCAATTGGGCCAGCCTCTGAAGAGTGTGATTTTTGCAGCATCTCTGCTGCTGTACCACCTCGGATATTACGTCCCGTACTTGTTTTACTCATTACTTGTTTTTGCCAAGTTATACCATGTTATACAATGCACAATTGCGTTTATTTTGAACACAGAGGATGCTAACTTTTAGGCCTAAATTCCTGATGAGGTTATCCCTTGGAGTTCTCCAAATAAATTGTAAATTTACCCCATTTTAGATGTGAAACCTATGCTGAGATTTTGCTTTAGATCAGACCTTTATATTCACCGTTCTGACTTGAACTATTGTCGTTATATCTGAGATGAATGACCCTATCTTTTGAGCAAATAATCTCGAGGGGGATATCTCCTTGATTCCAGCAATTAAATTAACTTAATTTTAATTTAACCGACTTTTCATATAAAATGGAAAAGTTGAATACAACCATAGTAACACCTGGATAAAGATAAGGCTCTAATATTGAATATTTATGGAAATTATTTGAAATATTACAATTATTATCTGTATAATATGGCATTGCCAATTTAGTAACTTTTCGGGATAATTTTAGCTTTGTCATATTAATTAATACAAATTTCGTAGATACATAGATGAAAAAATTATTTCGGGATGAGATATGCGTTTTCCATACAATTACGATATTTTTCGGGATGGTATTGAACTTAGCAAAGAAACACACCAAAAATGAAAAGGTGTTTTTCGGGCCAGCTTCACATACATCATTTAATACACTTTTTTGTACTTGTTACAAAAACCCTACCATTATATTTTTTTACTTCTAACTATGCACGATTGTATGAGTGCGACACGAAATAGTGTCCAACTTACAGAGGTAAAATTCAAAGGAATATTTTAAAAAATATTCAATTTAATGTCCAATACATAGAGGTAGTATAAATGTACAGGGTGGGTCATCTAACTTTTTTGAACTAGCGGTTATTTTGAGTATGGTAAGGGTTATGTCACTTCTGATTTGATAGGGGGTTAGTTTTATCCTTCTGCTGAATGAAAATGGTTGTGTATTCGCTTGAGCAACGCTGGGAAATATTGAAACATCACTTCGAAAATCATGGTAATGTTTCAGAATGTGTGCAAAAATTGCTTGCGGTTTTCGGAAGAAACGAAGCGCCGGGAGCTCCAAATGTGCGTTATTTTGTGAATAAAATTAAAGCAACAGGCTTGCTAATTAATAAACCAACACGAACCAAGCAACCAACCAAGCGTGCACCCGAAAATGTTGATGATGTAGCCAAGAATGTGCGTGAGTCACCGGGAACGTCTACTCGTCAATTCTGCATAACGACCTTAGTATGACACCATATAAAGTTCAATTTATTCAGGAATTGAAGCAAAGAGACCACTCGTTGCGTTTTCGGTTCGCTCAGTAGGTTTGCGATCGACTTGAAGAAGATGCCGATTTTGGCAAACAATCATCTTCTCGGATGAGGCGCATTTCCATCTTAGCGGCTGTGTAGACAAGCAGAATTGTTGCATTTGGGGCACGGAGAACCCACACGTGATCGTAGAGAAGCCGATGTATCCTCAACGAGTGACTGTTTGGTGCGAATTTTGGCCCGGTGGCATCATTGGGCCATTTTTCTTTGAAAATGAGCAAGGAGCCGCCGTTACTGTCAATGGTGAGCACTACCGCGTCATCATAAACGATTTTTTGTTCCCGGCACTTGAAGAGGAGGACATAAGCAACATTTGGTTTCAACAAGACGGTGCTCCGTGCCGCACTGCATACCTTTCAATTGATCTTTTGCGCACTGTCTTCGAAGATCGAATTATGAGCCGAAATGCTGATGTGATTTGGCCACCTCGGAGCTGTGATTTAACGCCGTTGGACTATTATCTTTGGGGTGCCGTCAAAGATAAGTGTTACGCTGATAAACCAGCAACGATTGATGCTCTCAAGAACAATATTCGCATTGCCATTGAAGACATAATGCCGCATACCATCGAAAATTTATAGAGGTATTTCAGAAGTTTTTTATAACATTTTTACTGAATTTGAAGGGGCAAACGAAAGGGTCCAAAATACAGAGGCGTCCCATGTTAGAGGTTTTACTGTGTATCATTAATAAACATTTTGAGAGAAGGGACATGTCGCCAACTAGTGTTGCATATATGACCTGATACGTGCTTATTGCCACAAGTATAAGAATATAATAATATTATGATTTTGCTATTTAAGCGTAAAACATAAATATAAATCATTTCATTGCGGACTGCAGCTGGACAGCAAGCATGCGATATTTTTATTTGTTCTATTAATAAGCGGTGGATATTCTTAAATTTATGAACCTCTTCAACATATATAAATGTGAATCTGTATAGTAAGTAAATGTACATTAAATTTGTTAATTACCAATTATTTATTCACACAAACAATTCGCGCATTTATTAATGTTTAGTCCATATATCTAACGCGATTTATATCTGGAACAATATTAAAATTAAACCAAAAACACAAAAATTAACTTTACGGTTTATATCTTTGTCTGTATGTTTCCGGAATGTATAAATTATAATGTGTAATGTGCTCTAAACATAATTTATGAACATTTTTTTTTTCATATATTATGAATTTATGAGTAAACACATATTCACAATTTGGGTCATTACATTTCAATCATTTTTTGTTTTATTCATTTGATATGATACACGTAATTAGAAGTTGAGATGCGGAGAAAATTTTTCATTTCTTAAAATATATGTGCGGAACGTTGAGTGGACTGGTTCCAATCAATTAACGTGTTCAATATTCATGAGCACATCGGTAGCAGACACCCATAATACATAATTTTAACAAACATTCCCACCTACACTACCCAGCATATAGATATGTGTACTTGCGGTGTTCAACAATATAATTATGAATGCCTTTTTAAAATATACATAATGATCTTTATGTTTATTTTGTACAGACGTGCATCTTCATCCGTCCTTTTTCCCAATAAATTGTTTGTGTATAAAGAATAGTCGGATTTCTTCTTTTGTGTAAACGTTTATTTTTATACTTAGTGTGGCATTCAATTGAATGCTAATTTTGTATCGTTCTTATTAAATTGTGTAGCTTTATGAGGGTGGAATAATTTTAATTGTTTGTATATTATACCGATCAGCATCTCAATTGGGCTTACGTTGTGTTACAAATAATTATGCGGTTGTTCGCGTTTAATATAAACAACTGTGTACAAATTGTATTTCGTTTAATATTTCCAAAGTTGATGTGGTATATATGATGAGGGCAATACAGGTCGGTTATAACGTGTGGCTTACCAAAATTATTTTGTCCAACGGGTTAGGTGTGTAATCTCGCATTACAAAATCTCGCATAACAATTTCCCGCACATTTAAAGTCGCTGAAGTAAGAACGAACCCGAATTTTTTTTGGTTGTTGTCTTAGATAAGTGTAGGTATCCCAAAAAAGTGTAAATAGTAAAAAAAATGTAGCCTCATCCCGAAAAAAATTGAGAAGTGAAAAATTAAACCAATTTTGAAAAAAGAAATATTAAAGTGCAAAATAATGTTTTCGAAAGCAGTAGAAAACAAAAACATGTATTTTAAATAATATTAAAACCACAAAGGAAAAATACAAATATTATTTAAAATTAAATTATGCATAAATTATACACAGAAAAAAGATCCCCATTTACTGTCATACAGCGGGATATACGGCCAAATAACCAAAGTCCTGAGTACGATGTAGAAACTACCCTATGTCCATATCAGGTGGAAAACCCTTTTTTTATTTGTTAATCTAACAGAAAATCGATTTTTTGTGTATTTCAGTACAGAATTTAATGTGCATTCCAGTGCTATAGATTGGCAAGCGTACACATAAAAATTGACAGCTCGGACCAACATTTCTTTTTCATTTGATAAATAGTTAATTTAAGTGGTTTTGGGTTTTCATTAAGTTAAAATAGTTTTATAGTGGTGTAAGAACATTTTTATAATATTAAAATGGTGGTGGACGCAAATATATATGCTGTATAAGATAGCGGAAATTTCTCAGCGGAAAATATGAGATTTCGCTACTCGCCGCAAATGGCAGCACAATCACAAAAGAGAATTTATTTTCTTATATAATTACCAGCGGAAATTTATTACTCATTTTGTATCTCTTTTTTCCTTAAATAAAACATTCCAGTGGAATAAAATATTAAAAGTGATCCTTAAAATCACAAACTGATTGATCTCCGAAGTAAAGGAACTCGGTAAATCAAATCTTGAAATTTAACAATATTCCGTCTTTCCGCCATACTAAACGAATGACGATGAAATTTGGATAAAATTATTGATCAGGAGTCCAAAACTTAGGAAAACATTCTAGGATCTGTTCATGCTGGACTAAACTAGGCCATTTCATAACCGATCATTTTGAAAATTTAATTTTTTTTATCAATTTATTATCAGTTTTTGGCCGATATCTCAAAAACTTCCACTAGTAACCAATACTTTCGATTGTTTATCTAATAGCATAGATCATACTGAGACTACCAGGAAAATTTGGGGAAAATTGATGGATTAGAATTTTCACTATAATTTTTTGATTTTATGCGGCCATATAAGTTATTTTCAGTTTTTCAGAAAATCAAAAAATTAAAACGCTCGGGGAACGCTGGAGAACTCTGGTTCTGACAAAAAACCAGGCAGCGACGGATGCATTACTAAAGGCAACATCTCTGGGGAAATTGGCCATAATAAAAGTGACGAAACACCTCATATTAAACAGTTCCAAAGATATCATTTCCTGCAACGACCCTTAAGGACCAAGGCGTCATAGAGGTATATAAAATAAAGAAATTGGTGGAAAACAAATTAACGGACACAGCAGCAATTATTCTGACTTTTAATTCACCAGCCAGGCTTTATACAACTAAGCATTCGATTGTACATTCCAAATCCGTTGAAGTGTACCGAATGCCACAAATTTGGTCACACCAAAAAGAGATGCACAAATGATCCTAAGTGCTACAAATGTAGTGAAGTAACACCACACAACCAACCGTGCACTACAACACTAAAATGCATAAATTGTGGAGAGGCACACACCAGCAACAAGGAATGTCGAGTATATAAACGAGAAGTAGAAATAGTGAAAATTAAAACTGTAGATAGATTAACATTTCCCGAGGCGAAAGCCAAATATTTTCGATTATATGCAAACACCTCACCAGCTAACCAGACAACATATGCAGATACACTAAAAACCACCTTTAACCCACTAAACACACCACAAAAGCCGCAAAACAAAGAAAACCAATTAGAACAGACAAAACCACAATCATATCAAAAAACCATTTCAACTTCAAGGCAACAACAGACACAATTAAACCAACCACAACAACAACAGCAACAAAAAGATCAAGTACAACAACAACAACAAAATCAACAACAGTCGCGACAACCAAAACAACTACTAGAAACGAACAAACTACAACAACAAATAATACAGCAATGGACATAGAGACTATAAAAAAAAATGAAGCATGGCTAGCAATGAGACATTCTAATTTAACTCCAAATGAATTAACCAATCGCAGCCAAAACTCGGAATCTGGACAGAAACTTGTTATTTGTTAGTATCTATGCAACTCCAGTGTTGTCTACGTCTGACAGAGAGAGAAGCCAACGAGATTTTCAAATTTTGTTTGAATGGGTGGAAGGCAAAAGTGGCATGATTCTAGCGGGTGATATGAATGCGCATTCGAGAATATGGGGGAGTGAAAGAACTGATGCTAGAGGCAACTGGTTGACCCGCCTCATTCTGGATTCCGATCTCGTAGTCCTGAATGATGGTGGGTCGACTAGAATGGCGAGAATGGGGTCGACAGCCAGCGCGATAGACTTAACTTTAATATCTAGCGGGCTGGCGGGCCAAGTCACTTGGAATGTCACCGATGAGAATTTGGGTACTGATCATTATTTGATCAGGATATGTTTAGGTGGTATAAATGTTGACATAGACCGTAAGGTAATTATGAATGGTAAGAAATGGGTCGAACGTATGAATGAAACTCTCATAATGAAAGAAGTAAATAAGGTTAACCAACTTGAGGATGGAATAGAGAGTGAATCAAATGTGTACTATAAATGTCAGAGGGAATGGATACAAGGTGAACGGTTGGTGGAACAATGAAATCCAGTATTGGTATGAAAGGAAACGGATAGCATTGAGAGAGTTCAATAGGTGTATATGTCATGAATGCAGAATAAATTATGGAAGGATGAATGCAAGATTGAAAAAGGCTATCCGTAGAGCGCAAAAGAAAAGTTGGCGGGACTATGTGTCCAAAATGACACATAGAACCACAACTAAGGATGTATGGGATAAATTTAATAGAGTGAGAGGATATAGAGCACAAGGTAGAAATGCAGTGTTAGATGACAGAGAAAAGAGGTGTCTTTTTACAAATGATTACGGACGTACGTAGCAATTTGAGCGATAAGTATGAAGTTTTGTTACCTGATAATGAAAATGAATTTATGAACGATATGTGTAAGGAGTTTGAATGGGAAGAGTTCCGAGGGGTTATACAAATATCAAAATCTACTACACCCGGAACTAACAGAGTGAGTTATAAAATGATTGGTAGATTAGAATTCGAAGCCAAGGCGGCCTTGCTTCGAATTCTCAATCAAGTATGGATGAGTATTCAGATACCGGAAAAATGGAAGGAAAGCAGAGTGGTACCTATTCCTAAATGGGATCGGGATAGGAATCTGGCAACAAACTACGGGGGAATATGTATGTTGAATGTTTTGTTAAAATTGGGAATGGTATGATGAAAGGTCGTATAGATAAATTTGTGAATGAGGGAAATTTGTTGCCGGAAACCACCTTTGGGTTCCGTCACAACCACTCGGCTAATGAATGTGTAGAAAAGTTTGTGTGGGAAGTACAAAAGGAAAATAAGTATGTTGTGGCGGTATTTTTGGATATAGAAAGGGCATATGATTACGTGGTTCCAGGAAAACTTTTTAAGATCCGTATGGACTTGGGGTTTCCTTGGAAAATTTGCATATGGGTGTATGAGTTCATGAATGAGAGATAGTTAGTTTTATGTGGTAGAGGGTATAGGTTAGAAGGAGCGGTGACTATTTGCCTCCCCCAAGTAAAATCTCACCGACTCTCTTCAACCTGTACACGAGCTCGATACATAGGTGTAACTGCTCGGGCAAAGTCATTTTGCAATTTACAGATGATTTTGTCCTGATGGGCAAGGGGAGTACCATCGAGGAGGCCTCGAGTCGGGCTCACGAATGTGTGAATCAGCTAACCGAATGTTTGAGTGAATTGAATTTGAGGGTAAATTCGAGTAAATGTTGTAGTATGGCTTTTAGAACGAATCGGATGGTTGATGTGCGAATAAACCTATAATGAGAGAATTGGTGTATGAAATTGACTAGGTATTTGGGAATCTGGATTGACAGAAGAATCAGTTTCAAAGTGCATATGGAAAAATTGGCCGATAATTGTAAGCATAGATTGAACGTGATTAAAAGGGTGAGCAAACCGAAATGGGGAGCTCATCCGCGCGCTAGTGTCAACTAAAATTGCGTATGGAATGAGTATATATGGTGATGGGTCCAAGGTTGGGTTTAAAAAGTTGATGATTGTGGAGAATGCGTGTGCTAGAGTGGTATTGGGAGCGATCAATTCGACACCAATACACACTCTGTGGTCTGAATTGGGTGATTCGCCTCTTAATTATAAGAGGGAATGGATCACCGTGCGAGAACTTGTGCGAATGTTAACTAAGAACAATAAATTGGTGAATGAAATGAAAGAGAAATTGCAAAGAGGTACGGTTTACAAAAAGACAACAAGATCACTGGTAATCTTAGAAAATATTAATATGTTCTCCAAGATTCGTCCGGCAAATCCGAAAGTCCCTCCGAGCAATCTAATAGTGCGGTTGAAGTTTGGTGACACAACAAAAGCAATGATGAATGAGTTATCGGTTAAGTGTGAATTTTGCAAAATGCGAATGAATTATGTTGCACATGTGGAAGTGTATACAGATGCAAGTTTAAATGATTAGAGGTGCTAATCAATTCTAAAAATGGTAAGAGTGCATGACAGTATCTGTACAATGAATGCAGAATTGATAAGGACTATGGAGGGGGTTAAGTTGGCAATGACACAAGGGAGAAGGAGGATAGTGTTATTCTCTGACTCCCGGAGTGGGTTGGAATAAATTAGTAAGGGTGGGGGAACTCATGGCAATGTGTATGTGGAAATGCTATATAAGTATCTTCAATCTTGTGAGAAGGAGGTCATCCTTCAATGGATACCTTCATCCCTACAGATTGAATGTAATGAAAGAGCCGATATGCTTGTGAAACGGGGTTGTTTGATTGAGGATGTAAATGAATATGAATTCATGGATGCCAGAGACGTACTTCGCATGTTTCAGGTGAATCTGTGGAGAAAATGGGAGAGAGAGTTTGTTGAAAAATGTCAGGTGAAAGGTAAGAAGTACTTTGAGTTGGTTAGGTCTCCTTTGAGGCAACCGTTCTTTAAGGTGCTCAAAGGAGGTACTAGAATGTTACGAACTATGGAACGAGTGAGATTGAATCATGGAAATTGGAAAGAATGTTTGAAGAAACGCAATTTGGTTGTGTGTGAATTATGTGAAAGCTGTTTAGTTGTGGAGGACATCGAACATTTGATTCTCCATTTAACCAGAACAGACAAATGTTCGATGTTCTATTGAGTGCAAGTATAGTTTGACTGAATTATCACGAATGGGAATGAACGTATATAAGAATGTGTATGAATTTATTAGAACAAATCAGATAGAAGTGTGAAAGGGGATCGATGTATGCTAGATGTATGAAAAGAAATTAAAATTAAATTATGATTGTAAAAAATGTAGAAATTAAAATTTGTAAATTTTGAAACGGGCCATATGGCACCAAATTTTTGGAGCTAGTGCCAAATAAAAAAAAAAATTAATGTGGGCCCGTGGTAAAACACAAAAAATCGATTTCCGGTTAGATATACAATTAAAAAAAAGGTTATTTCCATCTGGTAAGAACATAGGGTGAATTCTACATCTTAGTCAATACATTGACCTATCTGGTCGTATACGCCATTGGGTGGCTATATCTCTAGGTATTTCAGTACAGAATTTAATGTGGGCCCATGGTAACTACACAAAAAATCGATTTCCGGTTAGATATACAAATATAAAACGGGTTTTTCCACCTGATATGGACATAGGGTAGTTTCTACATCGTAGTTAGTACTTTGGTTATTTGGCCGTACATCCCGCTGTATGGCAGTAAATGGAGATCTTTTTTCTATGTATAATTTATGCATAATTTAATTTTAAATAATATTTGTGTTTTTCCTTTGTGGTTTTAATATTATTTAAAATCCATGTTTTTGTTTTCTACTGCTTTCAAAAACATTATTTTACACTTTAATATTTCTTTTTTGAAAATTGCATTAATTTTTCACTTCTCAATTTTTTCGGGATGAGGCTACATTTTTTTTTACTATTTACACCTTTTCGGGATGACTACACTTATCTAAAACAACAACCAAAAAAATTCGGGTTCGTTCTAACTTCAGCGACTTTACATTTATGTAACCGCGCGCGCGATTACATAAATGTACGGGAAATTGTTTTGCGAGATTAAACGTATGAGAAATTGCCAAGCAAGGTAAGCTATATGGAAAATGTATGATATAAGCTGGCTGATAAATATTTTTTTTTTAATTGTCAATGGGTGCGTTCAGGACCGCCAACTGTTGGCATCATGATTAGTGGAATCATCGCTAATTTGATTTCAAAATTTCATAGTACTAAACATTTTCATAACGTTGGCTTTGATTTTACTCAACATGTTCCCAACTGTTTAGTGCCCTGAAAGCGCCCAATGACTTTATTCTCGAATCTTTCTACATAAGAAACTAACAAGAAGTGTTCAAATCTTAAGCTAATTAGATTTTTTAAGTTTTAACCAATGTTATTGCTTAATATTAGTGTTCACAATTTAATTTAGATCCTACTTATAAGCGTAATTTACACATTTAATGGTTTTACGTCAGTCGTTTAAATCGCGGTTGTTTTAGTATAGGGTTTTTCAATAAGAGTGATATGATTCTCAATAATTCAATTGTTGCACTTGCTGTGTGGCACGTAGCCCCGTCTATCGTCATCGATCTATACCGATCTCCATTAACAGTAACGGTGTTACCAGCTTCATTTCGAAAAAAATACGGACCGATGATTCCACCAGACCAAAAACCACACCAAACTGTCAATTTCGGTGAATGTAATGGTTTTTCATGAATAATTTGTGGATTTTGTACGCACCAGAATCGACAGTTTTGTTTATTTACCGCACCACTCAGATGAAAATGAGCCTCATCGGAGAAGATGATTTTCTTAAAAAAATCGTTATCGTTTTCAAGTTGTTCCAAGGAAAAATCAGCAAATTCACAACGTTTACGGTGGTCCAATGGCTTTAGTTCTTGAGTGAGAGCAATTTTAAACGGATGCAAATCCAAATCAAAATCCGCCAGGTTGTGGTTTAAGACAGTCCCAATTCATGAGAACGTCTTGGGATCGACAAAATGCGGTCTTCAGCAACACTTGCCTGCACGGCAGTAATATTTGCATTACTTCGAACGAATCTTTGTCTTTTTGGCACTTCAACATTATGTAAAGAAAATGTACGCTCAAAATTTTCAACAATTCGACGAATAACGAGCACACTTGGACGATTATTACGACTATAAAATGGCAAAAGTTCACGAAAAGTTGCAATTGCAGAACGATAATTTTGATAATAAAACTGAATAATTTGTAAACGTTGTTCTTGCGTATATCTCACCATGACGAAATTGTAAACATTACTAAATACAATGAAACAAAAAACTAGTAAAAACAAAGATCATGACATATTACAAATGGCCGAAACGTCACTTAAAAATCATATCATTCATATTGGAAAACCCATTGTATCCCGGGCCAATTCGTTGGTAGGTCCCTGAAGTTTTGAGTAGTATTTTGAACTGAATTCCTTGATTGGTTCTTTAACGGTTTTAATACCAAGGTCGTCGTGTATGTTAGTATTTCGGATATACCATGGAGCATTAGCGATACATCGGACTATTTTCGCTTGAGTTCGTTGCAGGAGTTCCCTATTTGATGGACGGGTGGATCCCCATAACTGAATACGGTATGTCCATATTGGCTTGATTAACGCCTTGTATTGTGTAATGATAAGTTGGATTTTCTTCCTATCAGCCAATATTTTTTGGAAAATGTTAGTTTTATTTGGTTGCGCTTTGCTTCTATATGTTCTTTCGACGTTAGCCGTCTATCCAGATGTAAACCTAGGCATTTGACCCTGGTTTGTTGAGGAATATATACACCATTTAATTGTACTGGTGAGCAGGGTCGGTTGTTAAGCGTGAATGACATGAATGTATATTTTTTCGTTTACTTCTTTTATTCGCCAGATCTTGAGCCAATCCTCATTTTTGCTTAGATGACTTGGCACTTCTCTTGAGGCTGTTTGCGGGTTTTCGTGTGATAGCAGGATGGTTGTATCATCAGCAACTGTTGATATTATTACATTGCCGGTAAGAGGTAAGTCTGCTTAATGCTGCACCAGCACTTGTAGCATAATCCAATGAAAATGGTAATGGAATTTTTTACAAATTAATTACAACACATCGGCATAGTTCAACCCCCCAAAAACTACCTGTAAGGGGTGCAATTCTTCAAAAACCATATTTTTCGTTAAACCATGCTTTTTGCATTTCAATTAATATTTGTTGTATCATACTGGGGGTGGTACTGTATTTTTTTACGAATTATGGTACTATTCCACTAGGAAACAGACAAATTTTACAAAAATTTTGCAGAAAACATGACAAAGACAAGAACTAAAATTTGCATTAGCGCGACTGAGATAAAACATTTTTATTTTATGGTATAAAAAGTTGGGGAAATTTTGACATCATCGAAAACTAACCTATAAAGTATTTAAAAGATATAAAAAATCTTTATTTTTGATGTTTGACAATAATTTTATATCCCAAAAATTACTAAAAAAAATTATTATTATTTTTTCGATGAAAAAACATATGCATTTTAATTATTTTGAATAATTTACGAAACTATCGAAAAATTGGTTTACTATAAATCATGTGAGGGGAAATTTTTGACAAGTTCATATTAACCTAACAAAATCATTCAGCAGCCGAGAAAAAATCAAACAAAAATCGAAGTATCAGATTTTTTAACCCCAAAAAATATAGTAAAAGTCAGTTCAGTCTTATATTTGTATCAAAATACTTGTATAAAACTGTGTATCGATTATTGAAACCGGATAATAACAGCAGTGATGTGGAAGTGGATGATTTGGATTGTGAAGAAAAGGATAATACGATTACATTAATCATTTGAGTGCTATCGAACGGACATTGAAATTTTGATAATGTTGAATGATGCCGATCTTATACAATTTGTCTCAGCTAACCGATCAGTTTCTATTTGACTGTTTCTGAATACATGTAGAATGGAAAATAACAGAATCATTCCGACTGTGTAAGCAAATGTACCAAATTGGTATTTTATATTTTTACTTTAAGTGCGAGAACAATTAAAAGGTTTAACGAAACAGTTCGATAAATTAGAAAATGATTGCAAAATGTTGGGAAAATTGTCGGGGAGGTACACAATTGAATGAGGATAAATGTAAGTACATACCTCCAATATGTCGGTGATTCAGTGAAATTATATTTTATGTTATCTGTATTTTTATAGTGATTGTGAAGACAACAAACGGGCCACGATATGTTGTTGGATGTCGACGTCAGACAAGACAAAATTGAAGGCTGGAACTATGGTAGCTTTAGATATAAAGTGCTCGTTTAATAAGTGAAGTGTTTAATTACACTCCTGATCATCAACTGTGCATTATATTACTGGATGAAATGAAATTGATGCAATTGGAAATCGTGTTTTTCTGAAGCTACATCAGTCGATCGTAAAATTCAACGTACTCTAATGGAATTGCTTAATCAAATGGATGGTTTCAATTCGTTGGATTAGATCCGGCATTATTAGGTCCCGGACGGTTAGATCGTAAAATAAATGTAAGTACATACCTCCAATATGTCAGTGATTCAGTGAAACGATATTTTATGTTATCTGTATTTTTATAGTGATTGTGAAGACAACAAACGGGCCACGATATGTTGTTGGATGTCGACGTCAGACAAGACAAAATTGAAGGCTGGAACTAAGGTAGCTTTAGATATAAAGTACTCGTTTAATAAGTGAAGTGTTTAATTACACTCGTGATCATCAGCCGTGCATTATATTACTGGATGAAATGAAATTGATGCAATTGGAAATCGTTGTTTTTCCGAAGCTACATCAGTCGATCGTAAAATTCAACGTACTCTAATGGAATTGCTTAATCAAATGGATGGTTTCAATTCGTTGGATTAGGTTAAAATGATCATGGCTACAAACCGTCCGGATACGCTAGATCCGGCATTATTAGGTCCCGGACGGTTAGATCGTAAAATAAATGTAAGTACATACCTCCAATATGTCAGTGATTCAGTGAAACGATATTTTATGTTACTTATATTTTTATAGTTATTGTGAAGACAACAAACGGGCCACGATATGTTGTTGGATGTCGACGTCAGACAAGACAAAATTAAAGGCTGGAACTAAGGTAGCTTTAGATATAAAGTACTCGTTTAATAAGTGAAGTGTTTAATTACACTCGTGATCATCAGCCGTGCATTATATTACTGGATGAAATGAAATTGATGCAATTGGAAATCGTTGTTTTTCCGAAGCTACATCAGTCGATCGTAAAATTCAACGTACTCTAATGGAATTGCTTAATCAAATGGATGGTTTCGATTCGTTGGATTAGGTTAAAATGATTATGGCTACAAACCGTCCGGATACGCTAGATCCGGCATTATTACGTCCCGGACGTTTAGATCGTAAAATCGAAATTCTGCTTCCTAATGAACAGTCACGTTCGGAGATTTTAAAAATGCATGAAATTTATTATGAAACCATTGTTAAATGGTCGGATAGTTATTTAACAAATATTTCGAATGGCGGTTTATGAATACAAGTAAGTCTTTCAATACAAAAATGGTAATGTTTTTAACTAACAACAATTTCGTTTTACTTTAGATTACTATATGTTGGCGTTCAAGCCATCTTTCATGAAAACATTGTGGTTTAATCTCACTCGTTTTGGCCAAAATTAATTTTCGTCTCCAATCTCGATGCTGTTAATTTCGTTGAGTACAACGCTGAAATAGATTTGTTTGGGTTTTGCCTAACTAGCATTTCCAGAGACTCATTCATTTAAGTGGGGTGGTAGCAGTTCACAAGGCAGATGTGGTGGTATGCAACGAGGCCCACGACGATTTCAACCTATTCAAGATTTTACCCGCGAAGATATTGAGGTTGGGCCACCATTATCGATCAAACAAATTTGATCGATTACGATATTTGGATGAATATTGGATACGAACATTTTCTCGTTGAGCTTCCATTGGCCGGATTCATCTTATCGAAAATGGCCGGTAAGCATTCGGATTTCGATAGACATCAACTGACATCACTGGATCCCGTATGGGATGTATCAGAACTAGGTTTATATTTTACTGTTGTCTGCCGTGTGTCTGTGGTGATTTAGGAATAACGCGAGTTGAAGAGCTGCGACAAAACGCTTCTAATATAATGGTCAACTCATCCAAACGCATTGAATATATCCAATTAATGGTCGACTTTATATTTGACTTTAATAAACAAATTCAAATAAATTTTAATAAATAAATTTTAATTTTAATGATGAATTTTAATAAAATATTTCTCATCTGAAAATCCTGTTTTTAATATTTTGTGTACGCAATATGATACCTAGGTAGGGTGTTTTTTTATAGTCGAAGGAATTATTTTGGCCTAGTTACCTAGTTCAGCAGTCGGTATTATTTTTAAATTTTGAATTAAAAATTTTTTAATTGAAATATAACCTAAAAAAATTAAATGCAAAGTGAAATTTCAAGAAGGCGAAAAAATATTATTTAAAATGTAGTGTGAATTCCTCCAATATTTTTTTCAATTTTTTCCAAAAAAAAATAAAATTTTATTGTGTCGACACACCAAGCACAAAAAATTTATGTTTCTACCATAAAAAAATCAAAAAAATAAAAGTTTGCTGAGAGTGGGGATTTTTTTTCATTTTGGTTGCCATAAAAAATACTTTGTTTGATATTTTTTATTTATAATTATGGCAACCAACTCAACAACAACAAATCATTTTAGAAAAAAAAAAATACTGATGTACGGGTCACACACAGAGAGAATCTATATTTTTATCTCGTTCTAGTTTTCTGCAAAATAAAACGCTGTGTAGTGGAATAGACCCATTAATTACAACATATTGGCATAGCTCAACCCCCAAAAATTACCCCTTAGGTGTAATTTAAAAAAAAAATATATTTTTCATCACACCACGCTTTCTGTATTTCTGTGAATTTTGGTGTGTAGTGGGGATGGTACCAACATTTTTTTTACAAATTAATTAAAATAAAATGGCATAATTAATCCCCTAGAAAACTAACCCGAATGGGAGTAACCGCTTAAAATCATTGTATCATTGTACTGAGACGAATACTAAAAGTTTTTACAAAATAAATTACAATATGGTGGAATAGTTCAATTGCCAGAATCTGCCTCTAAAAAGTGAAGCTCTTTAAAATAAACTTTCTCTTTAAAGATCATACCTCTTAAATTTATCAAAAAAGCTTACACCCATAAAAATTTATCAAAATGTATCGACCTTCCTTCCTATGCAAGAAACAATTACTCCTGAATTTATTACAACTTATTACAACTTCATTCCTATGCACGAAATGAGTACCCATGAATTTATTACAACAGCCCACACCCACAATCACAGAAATATAGAAAGCGTGGTGTGATGAAAAATATAAAAATTACATCCCTTGGGGGTAATTTTTGGGAGTTGAGCTACACCAATATGTTGTAATTATTTTGTAAAAATGCAAGTATCATATCCAATATACGATACAACAAAATATAACAGAAATGCGATAAGCATGTTGTAACGAAAAATATGGTTTTTGAAGAATTGCACCCCTTACCGGTAGCTTTTGGGGGTTGAACTATGCCGATGTGTTGTAACTAATTTGGAAAAAATTCCAGAACCACCCCCAGCACGATACAATAAATATTAACAATAATACGAAAAGTGTGGTGTATCTTTGCCTAATGCCAGCCCACACACGAATTGCAGAATAACGGGACTTGTAAACAATTTTCTAACTGTGTAACAAATTTGTAATCAATTTGTAAAAAATTCCAGTACCATTTTCATTGGATTGTGCTACAAGTGCTAGTGCAGGATTAGGGTCATCCCCAGAACGCTTCCTTGTGGGACTCCTGCGCGCTTATATCATTTAGGTAAGTTGTTGCACCATTTTGTTGGTCCATTTATTGGCTTTGGAGGAGATAGTTTTCCAGCATTGAGTGAATATTCTTAGGCAGGAGTGCTTTAAGCTTATATATTAGTCCATCGTGCCAAACTTTGTCAAATGCTTGTGCTATATCCATGAAGACGGCAGAACAGTATTGCTTTGCCTCAAAGGTCTGTCCGATTGCATTTACAATTCTATGCACTTTCTCTATGGTACCATGTTGGTTTCGGGTCTGGAATGATTTGCCTTTCTTCTAATACTGGTTCCGGTTTTGTTATTAACATTTTTTCAAATAGCTTTGAGATTGTGGGAAGCATGCTTATTGGACGATAATACGAGATTTGAGTTTCGTTTTGTCCAGGCTTATGTATCATTGTGATCAAAGATATCTTCCACATTTGAGGAATATGGCTAGTTCACATGATTACATTAAAAATGTAGGTTATTAGTTTTATGCATTTCTCTGGTAATTCCCTTATCATTTTTCCAGTAATAAGGTTGTATTCCTTTTTCGGGCTAATGCAAGTTTTGATTGTGTTCTTAACTTTCTTCCATTCAAACTTTATAGGTTTAAAGGATGAATCATTATCCGTCTGGTGAGGCAGCACGATATTATTAGTTCCTTCGTGCCGTGAAAACACCGTCTTTAGATGTGCAGCGAAAGCATTGGCTTCTCGCCCAATTTCCAGTTAGTAGTCTAATCGGTGGATTCGAATTTGTAGGCCTTTTTCGGGTTTTTGTTGCCTTCCACAAAGAATAATCAGACTTCTCTGTTGCCGAGAGTTTACTTAAATAATTCTGGACACATTGGTTTTCTTCTTCCTGCAGTGTAAATTTCAACAATGGTGATTTAGTTTGTTGCCATTGCCGTCGAATTTTCCGCTTTTCCTGGATTAGTGACAGAATATTATACGATAATTTATTAATATTTTCAGAGTTGTTGATGATTGGTGAAGCATTTTCAGCTGATATTTCCAGTGCCCCTATTAGCTTTTCTGCAGCCACATCAATATCTGCTGGTGTTTTTAGCGGGATATCAAGATGACAATTTGGTTCGACTTGTCTCCTATATTGATTTCAATCAGTTCGTTTGTTTGTCAGACGTTTCGGTGTTTCTGCTTTTAAGACAACAGTGTACTCATTGTTACTATTATCGGTGAATGATCGGACGACTAAATCAATTAGATCGGGTACTTTCTTTTTATCCGTGAGCCAGTAGGTAGGATTACCGGTAGATAAAAATCCAGGAACTCTATAGATTCATAAAGTTGTTTGCGTATAGGCGTTGTTAGTCTTGAACCCCATTGAGTATGATTGGCGTTGTAATCACCCCCGCTAGAAATTTATTACCCAGTTGACCAAAATAATCAATAAACTGCAATTTTTTTATAGCGTGCTTTGGAGGGCAGTACACTGCTAATATCACACAATTTTCAGACCATTCCTGCAGACAGATGCTCGTTGATTCAATATGATCTTTCTCATATTTCATAATGTTTTAGTCTTCTCTTAATCAATACAGCAGTGCCACCGTGCAACATTATGTCGAATGTCCGTTTGCATTCCATATTGCTATATTGAGGAGAGTCATTTTTGATTTTTAACAACTATCTGCATCAGTGTGTTCATATTCTGAATCATTAGATAAATAGTTCTATCCATCATCGCCATGAAGCTTTGCATCATACCAGATAGCTTGTTTAAAGTTAATGAAATGTTACCTTCCTCACTTACTTCCACTTTTGGAACGGTACCCTTAAGTACACTTGCGAACGAAACCTCGTGATGCTCACTACTATTTACCTTTATATTCTGGTTTCCATTTTGAACATGGTTTCCACTTTTTCTGAATGTAATTTAAGCAGTCGTTGCTCAGCTCGCTGTCTAGGATTAATTCTCCTTTTCAACTCAATATAAACTGGGCAACCTCTATAATTCGCTGTGTGGTTTCCCTCGCAGTTACTGCATTTTCTGACAGAAGCTTGAGTTTTATTTTTATCGCATTTCGTTGACTTATGGAGAACACCACAAATTACACAAACATCGCTCAAAGTGCAATAAGTTTAGTGTGGCCATAATCTTGGCACTTAACACACTGTACCAGTTCAGGTTTTTTTCTGGGTTCTTCGACAGTAATTCTTCTATGTAGAAGATATTTTAGATCATATTTCATGTTTCCCTTTGTTTTTTTTTATTATCTGGCTCTAATTCCAAACGGAATATTGGCTGTGGCACCTTTTCTCGATTTATAATATTAGTTTAGATTTAACACGGAAGTTTTTTTTCAGCGAGAGCCGCTTGTATCTCGTTTGGATTAACGAAGCTCTCAATTCCTTTTAACACCCATAACCAACCATTTTTGGCTCTTTAGTTGATAAGTATAGTAGTGTTTGTCCACTTCATTAAAATGATTTATCAACGCCTTGTATGCCTCAATATTTGACGGCTGAATTTTGGTCTCGTTTATATTTCCTCGTTTAACCCCGGAAATATAAAAGTTACCCTCCGTTAAAGTGTCGATGGTTCTTGCTAAATTCTCTATTTGAGGGAAGAATAGATTGGTGGCGGTTTCTCAGTTGTTGATGTATTATTTTTTGGTACAGCATCTTCAGCAGCCTGATCGACGTTTATTAAACTAGAAACCCGGTTGCCTTGGACCAATTCAACCGTGGCTAGCTTGTTGAATTTAATCACGTTCGTACTGGCCACTGATCAATGCTGATCATAGTGATGATCAACGATGATTGGCACTATGCTTGCACTTGCAGCCAGAAAACAACTTTCCACTAGTGTGGAAATGACAACAGAGATAGCTGCATGGGATTCAGTTCCCTGTGCAAATTCAGGCAACGCAAGCGTCAACAGAAGCGATTACCAAAAAAAAAATCAAGGAAGTCAATCAAACATGTCAATGATCCACTTGCATAGAGACTTGTTCTCACTGTGCACAACATGGTCACAGTTATAATTGTTGTCCAAATTAAGAAAAACGTGCCAGTTCCTGCAAGGAAATACCAAATCCACATGATCACAAAGTATGTCCCACTACCCGTAACGCATATAAAGTACTACTAGTGCTATGCAACGTCAACCTCAACATGCAGGAAGCTAAATAGTCGGATCAGAAATATGTGAGCGTATGGAAGAACCAGTCAGAGAAAAGCGTGAATTTCAATCGGAAGGTGGTTCCTTCTACCTATTTTCAATATACGCCCATTATAGTGAACCCGTCGAGTACCATCTGTGCAAAATCGAAACGATTTTAAGCTCTTTATGGGGACCACTAAAAGGTAGTGATCACTATAGACTTCAATGCGCTTAGTAAAATATGTCATGCCTGTTTGACTGGTGGGAACGGAAGAAAAGTATAGGGGACTTCGTGTCTACGAGTAACCTCTTCATAATGAACAAGTAGGGAAACACAACGATGTCCTGATCTAATGGTGTGTGAGAGAAAATTGAACTTTTAGTGACCACAGAGTCAACACGTTCGAGTTATCAAACTCGCCACATAATAGTGGTTGGCTGTGGTCTATTTGCTAGATTTTTGGTTGGCTCCTGGGACGGTATAGAAGCACTTCCATAAATTTGGAATTGATGTTCGTGTGGAGCTGATCTCAACACAGTTAACCAATGCCTACCTACAATAACTCAATTCCAAGGAGAAGAGGAGTTAAGAAACGAAATTGTTGGTGGAACTCTAATTTAGATAAAGAAAATAAGAAAATTTAGATATTCTATGCATAAGTAAGAAGGGTATACCAGATGGAAAAAAGTACTTCCATGAAGTATTTAAAACAAAGTCAAATAGTTGCCAACGGTATGTTATGGAACATGGCAATAAAGTCCATTGGGTACTGTATACAAATTTGCCGCCGGCAAATCAAGACCTCCAGATTCGTTACAGATACGTGACATGACACGTGTTTGGAGTTCACATCTTATTCCTTCCGGACGAGAAACCAGATGAAACTGAGTCCCATGCAGCTAGGCGTGAGATCCCTGCCCACAGTAATTGGGCATTCACGGTTGCTGAAGACTCCCCCTTCGTGTCTTTGTCTGTATTTTTGATTAGACCGATTATCAGTTGGACTAGTTTTGATAAATATTTATCAAAGTAGAATTTTATTTTACCCAGAAAATTTGTTATAATACAACCCAGAATAGCGTATGAATTGTTCGCGGTACTTTTGATCGTAGTAGAGTTCCATTGGGACTAATTGAGACGTGTGAAAGATTTGGTATGCATTTTCTTTGTATCTACCAGTATCATGTGACCATTTCTCCGTTATAACTATCGATTTATATTTCGTTCATAAAATTTTTTCTTATCTCTCTTATACGAGCCTGCAGAAATCTCATGATTTTCTGATTTTTTTGTTGTAATTAGTGGAATTTTGTCACAGCCACGCACTTTTTGTTGTACAGTGTGGTACACAACAATAGTACAAATAATATCGACTTCGTCATTACTCAACAACTAGTTTATTTTATAATTTATGACCTCGAGAAATTTTGTAGTTGTGCACGTATACACAAAAAATACGCGACTAAAGTAGCTTCTAATAGAAGGTTAGAACAATTCAAATTACTCATAGATTCTACCGTAAACGTACATCTATATGGAACAACGAAAGAAATATAATTTAACTTCTTATTTTAAAGAAATTAGCAACAATTACAATCTCATATGTAAAAGACACAAACAACATTTCTTATAAGAAATTCCAAAAATTAAAAAACGATTCTTATATTTTCTAATTGGATTATGCACACAATGATATACACACATTTTAATACATACTCTCATCGACGGAGAAGTAACGAACCGAATTGGAGAAATATTGAATTCGCCGCAGAATTCCCCTATTCAAACGATACATTCAATTGTACATAAGCAATTTTAAAGAATTCTCTTTCTCCTCAATATATTCGTTACAATACTGTTTGTCAATGTGTGTGTATCGTTATTTTAGAGAAAGTTATTTTTATTCTCTTTTTCAGTTTGTCGCCAAAGAGCAACAGCGAACTCGAGAAACAAAAATAAACGTATAGAATAGAGTAGTAGAATAGAGAAAAAACAGAAGACGATGAAAATGGAAAAAGAATGAAAAATAAAAATAAAAAAACAATCGACGAACCAGTATGTCAATTATAACGCAACCGAAAATATTTAAGCAACAAAACAAAAAATATATTTTTACCGCTTAATTTAAATTTAGAATTAGAATGCAGCGACGGAAAAATTAATGAAAAATTTTTGTATTTAATTTTTCGATTTTTATAAACTTTATTTGTCATCAATTTTGTGATTGTGAAGTGAAAACTATTAATTTAATTAAATTTGAAAAAAAAAATTATTTGAAAATGATTTTGTTGTGATGAAAATCTCATTAATTTTTCTAAATTTCTGATTGGTTTAAAATTTGTAACCAACCAGGTGTCTCTGCATTCATACTGTGTATATGTGTGTGCAATTTTTTTTTCTGAGCGTTTCTTTTATTTTTTCAATTTGGCCGTGTGTGTTGTTGGTGTTTTTTCGAATTGAAGTCGTTTGTATGTGGTAGAGCGCGCGCTAAGATACGACGAAAGAGTGTCGCATATTGTCACACATGAGAGATAAAACAAAAAAAAAAATGTCACAGGCTTTTTGCGCATATTGTGTTTGTTTGGTCGCTTGGATCGATGAGGGCGTATCCTTAGGAAATATTTTATTTAATCGTGTGTATTTGTTGTGTACATAAAGAATGTGACAAAAAATGTTATCACAATTGGAGATAGAACGAAATGGATGATAATTGATTTTTTTTTTTATGTGCTTGGTGATACAATAATAATACGTCACACGTATATACATAGATGTCACTTGAGTATATACATATATCTACTGTTATTATTATGATTTTTTGTGGTGTTGTTTTTTCGAGAGAAAAATGTGACGGAAGTATGCGAAAATTTCCGATGATCCCCCACTTTTGTTAGTTTTTGGTTGAAATTTGTATATAAACATGACTGTATATGGATACATTTAAAGTGTCATTCTCGAATATGTGGAGCATATTATATATTATTACACGTAGGTTTGAATGTGTTTGTATATAGAACGAATGTGTGTCTGTATAAACAAGAAAAATTTAAATAATTTTATTTGTCTCCACATATAAAGATTGGAGAGTATGTCCAATGTTGTTTTATATGTGTATATAAAGTCCATCCTATATTCTTTGTCATCCAAAGTGGGGGGAAAATTTGTGTGCTTATATACATATAACAATAAAAACAATAATAATAATACTCTCCGCCCATTATATAAACTTTTTAATTCTTTATTTAATATTTTTTTGTCGTTTTATATATCACTGCTCAGTGAGGTGTAAAGGGACAAAGATGTTTCTACGAAGAATTTTTTTATCTTATTGTGAAATTTTGCTGGGTTCCTGGAAATGAGATGAAAACTTTTAATATCCTGAATTTATATATGTAACTAAATACGTTATTCATGATATTTTTAAAGTAGCTTTGAAGACTTTCCAGACAATTTCCATAAAATAAATTAATTTTTATGGCATACATATAAACAACACGTTCTAAATGAAAATTATATAGATACCAGATTACCTGCGTATGGTTTTCCAAGAGGGTGACCATTCCGACGGTGAAATGAAAATTTTGGGTTTAGCCACTACGAAAGGCCAGAAATGCGTCAGATTTTAGACGCATTCGTTGAAATTTTGTTAACTAAGTTTAAGTGATGAATACCAGCAGCAGATGTTTAAATAATTGTTTTTGAGTCCACCATTCAATTCGATAACTCGTGGTTTATTGCAACGATACAACGCAACAATCAATGTTGCACGTAATTTTTAATACATTAACTCCATTTAATTATCCAGTCACTCAATGCTTTCAGTATCTCAGATGTAAATATAGCTTACCAATAAATGTTCGATACCACTGTGACATATAAATGCTAAATTAAATATACTAGAACATCTATTTTATCAATTACATTTGAAGTGTTAGGTTATTCCGAATTATAAAGCCAAATCATTTTTTTCTAGCGAGCAGAGATCAAACAAACAAAACTTATTTATTAGAATATGAAATAAAAACACATACCACCTAATTTTAAAGAAGAAAAGTATATATGCGGGTAGGTTTTCCCAATGTTAGTAAATTTTCAAAATGCTAATAAGAAAAGCCAACATCTAAAAGGCACATGCACGCAGAGGTTATTTCCACAAAATTCATACTAGATTTCCGTTCAACAAATTTTAAAAGATTACATTTAAGTAGGTTTTCGATAGACTGCTCATGATACAATCTATAACGGAACCAACGAATCGAACGATTCCTGGCGTTGGCGATATAAATAAAGGCTATTTTACTATTTGGGTTGTTTAAGTTGAATTGCAACTTAAGTTGTATTACATTTTTTGTTTATTAACTTTCAGTTAAGAAATCTGTTCAACACATTTCAAAAGATTGACATGTGGGTTGGTTTTCTGGAATGCTCATGATCCTTTCTCTTATACTAGGGCAAACAAATCGAACGACCCCTATGGGGTGAGCGATATAAATATCAAATGGCGTTGTTGCAACACATTGCAATACCCACATGTCTCATTTTTTAAATTTGTTGAACAGATTTTTTATTTAAAACTTGTGCCAACATCCCCGTTTGTAAAATACTCGTTATTTATATCGCCGACTTCAGTTCGATTCCTTTGTCCTGTTAATAGATCGTATCATGATCATTAAAGAAAACATATGCACCTGTCAATCTTTTGAAATTTGTTGAACAGATTTCTTAATTGAAATTTTTTGCACCAACCTATTGATTGTGCAACATTTATTGCATGCAACAAATTTGGGATTTTTTTGGGGACATGTTTCACTTGGGTAAAAATAATCTAAATTGTATTCACTAAATTTATAAATTTATTGCAATACCGATGTGTCCAATCGTATCCTCTACGCCACGTTTCATCAGTACGCGAGGAACACGTACTGATGAAACGTGGCATAGAGGATACAATAGGATAGATCCTTGGTGACACTTTCGGTATCATACATCAAAGGGATGTCTCACACATACAAAACCAACCGGTTAGTTGACAAGCAGAAACTATGACAGAAACCAATTTTTAAGGTATAGTACGATGGAAGCAGGTAAAAAATTTAAACGAGATTTCTCGAGAAGATGGCATTGTGAGATAAACAACCAACCATGAAGATAAGTGACCTCGTTCTGATCAAATTTAACAACATTTCTGTAGAGAAGGAATGAAGTTTTGTTGAACTGTTCAATTCATTGTGCTTAGTATTGAAAAAAAAGAATTTCACATTTCGTAAATTAAAACAATTAAATTAAAATTAAATCCTCATCCAAGCTTTCGGCTGTAGGGGAATTATCGGGTTCAAAATTCATATTGCATTCATATTCAATTTCTTCATATGGCATGAGTGCATTTTTAATTTTGCTTTGAAAGTTTGATGGTCGGTCTCTATCAGACCTGAGATCTGTATCTGTTATTAGAATACCACGGGTGTGAAGTATGTCCTAACTTTGTCCTAACCTTAAGAAATGTGTATGTATGGGTTAAACTCTCGTTATAACGAATTTTAAAATTTAAAATTATTTTATATGTATAAATTGGGTGGAAACGAATAGTTATAAAATCTTATATTACCTATTTAATTACCGAGAAATATTTAATGCACCAAGGGATGATATTGTACGTAAAATTAAAATAAAATACAAATAAATTTCGCGAATCAATTAATATAGAAAACTTGATATAGCCGAAAGAATAAGAACCTTTTAAAAATGAAATTTATAGCATTGCCAAAGGTTTCAAGCGAAATTCTAAGCCGTAATCATTCCAACACACAGAAAAATTTCACAATACTACATATCGAAAATATCGCATTTTTGAGTCGAGTGGTGCTGATGTTAATGTTAAAAGCGATTAATGGTACCGTGACGTATACCGTTAGATTCGTTGGAGTGTCATCTATCACAAAACCAACATACAGAAAAATGCTATGACCCTTTACGGAAATATCTCATTTTCCGTAATACCTTCCATGCGATTTACGAGTATAGATTGAACGGCTTACCGTTTTTTTTTTGTTTCACTCATCAATTATTCTTTATTTGTTTAATTATTTAACCTGGAAATTTCTCTCTCGATTCCTAGTACTTTTCAATAATTTTTTATTGAAAACGTTGGGACTTAGAGTAAATTTAAAAACGTGACCTAGGCCTCAACGAGGGACCCTGTAATCAAAATTTCCTTATGCTGAGACCCAACCCAATCGATTTCTTATACTCGGAAACATCCTTTCTGCAATTTTTATTGAAACCGTTTGAACTAAAAAAGTGGAACCTGGGCCCCGACGGAGGACCCTGTACATTTTGTTACCCGAAATTTATACCAAGTACACTCGATTCCTGGAACTTGAAAACCCCCTTTCAATACTTTTTACGAAAATTGTTCGGACTTAGAAAAAAATTTAAAACGGAATCTGGGCTTCGACGGAGGACCCTGTAAACAAAATTTCCTTAAGCCCTACAAACAAAATTCCATTAAGCTGAGACCCAACTCTAAAATCACCAGCCGCATTTGCGCCAAGAAGTAAAGTTAACCGCTCCTTGGAGACTTTGAATTCCGAAGCTGATCTTTCATCTTTGAAATATAAGTACGATCCGGCATTCGCTTCCAATAAAGGTCAGTCTCATCGACGTTAAACACTGGTTCGGGAACATATCCGACGGCTTCTATGATACTTTTTCATGTATTCAGATTTTCAATAGCAGCATTTTCATCAGCAGTAGCTGCTTCTCCTTTCATTTCAATATTATATAGGTTATGTCTACCTTTAAATTTGTCGAACAAACATCGACTTGCCAGGAAGGAAACATTCCCGTCTGTTTCATTCGTATATGCAGTCTTGGATTGTCATTTGACTAATGGGCATTCTGCGATTATTATTATCCTCAATCCATATTAATAATAGTTTTCCATCTTTTCAAAGTTATTGCTTCTCTGGTAGTTAGCCTTGAGGTAGTTGATGCTGTCAATTGTGAACGCTCCTTGATTTTATGGGCGTTATAACGGATTGTTGGGACAGTTCATTTGGCAAGTCCCATTGCGTTACAAATATGCACGATTTTCTCACCAGATTCAATACGGCACAAAACTTTTGTAGATTTACACACAGCATCTCTTTATATTCCCCGTGTTTTCTTCATTAGAAGTGTGCTAAATAAATTAACCAAAAATACATTGTTAATTAGTTTTTTACGGTTATTAACATGAATTAGTTCAGATTAATTAGTTACTTAAGTGCAAGCCATTCAATCTATACTCGTAAATTGCGTGGTAGGTAATACGGAAAATGAGATATTTCCGTAAAGGGTCATAGAATTTTTCTGTATGTTGGTCGGGTGATAGAAGACACTCCAACGAATCTAACGGTATACGTCACGGTACCATTAATCGCTTTTAGCATTAATATCAGCACCAAGTGCAAGCCGTTCAATCTATACTCGTAAATCGCATGGAAGGTAATACGGAAAATGAGATATTTCCGTAAAAGGTCATAGAATTTTTCAGTATGTTGGTTGTGTGATAGAAGACACTCCAACGAATCTAACGATATACGTCGCGGTACCATTAATCGCTTTTAACATTAATATCAGCACCAAGTGCAAGTCGTTCAATCTATACTCGTAAATCGCATACGGGTAAAAATATTTTTACTTTGGAATTTATCTACATATCTGAAACTTATGTTTAGCCTTCGTTAGTTTTTCCTTTGTCCCAGATGGCCATATTTCAGAGCTTCTTCAAAAACCTGTTTATGAATCTCAGTTCCATCCAACAAACAAAATCCCATCATAGTCGGTTGAGAATGGGTCGCGTTCCGTTCGAGTAGTTTAATTCCAGAACTTCTTCCAAAAACCAATTGAGAATCCCATTTCCAACCAGCATACCTAATCCCATCATAATCGCTTAAGAAATGGCTGCGTTCCGTCCCAGATGGCCATATTTCAGAACTTGATCCCAAAATCAATTAAAAATCCCATGTCCATCTAGCATACCCAATCCCATCATAATCGGTTAAGAATTGATTAGGTTCCGTCCCTAGTGGTCATATTTAAGAATTCCTTCCACAAATAATTAAAGAATCCCATTTCCATCCAACATACCCAATCCGATCATAATCGGTTAAGAAATGGCTGAGTTTCGTCCCAGGTGGCCATATTTCAGAATTTATTCTCAAAATCAATTAAGAAACCCATTTCCATCCAGCATATACCCAATCCCATCATAATCGGTTAAGAATTGATCGAGTTCCGTCCCAGGTGGCCATATTCCACAATTTCTTCCAAAAATAATTTAAGAATCCCATTTTTAACCAACATTCCCAATCCCATCATAATCGGCTAAGAAATGGCTGAGCTCAAAGCAAATATTCGGATTAAACGGACACCCCCAATTAGTCGATTAAATCGAGCGTTTACTGTACGTATGTCAAATATTACAAATATTATAATTCATTATAGCGGGAGATTAACTAGTACATACTCATGATAAAATAGTCAGGACAATTTTAGGACAAACTTCACACTTGTGGACACATGCGTGAAGTTTGTCCTAAATTTTGTTTTTGTAATTTTAGGACAAAGTTAGGACAAACTTCACGGGAATAGAATACCCTCACCAATTAGTATTGAGTAGTAGACACATCCCCTAGAGGTGTCTAATACAGATTAGTATCTGTATTAGACACCTCTAGGAGATCGGCATTCGACATTTCCTGACCTTCAAAATCTTCGAATCTGTCTCCCCCGAGGACATAAGTATTTATGTGATTCACTACATCTGGCCCGATGATCTTCCAGCATACATTAAGAGTTGTATTTTTGCTTTCAGCCCCTGCCAGGCTAACATTTATAGTGAAATTTGCCCACACCTCATAAACAGTAAAGATTGCATTATCGTCTAATTTCCCAAAAATATCAACAAAAGTGATTCTAACATAATATGTATGAAAAGTAGAAATTATGCTCTGGCTTTGAGCTTGTATCATTGTTGTTGTGTTGGACGGAAACACATGAAAACTCAATTTTAACATTTGTATGCTGTAAATGTTTTGGCAGACTTGGTGAATTATCTAATAGTAGAAGCATTTTAAACTCAAGACGTTTTTTTCTAATAGCTTTTCTCTCCGAGAACTGGTGAAACCAACCTTCAAATAAAGTGCAAATCATCTAACCTCTTTTTACTTGATCCTTGTCTTTTATCGGTCGTGGTTTTTGAGCTCGGTTAGTAAAGAGTGACTTTTACTTTCGATCCCGAACGTGACAATCGTTTACTGCCTTAAATCTACTGGCCTGTAAGAATTATTTTATATAATTTTGTCCAATTTAAACGGATATTCGCCAGTTTAGACGGAAGATTATGTAAGCTACGCCGCTTTTAGAATTTTTCGAACCATTCATTAATGGCGGAAAATTCAGTTGTCGAGGTAGTGGGTGTCTATATCTTTTATTTGGTTGAAAAGGTGAAGCGCTTTGTATGTAATAGAATTACTATCTACCGGTATTCTCTTTTCATCGTTATCCTCTATCCAAATATTTAAAGCTTTTTCAACGGCTTCCATAATATGATCCCGCTTATAAGTTGAAAATTTTGCACTCACTGTTATACCACTCGCCACATTTTTACTAATAGAATCTTCTATCTGCTTTATTGTTCTTATAGTCGACTAATTCAAACGTACTCTGTTGCCACAAGGATTGATCTGTGCCCCGATTTCAATCTATTCGAAATCTTGATTTTGTTTTCTAACGAAATTACAGGCAGTTTAGTAAGATTCGTTTTCTTTCCTGTTGTCGACATGGTAGGTCTATAAAATTGTAAAAAGAAATTTACATATTGTAAGATTTACTAACATAAATTACAAATTTTTTTTACCTTTTTTTTGATAGGTTCTAATAAAAAATAAAGAAATTTCGTTTTCAAACGTGCGGTTCATATGAATAAAACAACACAACTAAATGCAATGAGTGCGTCTTATGGAGTAGAATACTAAAATGAAATGACAGCGTTTAAAGCACATTGAACTTCGGAAATATTAGTACTTTTTTGTTATTAGAACGTTTTTTAAATTTTGTTAACCGTTTTGATTATCGGGTACCGTTTGGTGATGAACATACAGCAGGGCCGAATAATTGAGAGACCTTGGCAGTGGAATAGGTTGTTGTGGTGGATTTGAAATTTTGTTGATTTTTATTCGGCCATTATTTATTTAGTAAGTTAACACGTACTGATGAATATGATGTCCGACATTAGAAGAGTCCATTAACTTTGCTAAAGCGTTTCTCTGAACTTTTACTGAGCAATGGCCGTTTCAAGATAAATTATCTCCTTGTTTAAACTGAAGTTAGCTGGATTGTTGGTTCCTGTCTCTGTTAGTTTGGGCGGTTGCTTAGATAAATATGATGATTATCTACTTTCATTCTGAAAACTTTGGCTTCCTGAATTTTGGCGGAGAAAGCATAATTAGAGATAGAAATGCATTTCGAACTTTGTAGTTTAATGGTGGTCACCTAACCGGACAAGTGGTGCAGTGGTTAAAGCTTCGGCGCTTGGACCGGGAGGTGCTGGGTTCGAATCCCATCAGAGGCTAGATGCAAATCGAATTTTCATCATCGATTACGATCGGTGATGCTAATAAATACAACTAAGACCCTCTGATGGAGTGCAGAATTCCGTGTCACGCGCCGAACCACCTTCCATGTCAACGTACAGGTTGACATGGAGCTTGCAATGTGCAGGTGGTATACTGTAGTTGTGTGAGTAGGTGAAGTAGGTGGGTTAATGATGTGGAGTGAATGAGTGGTATCACAATGGGCCTAAAAATTGGCCTAAGTGTGCAGTAAGCAACCACTGAAACCTAACCTATGGTGGTCACCTAATGATCACATGTTAAATTAATTATTGGTGCTGACATCGAAAATATACATTGCTTTGTACTCAACTGCGTCTCAGCAGGGTTGCATGTTTTAAACTTGCGAAATATTACACAAATATCCATCATTTTTAGTTTGAACGCATAGATAGGTATTCTGTTTCTCGCATTATTAGGATGAGAAATATAAAATCATTTCTGGTGACTCTTCTCTGAAAGATCAGCAATTCGTAAATTTGGTGGGGCTTTGAAGGGTTTTATTTAATTGAATTTGATGTGCAATAATAAACTTTACTAGTGGTTTCTTTTTCTTGAAATTTCTCTCAGTACTAATTGCTACATTTTCTGTTTGGACCACCGATCATCCATGATTTGGAGTGAATACTCAGTTTTGCATATTACCCAGCTTGTTTTTTTGCAGTTTTCTTTTCGCCTGGTTAAAGTTGAGTTTTGCCAGGAACGGCGTTCTCTGTTAAGATTTTTTCTATTTCTAGGCGGGACTGAAATACCTGCTTTGACTAGTAAATCATTAAGGTCTTCCATAGCCATGTTTATATCGTTAGCCTTCTGTAGTGTAGATGTCAAGTCGATATGCTAACTGTTGTACATCTTTAATTTCAACCAGTTAGTGCAAGTGTTCGTTAGATGGTTGTTTGTAGAACATGGGTTTTGGTCAGGCCAGTAATGTAGTAAGCCCGGAGAGTGATAAGAAGTTTATTCTAAAAGAGGTTTAGCCTGGATTATTTCTCGGCTTATTTTACCTGCGATCAGCAGGCCAATAAGTATCGTATTGGTTTTCTTGAATAAAATTCATTAATTGACGCCCTCTAGAAGTAGTCAATTTTCACCGGCGACCATAAAACGTTGATCCACAAATGTAAAAAACTTTTTGTAGATATCTGAGTGTTATATTCATTTAGGCTATAATGGCAAAACCAATTTTTGTAATAATAGAAGTTTCTACTCGACTTGTGTGTGCTCAAAGAATGTTTCGTTTCATAAACTTCGAAACCATTCATTATGAAATTGCGTTTATCGGTTAAATGGGTTTCAGAATCTAGCATAAGACCAATTTCGGGTTTTACTAAGAAATGTTGTAGTTCGAGTTTGTGTTGGCTTATACTGGTTGATGTTCTGGGCAAACTATAGTCATTTGGCGTATACGAAGGTATATTATTCTGCGCATCTGATGTAGTTTTATACTGCCGTCTGTGACGTGACAATAGAATAATATTTCTGTAGATGGTTAGTTATTTCCATGGTGGTTAGTTTAAATAACGGATAAGTTTCTTCCTTTTTTAAAATGTTTTCGGGTGGATCCAGTTCAATTTTGAGCATTGGTTGTGGTTGCTTCGGGCGGTTCATGATGATCTATATATTCTGTATCTTAAATCCATCTTCAAAAAACGCGGTTGTTTTAACTAGGACATAGATGCCTTTTATAACGACAGAAAGGCGCTTCGTAATAATTATTGACTTCTCTATAATCGTTGGTCTCGTGTATTGAAATTTTACTTCGTGTTTTTTGCCACGAAGTAAATTTGTTACGTGAAATATTTTCCATTCGTTAGCTCGCTTGATTTAGATTCTTGCATTACCTTGTATATGTCAGTTCCACCTAGGTAGGTTCTAGCCGTAGGTTGAATATATGGCCCTGGTATTGTGTGTCAGTTTAGTAACGTTTTTTTTAGTTTTATTTTTTAATAGAAAGTATTATTAACCAGTGGATTTAATGTCTTTTAAGGGTCAATTAATACTCCCTGCACATTGCAAGCTCCATATCACCCTGCACATTGGCATGGACGGTGGGTCGGCACTGAGGGTCACAATTGTATTTATTAACATCACCGATAGTAATCGATGACGAAAATTCGCTGTGCATCCAGCCTCTTGTGGAATTCGAACCCAATACCTTCCGGTCCAAGTGCCGAAGCTATAACCAATGCACCACTTGTCCGGGTTGTTTAGTATTACTAAAATTTGTTTGCAAATTATATGTGTTTTGGAAAAAAAATGAAATCTGACACCTTTATTCACATAGTCATGTCGTTTCATTCGCCGTGACAGTTGTCGCGTCACTTAAATTTAAAATAAGTATTCCCTTGGTCCACGGAGGTGACGTGACGCGGTAAATATCAAAATTTAAATTGTCGGGCAAAACAAATAATTTCCTCAATATTTTACAGATTATTAGTTGTAAATTTTTGTTTTTATTGTTTGCGATTTTTAAATAATCTCTCAAATAATTTACAATACAAGTCACTCTAAATTTAAAATAAGTTTTAGATCTGAAATTTTATTTGAAGGATGAGTTCATTCGATTTGTTTTTTTTGTTCGAATGAGGATGAAGCGCTATGTGATATGGGTGCTTTAGGAAGGCGTCTAAGAGACAAGTTGAACCCATTGGAATTACCATACAACCTGTAAGATGACTCGTTTACCTAAACAAATATTTAAATTTGTTCTTGTGTTTTATTTATTTTAAGATGCTGCATAATTAAGATTAAAAATCGAAGTCGTCTGACGGATCTCAATGGAAACTTATTTCTATAAAAATTAATTACAGTTAAAATAACTTAAAAAGTTTGTCTTCTTGTTCTCAATACGATGTATTGTCTACAAAATTGTTTACCCTAAATGTTTAAATGCGTTGTCAATTTAAGACAAGAAACACGAACCATGTTTAAACACATTTCAAAAAATTTATCTTGATACGCTACAACTATACTTGGGATATTTTAAAGAAGAGTTCGATCTATCTTCAGTTTCTGAAGATGGATTGCTTCATTTTACAAGTTATAATGGAAAGTTTGATAAAACTTGCTAGTTCTCCACAGGCCAAAATACTTGGTGATGGTGAATTTATTTGCCTAAAACCTTTTATAGAGTTTGTAATTTGTATCTGTACTCTGCTTGGCCAGAAAAAGGGTGTTTGGAGTCATTAATCGAGTGCACTTTTGCAGTCTAGAAGGCGTCATTAATCGAGTAATACCTTAATCAAAAATTGTAAATAAGAAATTTAATGAGTGTGAAATTTTTAACAAAAAAAAAACAATATGTGTACGAATGCTGTAAGAATATTCTAGAAAATTGCATGTGTTAGTTTCTACACTTTTAAACACATTGTTGAAAGAGACAGCTCTACGATATTTGAAAGGGATGAAACACTCGCCATGTTTTTTCTCACACATAACTCACTCAATTGTAAACGAAGAAGTTGTAAAATTTAGAAAACATGATGAAAATCATCATTCGAGCCCCATTTCCACAATATTGATAGATAATCTTCTGACCTATTCGAATATATGAAAGAGATCCCGTGAACATTTCTGGGATGGGCGATATAACCGTAAACGTAAAAATGTCTCTGGACTAGTTAAAAATCATCATAATTAGATCCCGTTAAATACCCACATATGTAGATGTTTGACTGATTTATCTGACCATGTAGGTGAGACCCCGTGAACATCTCTAGGGTCGGTGAAATAAAATTTGAAAAATTATTCAAATTCATGAAACTTCTAAGTCGTGTATGACACAGTACATTTTTTCATAAATTAATGTTCATTTCAATGTTAGAACTTTGTCTATGATCTCCTAAAATACTTTTAAAAAATTACGAACATCTCAAGGAACGGTGAAATTTGAAAATGGATTGAAATCAAAAACCACAATTGTTTAAAATACGCTGGACAAGTTAAAAATCGTCATATCTAAATCTTATTCACCACACACGTGAGGTTTTGACTTAGCTATTCAGCCATATAGGTGAGAATGAACATCTCTAGATTCGGACATATGAAAGTAGAAACAGTGTCTAAAATAACCTTCTTTAGAATTAAAAAAAACTTTAGTAAATTGTATCACAATTTTATCGTTTTTATCTAAAATTGTTAGAAAATTATTTGATCGTTACAGCGACACTATTAGGAAATCTGGGACTTCTCTATAGAATAAATGTTAAAGATTATCTAAAAATGTTTCAATTTCACTACAAAACAAATCCAATTGGAATATTTTTAAATTTAACAGTGTTCAGTCTTGATATTATTTTTGGTATGTATTTCACATTCATGTGGAATAACGCGTTTATTAAGTGTCATTTCAAAGATTAAGTCCATAAGTGTCATCAAATTATAATGAAATTTTGGAACAAACTCTACGATGTCTTGTTATTGGTCATTCAACATGTACCACTCAACGAATTCAATGAACGAGTTTTACTCAAAACATCTATCGCGACCAATCTGTTTGGAAATCAAACCTACTTTATTTGCAAGGTTGCAAATAAACCGATACTAGTGGCATTTTGGTACAAACTCTGCGAGTTCTTGTTATTGGCAATTAAACATATTTCACTCAGACTCTATGAGTGCACTGAATAAATTCTACTCAAATTTCTTCCGACGTTTGTTCGTTTTGAAATGTCACTGATATCATTAGAAAGGTTAAGTCCTTAGGAGTCATCGGTATATAATGAAGTTTTGGTACAATGTCCACCATGATCTACGATGTCCTGTTATTGGTCATTAAACCTGTGCCACTCAACGAGCCTTTTTATTTCACTCAAAACTCTTATAAGAAATACTTTAACAGTGTACTATTGGTTTTTGTTAATTGTTATAAACGGAACTACCATGAAATTTAGTAATTTTATTGGACAACAGGTGTCACTGCTCGAAAATATCGGTTTTAAGAGTTTTTTTTTAAATACAAAAAAGCTATTTTCAATGGAAAGATAGGCGGCGGTATAACAAATAGTGATTTATCAAATTTGAGGAAAACCAATCATTGTTATTTGTCAACGTGAATAATATTTTAACTAACTTGAGAATATTATAAATCGTGTTCCAAGACGGCGATAAGCAAAACCTGCAAATTATAAAATGTCGAAACTGGAGGCAACCGACGTTGAACCGAAAAGAGTGAAGGGCAAGCAAAGACTCGACATTTAGGATAATATAAATTACAGTAATCTGTTTATTGATTCATTTATCGAATTCTACAACATCATGTTTAAAATAAACACAATTTTATTTTCCCATGCGTGTGTACACAGTAAACTTGAGTTCATTGTATTTTCCATTCAAAATCCTACATTTTACAAATGTTTACCTCTTTAATATATCCACCAACAACCAAAAGCAGTAGAGCAAGCAAAAACAAAAAAAAAATATCCAAAAACATGAAAACACGAAAAGTTCAAAAAGAAAATTTAAGGCAAAAAGTACAGTTTTTCTACGCGCTTATGTAAAATCAATATCAGCTGGTATTTTCCAATTTTAGTAAATTTTTTTATTGTATTTCGGCTAAAAATGAAAATAAACAACATACAAAATAAATCAAAATACGAGCGTGAAAAAAATTTGTGTTTCTTGTATATACAGCGCCATAAGCAGTAGCACGAGGGGTTAAAATAATTTTCCCAGTACCTACAAGAGTGTATAGTGTGTAAAAGAAATTTGTAGATAGAAAATCGAAAATATACAACTCATACGTCCGTGTTTGGTATATAGACCAATAAAACCGACAGGAGGATTATACACGAAAACGATACGCACCGTTATTTTTGTATATGTGTATGTGTGGACGGCGCGCAATTAAAATCCCGGAAAAGCATAAAACACAATTTTTAATTAAAAATCGAATTTGATTGAATTTTTGATTGCGCGCCTCACGTCTCACATAGTCACGATTGTTTTGGAGTACATAAGAAAATCCGTTGGCTTGTTTTCTTTTCTTGTGTGTTTTATGATTAACCATATACGTCCTAATACATAGACATGTGTATGTGAAAATGTATTTACTGGGTACACCGTATATGGGTTTATTATTAAAGTAAATATATAAAATTTTATTGAGCATGTGTTTCGGAAAATCTACTCGTATATACGTTTTCTTGTTCATATCGTCGTTTGGATATTTTTCAGATGCGAAGGGAAAATGTAAGAATAAAACAAAAGGAAAGAAAACTTCGAAATCAATAATTATTGGACGTGACCTAATTATATGTTTATGTTTAGTTTATTATTTTTTATGTCTTATGTTTTTTTATTGTTGTCTTTAGTTTATAGTTTCTGTATGATGTGTTTATATACATTACATACTGTAATACAACATTAGAGTGTAAATATTTGATAAGGCAGTTGGAACAGTATATAATAAATAATCTTAGTTGCCTAAGCTTTAGTAAAATAATGTCGCTATTTATAACTGTTTATGTCTGTCCGCATGACTCTGCCGTTGAATGAAAAAATAGAAGAGGTTGTCTAAGACAAGTATTGGTTTTCGTGGCGGGTTGGGTGTGGATAGAATTATTTCTATCCACGCCCAACCCGTTATGAGTTTTTACTCTCCCGAATCCACACCGAACTTTCATTACAAATGGAACAAAGCTGATTAACGTTAGGTCTATCACAGGGCTACAGTGGAGAATAAAAAGAAAACTAGTTAACCCATTTGATACAAAGCAAATAAAAAATTGTATAAAATTGGTATAGTACACTTATTTTATTGATTTCAATTCATACAGTTAAAGTAACTTATCTAAAGTGAAATTATTTTGTCAGTTTTGGGGGTGTACTGGGCGAGGAATATCGGATTTGATATTCTTTGTGGGAAATGGCAATCATCGTGCTGCACAATACTTCTAGGAACCATTGGTTTTGGAACACTTTTTTTAAAATCGCCTTGTCCTTACCTCTCATATAATAACGAGTTAGTGCCCGAATAAATTTACATCATGTTCTGAGATTAGTTAATGGAGTTTCCACGCGTTCACCACAGACATAATAACTATTTAAGTAAATAAAAACTACAATCATTTTTTTCCTCTTATCGCTATTCGAAAGTTATTTGAAAACTGAGCGTGCGAATCTACTTCACCCATTCCACTGTTGTAGTGGGAAAATGGAGCTGGCTGTGGTACATCGATCTTTTGTTTTTTTGTAGTCTCGTTATTTTACCGCACCGACTGGTTCAATGCTACCGTGATTCGTAGCGATGGTTACGACATTGTTATCCTCCCATTAGACAAATATTGGGGACACAAATTATTTCAGTCCGTTTTCAAAAAGTGGCTCTGACTATAATAAATTTTTTATAGTGACAGCTGATTTCTATGGTTTCAGACAGATTAGACAACTGCCGTTAACATTCAGCATTAGTTTTTTTAATTAAAAAAAAAAGTGCAGCTGAAGCACATTGAATGCTTGTGGAACTTTATGATGACAATACTCCAACCGATAAATAATGTATAGAATGGTGTCGATACTTCAAAAATGATGATTTCAGTGTTGAAGATAAGCCTCGCATGGGACAGCCACAAAAAATCGTAGACGATGAATTAGAGGCATTGCTCGGTGAAGATCCGACTCAAACACAAGATGAGCTTGCCAGTATATTGGGGGTGACTCAACAAACAGTTTGTGTACGATAAATCTATGGATATGATTCAAAAGCAAGGCAATTGGGTCCCTTATGAATTGAAACCAAGAGACGTGGAATGACGATATCTTTTTTCCGAGCAGCTGCTTCAAAGGCAAACAGGCAAGTGGATCTAAGAGAAAAACGATATCCCAAAGCGGAAAAAATTCTGCGCTTTGCCCGATCAATCGTTTCCATCGACCTCAACAGCAACACCAAAGACGAACATTCATGGTTCGAAGGTTATGCTGTGTGGCGATTCCATTACGGGCGAGCGGTATAGACTACAATTAATTCGTTTGAGCCGTGCATTACGAGAAAAACGACCGGAATATGAGGAAAGGCATGATAAAGTTATTCGTCAGCATTCGGCCTCACGTTGCAAAAGTGGTAAATAAATATTTGAAAACGCATAAATGGGATATTTTATCGCACCCGCGGTATTTTCCTTCTGATTACTGGTTGTTTCGACGGATGCAACACGATTTGGCAGGTCACCCGCGGTCCACTTCTTTCGAAGAAATTGAATTGGGATTCGAAAATTGCCTGAGAGGTGGGAAAAAGTCGTAAGCAGATATACACTATTTTAAATAATCTGTTCATTCATTTTATTTTAAAATATATGCATTTTTAAAATTAGAAATACTCACCGAATTAATTTGTACTCCCAATAGAATTTTACATATTGGGCATAATAACCACGGGCATGTACTGTCATTCGTCAGGGGACAGTTTTTGCTTCTGGTTTCTCGAACAATCTACTTAGCTCTAATTTTTTTTTTGTAATATTTCCATTAGGTCATAGCTGGTGAAATAATTGTCAAAATACGTCAATTGACAGGTTTTGATGAAAAATTCCCCATTGTTGAAACTTTTTATTTACTAGGTTTGTTAGACTAACATTTTGTCATCTTTGTGGATATTCGAATTATCAGCCAAATACAAATTTTTTTTTATTTCCTGAAATCTATTTCCAGATATCCTGTTTGCAACATATGTAATTCATGCGTCTTCCTATAGACATCAAAATATTCTTTCTCGCGCTTGTGAATGATATCCGGAAAATAACAGGACGGCAATAAATATTTGTATGTCGCATGTTGAAACCGAATATGAATGGTAGTTTTGTTGTCTGACATATAAATTTGTATGGTGAACAATGTAGTTGAAAACTTCAGTATCAAATGTATTGTTAAATGCTTGTATTTCGTTCAACCCAAACAATTCTCGTTTATCCATCGGTGGATTTCATTTCTATATTTATAATATTGGAATTCAAATTGGGGCTCATTTTACTCGAGTTCTTTTGTCTCTTGTCGGTTCTCTCTTCGATTTTTACATTTTCACAGTCGACGTCTGAAACATGTAATTCAATTGCACCAGCTATGTCTTTCGGAAATACTGTTGATACTAAATCGTGTTCGTCCATTTCTTCAACAGCATTTACAATATCTAGGTCAGGCGAAATGAAAACTAAATCAATTTCATTGTGGCTTAAAATGTTTTCAATTTCATCTATTGCTTCCTCTAAATGCTGGAAACAACGAACGTAAAATGGATTCGCTGGAATCTCGCATGGTACATCCATGTACGATAAGTTTTGAAAATATGCCTAAACAAAAAATAATACACTGTAGTCCCATCGTACCCATCTGGGTACACCTGTATTCTTAACAAAGCCGTATAGAAAAAAGTCCAACGGAGTAAAATCGCAGCTCCGCGAAGGCCAATTGACAGATCCAAATCGAAAATGGTTATCGGTTGGTTTGTATGGCATGGACTGCATCTTGTTGAAACCAAAAGTTGCTCACATCATGGAAGATGAATCGTTTTTTACCTGTAAGAGATACTTGCGTGATATAGTCATTATAGTTATACCTGTGCGACATCAAAGGCCAAAAACCTTATGAACAAATTTCCTAATGGCGCCAAGAAGACCATGAAATTTATATTCTAAGGATTGACGAGTCGTAGTTGGTTTAATTAGCATGAACTAATTGCATTCTAAATCGCCCATCTCGTCAAATAAAATCGCGGAAGTCGATAATATTTTGAACAAGGTAACTCTTATATTGGGTGAGGCTTTTACTGTTTCTTCGATGTCTTTTATACATTCTGATATCATAATATTTTCTGTATCGAAGACCACTGACCCGCCCTAAAACGACATTAACAACAATTGTATCGCCAATTAAGTTATTGCATTTAAAGCCTACACCATCAGTAATAACAACGCCGTATCACTTAACTCTCAACTCACTCATGAACAACCATGTCAGTCAGCATCTTATGAACTAAAAGCTGTAGATCCCCGACGATGGCTCAAGAAAATCAATTTTCAACTCCACGTTGTAACCATCTGGACTACTGGGGAAAGAATTCGAATGGAAACAACGTCGGCAAAATTTTCGGCTTACGAGTCCAATCAATCACCTTTCTTAACCTCAGTACAAATTTCAAATTTGCCTATCCTGTCGAAAATCACATTTAACCGAGTTCTTCATCTATTGAAATGGTTTGAGTGCAACTATATCTCAGCAAATGTAACACATGTATTTAGAGTAATCCCGCAGACAAGCAGCATTTTTTATTGCAAGTGATTTTAATCTTCCTAATGTTTCTTGGTATTTTGAACTCGACCTCAATTGTAATATTCTATTTAATGGAACATCTGAAACCGAAACTTACTCCATTCATTGATTCCATTTTACATTTATACTTGAATCAGATTAACAACACTCCTAACGCGTATGACAAATACCTAAACCTTCTTTTCCATTGACTCAACCATTTTGGAAATTGTGGAGTCGATAATACCATTCGATGATACCAAATGACGTCTACCACCATGCGATGTAAGTTTCACTGAACATAGAAGAATTAACTTCCTGTTAGGAATGCGCAAATGCAGAAACCCGTTTCAACTTTAACCAAGTTTGTGCTATAATGGTTGAAATCCATTTTGTAGCCCCACTGTTAACTCTTGTCACTTATAAAATTGAATTTGAACTAAACTAAATTAGTTGTAAAAAAGGAACTGAAGTTTTGGTTGTAAAAAAGGAACTGAAGAAGAAATACATTTTCGAAATCGGTCTTCCTAATAATAAAATCAATAAATATTGTCACTCTAAGGAAAATTGTTTACAAGTGTTTTACAAAAAACAATTCAAATTCAATTTAACAAGGCAAACGTATCAGAACTGAAGAATTCTCTAAATAACATTCAGTGGGCTGAGCAACTTTAAAACGACTTACGTTGAAACGTTTTATCAACTTATTTTTGCTCGTTTGAAGATCATGTTCGGTTATCAACAACTACGACGCCGAATCATCCTCCTTGGTGTGACGCTACACTGATTAATCTGAGAAATAGGAAAACTGAAGCGTTCAAAATAATGAAAAGGGCCAACACAGAATTGAACAGAATCTCATTTCATTAGATGAACGTTTCGTATTGCGACTTTACAGACCACCATCAAAAATAATCCTAAATACTTTTGGAATTTTTTAATACTAAAGGTAAAACTAAAGGTTATCTCGCCTCCATGTATTTCAAGCAGAATCGGTCAACTGAGCAGCAGTCAACTGCAAACTGTCAACATGTTTGCAGAGTTTTTTCAATCTATGTACCAACCTAATAACTCACCTTTATCGTTTTTGCCGAGTGCTCAATCTAACCTTGATATACAGATACCAATCATAAGCATTGAGTATAAATTACTAAAGTCTAAGTTCTGAAAAATACCGTACCGAGCTAGCCGAACCGCTGCGTGACTGCTCTTCGAAAGCGAAAGGGCTGACATTTTGTGTTACAGGTCAATTTAATCATTGCCTTTAATTCCTAAACTCTTTGAACTATTTGTCAGCAACTCATTGTACTCTACAATAATACCACACCACATCTCAGTGTTTCAACGTGGTTTTCTGCCAGGGAAATCAACCTCTACCAATTTGACCCGATAAAAGTAATTGAACAACGCCTTTCAGCTTATTAAACTATCGGTTCTCAAGTGCATTAGGTTATTGGATTTCTTCGTACTTAAGTGATAGAAAGCAACACATTGAAATTTGGGGTAAAATCTCTAAACCAATTACCGTTCATACTGGAGTACCACAAGGCTCTCTCTTGGGTCCATAGATCTTCATCACCTTCGCACGAATTGCTTAATGAATGTTGATCGAAATTTCAATATGCTGATGTACGCTGATGATATGAACATCTTTAAAGTAATTAAAAATCATTACGATGAGACTGCGCTTCCGGCCGATTTAAATAGAGTCAGCCGGTGGTGGAACAGCCGAAATTCGTGACATGGAGAACCATAGTGCAGGCGACAAATCACTTCATGGAATGTAAAAGCTAGAGAGAGAGAGAGAGAGAAAGAGAGAGAGAGACAGAAAGAGAGTGAGATATACTTCACACCAGTTGATTATCTGGTAAAAGTATGAGAAACCAGGCCTGTTCATACTTACTGATTAGAGTCAAAAAATGTCTAAGGGACTGTCGATGGCCGTTCTCCTTAATGTCACAAAATTAAAATCAATCATGGAGTGTTAAATCATGGAGATGGTAGTTATTAAATCACGGAAAGGAAGGCTACAACCATTTTTTATACTGTTTAAAGATTTCAAATTCTGTTAGAATACAAGGGTACTTTTTTCATACCGTAAACTATGCGGTTCAGACTATTTCACTTTCACGTTGAAGAAACTGCAACAAAAGTTTTAAGCCCAGAATTATTTTTGAATGGGACAATAGTACAACAGGATGTGGTTTTCTCTATTTTGATACCTGACAAAAAATTGATGTAGTTCGTTAACGGCCGTTAGTCGCTGTAATTATTGTAGGCAGCGATCCAAAGAATTGGATGTTAGGTAAAACTGCGGTATCCAAATTGTAGGTTTGTTGTTTAAGTTTTAGTGTTTAGCCTTTTGTGTAAAAGGTTTAGTCTTTATAGTATTCTATAAACCTAACGTAGCATCCTATCCTAATATAGTATTAGTTTTTATTATTCAGAATCAGGATACGTATAAAAGTTCTGGTAAAGAGGAAAATAAGGCACTCTTGATGGTGGGTGGTGGTGGAATGATAAATTGTATTCAATTCAAAAAGCTATTATTTCAGCGATCAAATCTATATCGTCGAATAAAACATATAAAAAGAAAACCAAAGAGGACTGGAAGGATAAATCCAATTTAAATTTTTTTTTATATAAATTTTTATGTGCTTATTGAGGCAAAAGGATAAAAAAGGGTTGTTACCGTACAATAAAAACGCCTTCTTTTTTGCTATATTTTATATGTGATTGTTGGTATTCTTAAGTGTCGTTTTTACCATACATACTCGAATATTCGGTTCAGGGAGCATCTACTTATATGTTTCATATACTAGAACGATAAAAAACATTATACACTGGAAGCTTTTGACACTTTGCGTTGTAGAACTGCACGGTGGCTATAATGAACTTTGCCACTCACTCTTTAAGTAATTTTAATTAATGTGCGGGTTTACGAAATCTGTCTCTGTACATAATAACGATGTGGTATTAAAAGGAAGACAAACTCAACGAAAAAGCTCGATCTACGTATATAGCTTTTACACCCCAGCCAGTAACATAATATATAACACCATTCAAATGGTTTTCTTCGGAAAACTTTTTATTTTTATTTGTGCTTGTTGTGCTATCATTTTATCCCGCGCATGCTTTTAAATCGGTCAATCGACTCGGGTACGTTGTTTTATTTTTATTTTTGTGTTGTGCTTCTTTTCCTTGCTTTATTTTCTATATCACAAAAGCTCTTTTATTATATATATCAACTTGTCTTGTGTCTTTTCTCTTGAAGCTAAATAGAAACCCAAAATGGGAAAACTGTCGAGAATTTTTTTTTTGTGCTCTGTACATTTCGTATAGTAAACGTAGTATATAGAACTTCTGTTTTGGTGTGTAGAAGGAAAGCACAACACAAAAAAATAATAAAAGGATGAGAAAATGCTTTTGAAAATCTAACACAACCACAAACGAGCTTTTCTGTATATTTTTGTTTTGTAAAGATATCAAAATCAGATTTTTCTCAAATTTCATTTTGTTGTATTTCTACTGTAGTATTTTCCAGATTCTTTTCTTTTAAATTAAAAATCAATAAATAAAAACACAAACACAACAATTACGGAAGAATTATCAAATTGAATATTTTCTTTTGTAATAATTTTTCGATTTTGAATTAGAAAAATTTCAAAGCGAAATTTATAATGAAACAAGGACAAGAAAGCTTTCCTATAGGTGTACAGATTACAGAGTAAGAAGAAATTCGAAAATGAAAAAAAAGGAAAACTGAAAACGAGTTTCCTATACAGACATGGGTGTGGTGAAATGGTATTTCTATTGATTTTTGTGGTTCATGATGCTACATATTTTTGTTGTAGATTAGAGTTGTCTTTGTTTGAGTTCTGAGCGTTTTTTGTACTGTTGCCTGTTAGATTTTTCATTGCGATTTTTTTTTTATTTCCAAGCGAGATAAGGACTCAGACGGGAATTGAAGTTCATTTTAAAGAAAGAATGTTGATTGTAAGATTCTGAAACTTTCTGAAAACTTTTTTAAAATATCTCTTGGTACAGATTGATTGGTATTTAAATTGTAAACTGTTTTATTTAATGGTCCGTTGTATAAAAAGCAATAAATCGAGTTTTTATAAAGTTTATTTTATTTGAAAGGGTCTAAATGCATAAATTGCAAAAACATACGTTTTAATTTTTTTGCATGAGATTTTTTACATTTATATTTATGACTTTATAGAAAAATAAAGTGGTTGTCACTAGGTAGGTTTTACGATAAGAGTAGCTGATTATATAAAATACTAGCTGTACCCTGCGCGCGTTGCTGCGCTACCAACTGAAATAAATTTGAAGGGAAGACATTATACAAATAAGGCTCACAATATTGTGCGTATTTTTATATTTGGGAGCGTTTTTCGAATAGTTTTGTGCATTTCATTGTGAGTTAAATTAATAATTTAGATAAATAATTCAATCGAATGGAATTTTCATAGGTCCACGTACATTAATTAACAGCAATCGCAGGTAGAAGCATTCTGTATTGTTCGGGTGAACAGTGTACAGACGACCCAATGCGTCACTGGAATACAAATTGGGATGTCCTTCAACTGCTTTACCTTGTTTGCGACGTTGAAACTTTTTAGCCGATGCGTTCCATGTGTAGAATTTCGGTACCTCAGAATAAAGTAGAGTCTTTGCAAAAACCAATGCTCTTGCGCGTACATTATCTGCTGTAAAGTATACGCGCTGTCCATTCTCGAGGTGCACCGCCAAGTGTACTACTGTTGGATGTCGTCCATGGATTGGAAATGATAAGATGCGCCATACTGCTTCATTGCTGCTAATGTAGCGTCCAATGGAGCAACGGTGAATATGGCACAACCCAACGATTACCGACTTCGACATCAACGTTTCGTACTTTCAGAACGATGGATTTGCCGCCATCCTCAACTGATCGTCGACGATACAGTGGGTATCCACCATTGTCAGTGATGGTATCAGAAACCAAGTTTCTTGGGTATCGTTTCGTGCATTTCCCATCAGACATGCATGGTGAATTGTTGTTGAATGCGCCACATGGACCATGAATCATATTTTTGGTAACGGCGTCGAATAAGTCTGGATCAATGTCCTTTTATGGTATTTCTGCTGAGATGATTTGGTCAATTTGATCTGGCGTATTTTTGTTGATTAACCAAACCAAAATATGTGCATGTGGCAATCCTCTTTTCTGAACGTGATGCTTGATAATAAAATCCATCAAAGATTTCAATTTTTGTTTAAATTCGCGTGCGGGAATGTCATAGCGGTCCGCGTATTCATGCATGTGCCGTGGACTCCCCGTGAATGTAGACGGTAATATGACCATTCTTCCCAATTCGTTTGGATTCACGTTACCATCATTGACGATTGCGTCTCGTAAATGGATGTACTCTTCAGAACGCAACTCGGTTTGATTCAATCGAATATATAGGAGTCGTTCGGTTTCAATATGTCGACGATTGTCGACATTTCAGAATGTGGTTCTCAGACTTTCTTATTTGTTTCCTCGTCTGTTTGTGGATTTCTCATTTTGATGTTGAAATGATATCCATCTTCTGATCGCCAAAACAGAATCGGATACTGCAATCCGTCGTATGAGCGATGAGTATCGGAGACTCGCTGAACGTCACCACTTCTGCGATGAACTATCACGATCGCCACATCATCGATTGTTGGTGCATTGAACTGTCTTTCGTGTTGGCCAACGGGTCTTTTGTCTGCTCGAATTACAACTGCGTAGTCATCGGCTGGCATTCGTTGAATGGCGGTTTTAAACAACTGAACTAATTCATTGTGTTGATCGAAAAGGGCTTGTAACGCAGCCACGATTTCTCTTCTAGTGCCGGCATTATAATGACATCGTTGTTCAATTTGTTCATCTCTGTTTGCCATGAAATAAATTTGAAGAAACTTGTGATCTTCGTCCGGCAATGGTAGAAGCGATCCGGCACGATGATAAATTTGTCCTTGGACTCTGAATGTTGGCTTGTAATTTTCGCGCACGATGTTTGTTGCACCGAACGATGTCGTTTGAAAACATGAATTGTATTTGCGGATGCTTTCCAAGTAATGCTTCGACTCACGTGTAACACCTGATAGCAACGTTGATAGTGGTTCGGGTGGTGGATGTAATTCTGGCAGTTTAACCTTTCCATTGGCGCAGCACATTCCTGGCGTTTCGTTCCTAAATTTGAGGGCGCTAAAATACATGCAAATTTTATCCATTTTTCCAATAACGACACTTGGATGAAGACTGTAATCATTATTAGTGTTATAATGGAATGCACCAAGATGTAAATCAGCAAACAGTGATCGTCTTGATCGAGCGGTGCTTATTCAAACATTTTACAGCCTTCTTTCTCGTTGTTAGTTGTCTCAGACGAACGGGCCTGAGTAGTACGTATTCGATCAGTTTCTAACCTCACTTCTCGTTGTTCAGATTCTTTAGACGAACGGGTCTCAGCGGCATGTACTCGCAGATTATCCAGCCTTAATGCTCGTTGCTCGTCTGATTCTGAGGCTCGTAATGCTCGCTTGTCGCTTTGGTGGCATAATTGTACGAGAACGACGTGAAAAATGCGTTTGAATGTATTAGATGTCAATCAGCAATCCGAATCTCACAATGTATCCAATCCAATTGAACCGGCTGTTCACACACGGATGGAAATGTTAATTAATATTGACGGTGATCACCAATTCGATGAGAGAAATTTGAAGTGAAAAAAATCAGCATTCGAGAATTGTTGAAATCGATTTTAATTCCACTCACGATGATTTCCGAAAAAAACTGCACAGCAAATGCATTGGAAACGTCAATCAGCAGTCAGATCCTTCACATACACAATCGATGATCTTCGTGAATTCACTGTAGAGACTGAATAAAATCAGCTCACGGAAACTACGAAAATTCAATTCGATTGAATTATTTATCTAAATTATTAATTTAACAATGAAATGCACAAAACTATTCGAAAAACGCTTCCAAATATAAAAATACGCACAATATTATCCGTTCAATGTGAGCCGTGAACATGAATATCTCAATTTACATAAATTCTTATGTCACCCACAACTCGAAACGTCCTCATTCGTTCGCTGTTTTCGTTTCAATTCAAATCAGCATGAACTATCACGGCAATATATGAAATTCATTGAAATGACAGTGGTGCCATCTGTCGAAAATTGATCGTACCAATTCAGAAACCTTCGTGGGCTCAACAACTTAGCTAAAGATCATCACATGATCAAATGCATAGTTTACGATTCTATAAAGGACATACAGACAACCATTCATTTATATATATATAATATATATATATATATATATATATATATATATATATATATATATATATATATATATATATATATATATATATATATATATATATATATATATATATATATATATATATATATATATATATATATATATATATATATATATATATATATATAGTATATACAGGGTGAGCCAAATAATTTTTTTTTGAACTAGCGGTTTTTTTGAGTATGGTAAGGGTTATGTCACTTTTGATTTGACAGAAAGTTAGTTTTATCCTTCCGCTGAACGAAAATGGTTATGTATTCGCTTTCCATGCGTATGAGGCGCATTCCATCTTGGCGGCTATGTAAACAAGCAGAACTGTCGCATTTGGGGCACGGACAAGCCGCATGTGATCGTAAAGAAGCCGATGCATCCTCAACGAGTGACTGTTTGCTGCGGATTTTGGTCCGGTGGCATCATTGGGCCATTTTTCTTTGAAAACGAGCAAGGAGTCGCCGTTACTGTCAATGGTGAGCACTACCGCGTCATGATAAACGGGTTTTGTTCCCGGCACTTGAAGAGGAGGATATAGGCAACATTTGGTTTCAACAAGACGGCGCTCCGTGCCGCACAGCACACCTTTCAATTGATCTTTTGCGCACTGTCTTCGAAGATCGAATTATCAGCCGAAATGCTGATGTGATTTGGCCGCCTCGAAGCTGTGATTTGACGCCGTTGGACTATTATATTTGGAATGCCGTCAAAGATAATTGTTACGCCGATAAACCAGCAATGATTGAATGTGCTCAACAATTGGACCGACCGTATGGGGAACGTCAAGGCCAGCCGAGGCGTCATATGAATGAAATAGTATTCCATAATTAATCGGAAGGATTGTTCTTTACAATGAAAAAATAAATTTAAAAAATGTTGAGAACTTTTTGTTTTATTGCTATTTAAAAAAAAAATTATTTAGCCCACCCTATATATAGATGATCGAAAAGATTGTAGTCGAAAAAAAATCATTCAAAACAAAAATAACCCAAAAGAAAACTCGATTTTTTGTCGTCGAACATAACATCGAATTTCGAATTAGACGCGATATGTTAGAATCAAGGTACACGAGAATTGTAAGCAAGCTGTGTGCCACCAAATAAAGTTGAATGGTCTCGAATAGGTTGTACCATTTTTTTAGTCATTTTTTTATTTGCCAAATTTTAACATTTTCTAAAATTGTTCTAAAATTTTAACATTTTCTAAAATTGTTCAGATGTGTACCATTTTTAGTACTGTAAATAACAAAAAAAAAATATTAATTCCAAAAGATCGTATTGTAGCCAAATAATAAGTTATTAAAATTTGTTGTTTTGTTTTATTATTTAGTCACAGCCAGAAGAATCAGAATCTAGGTATGCTTCATTAATATTAGATTCCGAAGTGTCTAGATCGTTATAATAAGTTCCCTCAGCAGAAGGCGAAAATTTTACTTGGCTATTTGTTAGGTAATTATTGGTGCTAGAAGAGCTTGTTGATTGATGTGGGACTTGCAGATGGTTCTGATGGTGATGGCATATAGGAATAATTTGGTCGGCTCGGATTTAACAACTGCGCGATGGAGTATAGGAAGACTTTCTGTTTTCTCTTCCAGGGATTTTTGATTCTCGAAAAGTTCGCCCTGCTTTTCGAAAAGTTTTTTCTGAAATTCCGCTTGCCTTGCGCAACAACTTTGCTGAACAAAGCAAAATGAAAATCTTAATAGTTCAAGAGCTATCAACTTGAAAATGAGTGTATATTTTGACAAATTTTTGACTCAGAGGCAAAACTTGTCGAAAGCGATATCTTAAAAATGGGGACTAACTTTGAAATGTGACTAGCACTATTGGATTCACCATACTTGAATTAGGTTTACCCCCTGGGTGCCCATCTTGTCACAAAAAAAAAAGTTTGCGAATCAAGCACAGTGATCGTCACATGCATACTCTTTTCCGATATTTCGTTAATTACGCGTGTTATGTTCGCTTCTAATCGATTGTGGTTTATCGATATAAACAAGTAGGAATCGATTGTGGTTTATCGATATAAACAAGTGATTTCAGATACTCCCATAAAAAGTAATCTAACGGCGTTAGATCACAATATCTTGGGGGCCAATTCACGGGTCCGTTTCTGTTCCAATGCCCATACCAAATCGTTGATGCAAAGGAAGATCAACCGGCCTCAATTCTTGAACAAGCTGTATGTCGTATGCCTTACAAACCAAGATCTCTATCAACCAGAACAACCCAAATTTCATGATATTAAAAGTCTGAAAACCGTACGCACAAAACTCGGTCGTAATTTGTGAAGTGGTACCTGAGAGTAGTGAGGAAGGAAATTCAATTACGAACAATATGGACGCACTGATAAAGAGAAGGTCGATTATTAAGGGACAAAACACCAAATTAACTACCTATGCAAGGTCTTGGGTATCCATACTACAGAGACTGATGAGATCAAAAATCCAGACACCATCATCTAACCTGAACGATTCTGGATTGAATATATCGTCCTCGAACGCATCAGCCGGTTTCAAGTTACCTCGATTATCGCTACCAACATTCAGCGGGCAGCCTCGTGAACGGCAATCATTCTACGACCTCTTCAAAAGTACTGTGCACGAAAATACGAGTTTGTCACCAACACAAAAGTTTCAATACTTAATAGGCCAGTTACGTGGCCCGGCTGAAACTGTAGTACGTCCTTTTCGCGTGGATGATGCCAGCTATATTGAAGCATTTCAACGACTCGTGAAGCGTTATAACAGAAAGCGTAGCATTGTGAACGAATTCATTGATACGTACATCAATCAACCACAGATCATTAAACCTTCCGCTGAAACCGTAGGGAAAGTGTACGATACGTGTGACGAAGTCATTCGTGGGTTGAATGCGCTCGGATCGGGCGCTGAGTTGAGAGATTGCTGGCTAGTTCATCTGGCGGAAAATAAATTGGATGATGTTACGTTGCAGTTATGGCGTCGAGAGTCCGAGCAAGATTATCCGATCATAGACGAATTTTTAGAGTTCTTTAGCAATAGTCTGAGAAAGCAGCCACTCAAGGTTCAAAATAGACATGTAACACACGCAAGGGCTTTCCACATCAACGCAGAGCGGAAACCATCACCCAATTGTAACATATGCAGCGGCGAACAACATCGGTTATTTGATTGTACCAAATTTATCGAGATGGAATTAGAGCAACGGAGAAAATTTATAAAAGAGAACTCCAGATGTTATAATTGCTTGGCAGAAGGGCATGACGTATACAAGTGCAAATCTCGAGGTCGATGCCACCAATGCAAACGACGACACCTTACTTTAGTGCACCTAGAACCCGCGAAGCCACAAGTAATATCCGAAGAACAACCAACATTCCCATCCGCTACTACAGTATTAGCAACATCAGACTGCGACTCTCCAATAATCGAAGCAAGTCCAGTTTTGAGTTTCGATTCATCAGTCCGAGCAAATAACCTTGATGCAATATTACCAACCGCTATCATTGAAACTCGTGACCATTATGGCTGTTGGCAACCATGTCGAGCTCTCCTAGATTCTGCTTCCACCAGATCTTATATTACCGAAAGGTCTGCAGCGCAACCCGTTTGAAGGCAATGCGAGCCAATGCCAATTTCACATTAACATGTCAACTGTGGAAAATCCGCGTCAACCATCAATTTATCATCGACAAGATAACATTGAGATTACCACCAGAACCGGTCGACCGTAACGAACTCGTTTATTTGAATAATCTTCCACTTGCTGAACCGGAGTTTCATATTCCAGGGACCATAGATCTTTTGATAGGATGCGATCGATTCCTAACGCTTTTGGCGGACGGTCAAATCAAAAATGATGAAACCCGATCTGTCGCTCAGAATTCAAAATTGGGCTGGATCGTAGGTGGAGTGTTCCAGGCAAGTCTCGTAGCAAACCATGTCATAACCTGCTTATCTACCACAGAAGAAGTCAGTATTGATCGAGTATTACGAAAGTTCTGGGAAGTGGAGGAACTGCCAGTCGGCGACCACCACACATTAAAAGAGAAGCTATGTATTGAACACTTCAACAAACGATTCACGATAGATAACACGGGTAAATTTACGGTGCCATTGCCTTTCAAACCTAGCAGAGCCAAGTTGGGAGACTCACTCATTCAAGCACTTTAACCAATTAAGGAAAAGCTCGTTGTACATTTACAATTACTGGTTATACTGTGAAATTAATTTCTTAAAAATTAATTATAAATTAATAAACGTATGTGAAGTTATCCCACGATCCTATCCCAGAAAATAAAAAAATCATCAGGCAACACTAATCAATAAAAACCCCATTTGATCTTGTGTGAAGTTAGCCCAGCCTAAAATTTCTTTAATTTGATTCAAAATGAAACGCAATTGATGAAATTAGTCCGGCCCAGAATTTATTAAAAATCACGTTAAATACACTGAAAAAAAAACATACGCATATACAATAAAAAAAATGATTGTGACAATGAATTTATTTACGGTTTGGATCCGTAAACTTTCGTTATTGGTAGTATAAACTCAAAGTTATTAGTTTATAATTTCATTTATTGAATAACAAAATATTTATTGATTTAATTAATTGTTTATAAAAATGTTACAAAAAAAAATAACGAACGCATTAATTAATTATATTAAACCAAATTATCAATTTATAATATTTTTATAGATTAGTAAATATTTTATCTAATCAACGAACAAAAATTATTAAAAACCAACAATTAGTTTACTAATTTGTATGAAACAATATTATTGATACTATGAATAATTTTATCAATTTAATGAACTAAAATTATCATTCTGTAACAAATTTTCACATTCTTAAATCTTTTTATTGAATCAGTGTACAAATGTATAAGCCAACGCAGTGAGTTGTTTATTAATATATACGTTGATTTAACTAAAAAAGTTTAATCATTATGAAAATTAGTTAAAGAATGATAATTTCTAAAGAAAATTTTACATTGTCACAACGAATCAGTTAATTAAATTGATTAAACTTGTCATAATATAAATCATTTTATTTATTGAATATATATATATATATATATATATATATATATATATATATATATATATATATATATATATATATATATATATATATATATATATATATATATATATGTATATGTATGTATATATATATATATATATATATATATATATATATATATATACATAGAAATACTTGCTTCTAGGACGTGGGAAGGTCTTGAAAATTAAAACACTTTATTTTTGTCAAACATGTTTTTAAGAAAAATTTGATTTATTTAATTCGTAAACTTTACTTATTAAAAGAAAAAATATATTAGTACATATTTCAATACAAACTTAGAAAATAAATTTTAAAATAAATAAAAGATAATGTTTTATAATAATAAATAATAATAAATAAATATATAAATTCTAAAAATATTGAAACTACGAACTGATTTATTTCGTTCAACAACACGTTAATATTCTTGTGTTTTGAATCTTTGACACTAACATGCTATAAAACAATTGTTGAATTGGTTACTGAAGGACCTGGAGACCAGATGGTTTAGGATATATGGCAAATATCTTATTGACGATGTTGGTGATCTCTGAGCCGATGGTATTTGCTGAACTATCTATCCATCGAAGTAAACCAATATTTTCAACTATTGATAATCCAATCCGCTCCCTCCACTCCTCAAGGTTGTTCTCCTACAACATCTGGGTCAAAAACGGATATTATCGGCTGAAAGTGAATAAAAAAGTTTAATAAAGCAAAGTTAATTTTAAATAGGTTTGTGTAGTTACCTAAAAACTCATTGTACACATGTCCCATGCTCCACGCATCCAGCAAAGATTTCAACTACTCATTCGTATATGATATAATTGTAGAGATCCGTTGGCGATAGCAAACTACTCGCAAGTACTTCTAGCTACTCACTGAGGGACCGAGTGCGATGTACTAGTGCCGCACTAATTTCCGCAAGTATAAACGCAGTCTGAATAACATGTACCGTTGTTATAATAGAGTTGAAATAATATCGCTGCAATTCCTATTCTAAATACGTATTATATATATATATATATATATATATATATATATATATATATATATATATATATATATATATATATAAGATATATATATATATATATATATATCTTATATATGTATATATATATATATATATATATATATATATATATATATATATATATATATATATTGTTTATAAAATAATTGTAAAATTCGACTTACCATATATATATATATATATATATATATATATATATATATATATATATATATATATATATATATATATATATATATATATATATATATATATATATATATATATATATATATATATATATATATATATATATATATATATATATATATATATATGTATATATAAATATGTGTGGATTTTTCTACAATTTATATATATTTATTTATATAATTTATATATTATATATATAATACGTATTGCGTATTCCTTGCCTCGTCCTTGATTGTTCGTCATTGCAGGATTGTGTCGTGAAAAGTTTTATTTGAGTTGCTTAAATTTTATATAAAGGGAATTCCCCATTTTATTCTGTATCTGTTTTTCTATTTATATATATATATATATATATATATATATATATATATATATATATATATATATATATATATATATATATATATATATATATATATATATATATATATATATGAGCATTAGCGTGGTTAGAAAATTTCTGGTTGTTTTTCTACAATTTTCGAACCACGCTAAAGCCTAAACCAGCGAGCTTAAATTGTGTTTCGTTTGGACCTCTTCGGAGAGCGGTACGACCACCAACATTTTAGATGTAAGTTTTTTATTTGTGACGAGAGGCCTATACAATTGTGGTGATTGTAGCACTTACCGAAATGGTATAAACAGCGGGTAACTTAAGCTCTTAAGTATGCGCTGGTTGAGGCATAGGTATCGTTTTATTAAAAATAATAACAATTAATTATCACCTTCGATCAAACACTGGAACACTGTATAACAACAAAATTTTCAATTTCACAAATTTTTTTCACACTACTAATAACACACGGCACCCTTTAGCTTTTACGATCAACACTCAACTAAACTCTTCCTTTTCTTCAACACGATACAGCATGATTTTTATGTTTGTGTATGTAAATGTTCGTTAACTAAATAAATAATTTTATATCCGTAATGAAAATGTTTATAAAGTAATAATATTACATTAATTTCTTTAAATTATTTATTAAATTTATGAATTAGTTAATAAAACTATTAAAATGTTAATATTCCAATAATTTTTTAATTAACGGAATTCAAAAATTTATTTAGTTTGTAATTTTTGATGTTTTTGGTAGTTTTTGTTTTTGAATCAATAATTCGGTGATTCAACGAAATTGTTTCTAGAATACATGAAAATGTTGTAACCTTATAAAAAATTAATACAAAACAAGCTTGTAATGCATGTTTACGCGCATTTATGGCATTTATTATTTTGTATTTTAACCGTATGAAACTTTTCATTATATATGTACCATTTTTGTTCGACAACAGTTTTAACATGATGTTAATGTTTAACAACCTAAGGGAATTTAATGTATCAGACGTTTTCTATATTCATATTTTAGCATAGAAATGGTTTCTAGAGGTACATAAATGCTTTATGGTTGTCCTGCGATCACAACAACTGAAAATCGTATTGTCATCGAAATAGAAAATAAGGAAAGTATAAATTGTGGGTTTCACTGTTTGCTTAACATAATCGAATTTTCTACGCTATTGGTTATAGTTTGTTCCTAAATTTCTTATGATCCTCTTAAGCTGCATGTTTACGATCACACAATTAGTCGCACAAGCCCAAAAAGATCACGTTACGACGATACGCAAGCAATGGCACGATAAGTCAAAAACTTTTTCAGGAAATCGAATTTTCTCTAAAGATGATAGTGTAACCCCATAGTAAAATTGGGTTTTGAAGTTAGTAACTCTACAGACGGATTCGTAAGAGAAAATTATAATCTAACTCTTCTAAAAATGCAATCACGTATATATAACACAATTATGTGAGGTATATCTGTACCTCTGAGGAATACGAGATAGTGTCTTTTGTCTCTAACGGAAACAGCACATGGTGTTATTTCAAACATGTGAACCGTGAGGACTTTAAGGATTACATATACTGTTATATTCCATTAGAAAGAGAATTAAACCTAATCAAACACTATATGGACAGTTCATTTTCTGAAAAAAATGGACATGGTGTCGTATGCATCCGGGGTACAGATATATATATATATATATATATATATATATATATATATATATATATATATATATATATATATATATATATATATATATATATAAACTACGAAAATCTTATGTTATATCTGACTATTCGGTGTGATAGAGTATACATAAATAGACACACGCAGCAAGTGAAAAAGTATTTATTCCAAGGTGCTGAAACATTTTTCACCTAATCGTTACTAAAATGAGTTATTCTCTAATGCTGTTGACAATTCATATACATGATTGTATAATGATCATTCGATGGTTCATTGTTCAATTCGTTGCCTCAATAAAGCAAATTTATTGATTCAAACAAATAAATTCTGTACATTTAATTTATAAATTTCTTTATAGATATTTTATTACAGCATAGCTGTTTGTTGTATTATTTTTAATAACTGAGGTTACAAATCGTTTAAAACTTTGATTAATTTCCCTAAATTACAACAAAATGATGAAAATCAGTGTATTAACACCAATTAATTGGTTCAACGAGCTGGTAATCAACTTATAATCGCGTTTATTGGAATTTTTATATAACTAATAAATAAATTCATTGGTTCAACGAATTATTCTTCCGATTTATTTAATAAACTGAGTTTATTGAATTATTTTTTTCAGTGTACAAAAATTAAATTGGTTATATTTAAATTAAGAGAGTTTTATATCAATAGAACATGTACGAGCTAAAATTACATTAGACACGATAAAGGTAATTGGCACGGTAAAAGTATAAATTTGTTGGATTAAGGCTATGTGGTTTTGAGATCATTACACTTCTGAATTACTTTTAGAAAAGTTAGAGAAAATAGTTCCGTGGCAACTTTGCGAAATTGGGCCCTGGGCCAGATATATCGTAATAGATATATCGTATGGGACAATACATAGTGAGAATTTCCAAAAGTTTCTGATTTGGTGATATAATTCGCCAAATCGATAAATTCTTGTTTTGTGCTATATGTACAAAGCAAGAGTTGAATTTTACAGTTTAGTCGTTGCAACCTGATGAGTAGACCAACTTTTTATCAGTACGAAACCAAGCTGCCAAGAAGAGACCTAAGGAAATTTTTATTTTTGTAAGGGTTTGTGTATCTTTACACCAGAACCCTGGGATTAAAATTTGTGGGAGGGGAGGGCGGGGGGAGGTAGTAAAATTATTTTTTTTACTTTTTGTGGTACATATATTGTGAGTAAATGGCCTCTTAGTTTTTCTATGACCTGACATAGGTCGGATGGAAATCCGGGATTTTCACATCTCGCCGTTTTATCCAAACCTGTAATTTTGTGCATTTGTAGATCATTTTACTTTTTTGCTCAAGTGTTTGTGTGTTGTAAAACGTGCCTGCCGTAAAAAATTTATTTATTATTTATTATAAAATATTATTTAAGTAAATTATTTTATTTGGAGCGGTATGTGCATATTACATTAAATAATATAAATATTTGTTTTTTTCAGAAATGAGGACACGAGAAAGCCAAGCGCAAGTAAAATAAAAAAAAAAAATTTTGACAGCTACGTCACAAAAAAATAGACCAAATATAGAGCAAAAAACCTATATGATAGGTTTATTGACAACTTCTCGTTCGAGATGTAAAAAATCCGGATTCCCAACCGACGTATGTACCGGGCTTGTATTATGTATGCCTTTAAAAATAATATTTTGTCCGAAAAGCCGAAAAAATCTTTTGTAAATTAACCGCTTTTGTTACATTTACTAAGAAAATTTGGTAGAATTAACAAGTCATTAGTAAAATAATTGTTCCCTTTGATGATTTTACAAAATAGCTGGGCACTGTTACCAATTTTTTCCACTTCTATCCAATAAAATAACCATATGTTTTTGATGTATGTGAAGTTGGCCCGAATATCAGCCCAAAAAAACGCGCTGGCAACACGAAAACTATAATTTCTGTCACGTATGAACAGTCTGCCCCAAAAAACGTATATTACGACATTTTCAAGATGTCAGCCCAAAAAACATAATGTTTTTCATTATAGATTTTTGAAGTAAACCAATATTTTTTTTTATCGTGACATTAACAATTGTCTTGACAGTGATGTCGAACACACTCAGCTCAAAATTCAAATTTTCATAGTTAAAGGAACCATTGTAAGCGTATATAATAAATGTAAAACAGCCAAGAAGCAATTCTTATTATTTTCAATTGGTTCATGAAAATATTATTTTTAAAGAACAATAATATGTGGCCTCGAGTTTTAAAGACGGTCATACAACAAAATTACCGATTTTTAGAATTTAAACTTAACTTTCTACTTTTGTTTACTATCTTTCGAAATATGTAAACTTTTATTAAGAAAATCGCATTTCTTGCAATTTTACATAACTAATACCAAATTAAGAAAAGATTCAATAGTAACCAATGTAGGAATTTGACAATAAACGCCTCATATATAAATCCGATTAGTCCGATTAGTAGTGGAAGTTGAGATTTTCGGTTTTGGTCATCGGTCTCACTATGATTTTTGAACAGATCGGATTCTAACCTTTACGAGTAAGAAATTTCAGGAGATTGTGATGGGGCTCTCATACCGAGAATAGCCTATATTCAGCCGCTTTAGGAACAACCATAATATTTAGTGGAAGTTGAGATTTTCGGTGTTGGTCAACGGTCTCACTATGATTTTTGAACAGATCTGGTTTTAGCCTTTACGAGTAAGAAATTTCAGGAGGTTGTGATGGAGCTCTCATACCGAGAATGGCCTATATTCAGCCGCTTTACGAACAACCTTAATATTTAGTGGAAGTTGAGATTTTCGGTGTTGGTCATCGGTCTCACTATGATTTTTGAACAGAACTGGTTCTAGCCTTTACGAGTAAGAAATTTCAGGAGGTTGTGAAGGGGCTCTCACAGTGAGAATGGCCTATATTCTGCCGCTTTACGAACAACCATAATATTTAGTGGAAGTTGAGATTTTCGGTGTTGGTCATTGGTCTCACTATGATTTTTGAACAAATCTGGTTCTAGCCTTTACGAGTAAGAAATTTCAGGAGGTTGTGATGGGGCTCTCATACCTAGAATGGCCTCTATTCAGCCGCTTTAGGAACAACCATAATATTTAGTGGAAGTTGAGATTTTCGGTGTTGGTCATCGGTCTCACTATGATTTTTGAACAGAACTGGTTCTAGCCTTTACGAGTAAGAAATTTCAGGAGGTTGTGAAAGGGCTCTCATAGTGAGAATGGCCTATATTCTGCCGCTTTACGAACAACCATAATATTTAGTGGCAGTTGAGATTTTTGGTGTTGGTCATCGGTGTCACAGATCTGATTCTAGCCTTTACGAAGAAGAAGTTTTCGTTGTTGTGAAGAAGTTGTGATGGGACCCTTATAATATTTTTGATATGCAACATTTACTTCATTGCAACCTACTCTGTTTTCAAATAAGAAAAATGCTCCTCCAGCTATGGAATTGATTAATTCAACATTGATTGAACATTTTGTGACTTAGCGAACAGTAAAAGAGTGGTTTGCAAGATTTCGTGATGACAATTTTAGCCTTGAGGACAACCCACTCCTGGTGCAATAAAAAAATTTGAAGATGAAGAACTAAAAGTTTTACTGGATCCGTGGAAAATCCGCGTCAAACTCAACTCAAAAGAGCTTGCAGAACAGTTATGAGTTACTGACCAAGCACTTCGAAATCACTTCGATTGCATGCAATGAGAAAAAAATACAGAAGGAAGGAAAATGGATTCCTCATAAATTCATCATATCTGCATGAATTGGCTTGCTCGGAACAAAAGAAAGATTTTTTTTTTCATAAAATCATTACGGGCGATGAAAAGTGGATTTTGTACGATAATCCCAGACGCCTACATATGTAGGAAAAATGAATATTCAGTGAATATTGAGTGAACCATTTACTACGAGCTTCTGGAACATGGTCAAACTGTTACAGCTAGCCCAATTGAAAAAATTAAGTAATTCTCTGGAAAAAAATGTGCGGGGCAAGAAAGGCGGAAGGTAAAATGTTGAAGTTGAACCCGAATTTGTTTCATTAGAGCATTTAATTAGCCTACAATTCTCATTATGTAAACATTATGTAAACATACATAAACACGGTTGGTAGGGATAACCTAAAAGAACGTAAAGCGTGACGTAGTAGAGTAAAATACGTTAACAAGGAAAGACCTGAAATATAGATAATAATTATTGTAATATTTAACAGATTGATTAATAGATTTATTGATTGATAGATTGATATAACAATTTTAGTAGTAGGTTTATTGACATAACAATTTTAGTAAAGCACATATGGAAGCATTATAAATGAACATCAACAACAAAAAAATACTTCCATTAGGCATAAAAACCTCAGACTTTTTCAAAAAAAGAAATCCACTCCATGCTAATACCCTCCATGTTGAGCTCAAGCTCATTTGTTACGGAGGATACTGCAAGAAGTGAATACTTACAGACTACGTTCAAAAACAATATAAATGAATGCTAAAATATTATTACAAAAATTCTAATATGATAAAAATAGTACTAAACATGTATTGTCACTCAAGCGCGTCACGCTAAATAATACGTTTTAAAAGATCTAAGCGACGCCGATCTCTTAGTATCTAGTGGGAATTCCAAAGAGAAAAACCTCTAACAGACAACGAAGTATTTAGAGACCTACACAAGTTTATAGGGGGAAGTAAACGTCAATTTGAAGAATTGTTACCTACTGAACAATAACTTATTAAATAAATAGGGAGGTTGCTTAGTCCTGAGAACCTCAACAATAAAAAGACAAACGCGAAGTTCATAAAAATCAACTAAATTACAACCCAGAATCAAATTCAAAAAGTGAGAAATGTGATCATATTTCCTACTACTAACATACGCTTTTTAAAATTACTATCAGTAAACCCAACAACTTTATACAAACAACTAAGCATTCCAAAAACTGTTTTGCTAACCTTAATCAAATGATCACCCCAAGTAAGAGTTTTATTGAAAATTAACCCTAAATTTCTAACTGTATTAGAGAATGGAATTAAAGAATCACCGAGAAAAATTGCAGGAAAAGAGGAAGTAACTATAGATTTTTTATAAATTATAATAGACTGAGATTTATTAGAATTACGGGCGAGCCGGTTAGATAATGGCCAATTATAAATTCTTACCAAATTTTCATTAATAAGAGAAATATTAGAGTTAATGGAATCATTATCTAAGCGACTACTCCTATAAATTTGTACATCGTCAGCAAAAATATGAAAAGAAGAATGGCGAATCGAACATACAACGTCATTAATATACATTGAGAATAGTAAAGGACCATGAACCGACCCCTGAAGAAAGCCAGAAGAGACAGGTAAGAAGTTAGAAAACGAATTTGTCAAAAAAAGACTGCCTGAAAGCGACCCAAAATATAGTCCCAAATCAATTTAGCAGCAGAGAGAGAAAAATAAAAGTTCAAAATAAGCTTATTAAACAAAATTTGGTGATTAATTGAATCGAACGCTTTCGAAAAATCCAACAAAATAAGGCAAGTCATTTCTCTTTTACTCATACTACGACGAATATCATCACAAACATTCAGTAAAGCAGTGGTAGTACCGTGGAATCTTCTAAAACCCGATTGAAAAATACTAAGCAAATTAAAGCTATCGATATGAGATCGAATTTGGTTTTTTACTATCAATTCAAACGCCTTGGACAGAGAACTTAAAATACTAACACGTCGGAAATGAGAAAGCTGAGAAGGATTGCTAATTTTAGGAACAGGAATAATTTTACTCAACTTCCACTGCGCGGGATAAAAAGAGGTCGTTAAAATAAAATTAAAAATATGTAACAAGTATCTTGACGCTTAACAAATTTTAAACTAACCATATCTAGACCAGTGGATTGCGATTTAACTTCCCAAATTGCAGAATGCAAATCGGCAATAGATATATTTGCAAGCGAAAAAGAATTTAGGGATTCTCCGGATACTAAATCAATATTGGAAATATCATGGGTGGAACTAGAATTACTTAGGTAATGATTAAAATCATTAGCTTTGAAATTTACCGAAGCACTCCCTTTGCAACTACCAAGGCCCAAATTGCGAACGTTACGCCAAAATATCTTAGAGGGAAGTGAGGGATCTAACTTATCCTTGAAAAAATTTTGCTTAGCGATACGAATTAAACATACCACTCTATTTCGAGATAGCTTATAAGCTAGATAAGACCAAGAATTAGGGCTCATTTTCCAATGACGATATTTGGAACAACGAACAGAAATAGCATTCGGGATCTAGGTCTAAAATAAACAGTAGTGAGAGGAATTCCTCTATTAATTGTGATTATTAAATACGTAGAGGAATTAAAATAGTCAATTTGATCGGTAGAAGTACTAAGAGAAAAAATATTGTTCCAACAAATAGAGCCACAAATTGATGAAAGGTGAGATTCATCAATTTTCGAAAAATCCCTAAAGCTGGAACTTTTAGGTTTAGGACGAGTGTAATAATTAACAGAAAAAACAAGGAGATCGTGATGAGAGCCAATACCAAGAGACAATTGATTGAAAAAACAAATGGAATTATCAGCAGAAGCGACAACATGATCAATGAGAGAATAAGAACCACCACTTGCGGTTGCATAAGAGTAAGTGGGCGATTCAGTGTTATAAACTGAAAGGTTAATGCTATTTAAGATATTTAAATAGCTACGAAAAAATAAAGTCCCTTGAGAAATATCAAAATTGAAATCACCCGAAATGAAAACCTCATCATACCGACAAGAAGAATAACTAAAAAGACACTCAATGTCTAAAAGCGAGTTTTTAAATTGAGCATACGACCTCTTGTTCGTTTTAGGAGGATTATAAACCACACCAAAAAGGAATTTCCGCTTGAAAATGAAAATGAACTCAAAGTCAGAAACGAGCCTTTGAGAAATTGAGAGGGGTACCGATACAACATTACATTTAATATGCTCGTTAACATACAGGCATACTCCATCATAATTAACCGGTGAATTAGCTCTATCACGCCTGAACAAATTATAACCACTAATGGCCAACGCGGAATCGGGAATATCGGACGATAGAAACGTTTCCGATAAGCAAATGACATCAATTGGGACTCCATTAAAAGTATGGACGTATGGACGTTTAAACTAACCACATTAAGCAAATTGGACCTAGTTCGAAGCATGGATTTTAATAAAATGGAGGGTAAAGAAATATTCTTGGTGAACATCGCGAATCGTGGCGCACTTCAACAATACTTACATGCAAACATTTTTAAATAAATAATTAGTTTTTTCTTCAAAAGCCAGGTTAACGTCAAATATCAAAATCTGAAACAAAACAAATAAAGCCAAATATACCAGCAATATAAACGGTAATAGAGGAATGATACTTATCTAATAAAAAACTCTTCAAACTAAAATCGAGCCACAAAACACCCAAAAAATATATTTTAAAAAAATGTAATGAAAAAAAATTTAATTTGCTGGTATAGTCGCAAAAACAAAAAAAAACCTATAACCTAGAATATAAATAAATAATAGCATATAAAATTATTAATATTATAAAGTGTTTTATTATCAAAATAATCACAAATATAATAAATGCTTTATTGTGGCAACTCGTGGTTTATTGGAAATGATAATTGTATATAGTTATTTTTGTTGTTAGCCCAATGCATACTAAAGAGCGCCCACACGTTTACCGCCAATATTTTCATTAACATGTACCCGTAAATATTGAAAATATCATAAATATGTTCAATATTTCTCAACTGCAGACAGCTCAGTGAACCACAACAAAATAAAAATTGATTCCAATAACTTTTAAAAACTAATTTTCAATCATAATTCTAATTTAATTTTGTTATTTTTGGTGCTGTTTGAAATATTTTTATTAATAAAATATGTCGATCATATCGAAGTGTTATACGAGTAGTATAGAGACGATGATGACGCCTGGCTTTTGTTATTTTTTGTTCTCTACATATAATAAAAATTATAAAATATTATTATATTAAATGTAATTTAAGAATTAATAAATGCATTTTTATTATCATATAATTTCGTTATTTATATGCGTACTGTAAAAAGCTATAAGACATCTCGCGTCAAATTAAAAACTGTTTTACGATGCTATGTAGATAATATGTTGCTCGTTTTCTATGATACGCGGAATGCGGATATCAAAATTTTAAAGTTCGAAGAATTATGACTCTAATTATATAAAAATAGCTATACTTTTACACTTAAGTGTGCGACATTATAAAATAATTAGTGTAATGGAAAATGTTTTAATTAAGCGTTAAATCATTATTTTACTTTGCAGTGATGATGAATCACACGAGTCTGATTTTGAACGGGAAAAGTCATTTCCACTCTACTCAAAATCATAATCGTTTTACAATTTTATTTTATGTAAATATGGTTTTGTTACAACAACAATGGTATTGTTTATATTATAGCACTATGGCGATGAAAAAATATGAAAATCGAATGACGAATGTATCAAATTCGTCTTATTTTTCATTGCTTTATAATTATAATTAAACATTGATCGTTAGCATTATTTTTAGAAATGCCCGGCTGATTGTATTTGTGTACATAGTGTCGTACATTATGTCGCTATAGAACAATTGTAAAATGCTTCAGCGATCCACGTGTGGTATTCAAAATAGCGCGGGCAGAAAACAACATTTAAAAAATTTTGTTTACAAAAGAAATGCCTTGTCATTTATCGACAATTTAGCTGAGTATAATGTAATTTGCCATCTCGAAAAGAAAACAACTCGATTTTCATGAAAATAGAATAAAAAAAATATTTATAAATTTTTATGATCGTTAAAAATAATATTTTATTTGTATTTTGCTTTAAATAACACACTGAAAACTATTTTGATCGAAATTTTATAATTTTTTTTGTTTAATTTTAATTTTTGTTTTATTGTAATTCTATAAATAATAATAATTATAGGAACAATATACGCATATAAAGTAATAGACGTGTACAGTGTTTTAATTTAAGATGCAAACTGGGAAAATTATAATTTATTTTATAACACGTACTAAATTATATTGTTTTTAAATATATGTAGTTTGATATAAATAATTTTGATGTGTGCTGGAGAAACGAGTTGAATGGAAATAAAACGTTTTATTGTTGAATGAACGAGTATTGCTAGATATAATAACAAAAAAATAATATAAAATTTGTACCAGTAAAATGCAATATATTTTTGATACACAGGAAACTGGAGTTTAATGCTTAATTTGCTTTATTATAGGCGCTAAAAATGTATTTTATTGTCGTTTTTAATTTTAACGAAACAAAAGAATTCGTCGCCTTTTAAAATGTATTGGCCTTCAAAATTAAATAGTCATTAGTGCTCGCAAGGGGGCATTCCTCTATTCGATCACAAAATTTACGACTATCAACTTTGCGCCTGAAAATCGATATACTCAATACAAATTATATCTCAGTAGGTCAGCATTTTGTCGTTCAAAGTTATTTGTTGTTCTATAATTCATTTTTGTTGTGCGCTGTTAATGATGCTATTAAAACTCCTGGAGTACGAGATTGACAGCTTCCACGAAGTATTCATAAATGGATACGGGCGTACTCTGGGCAATGTTTTGTAGAACAAACGGTTGCGGTACCCAATCCCTTCGTAGTATTGAAGCAGAATAGCTAATTAGTCAATCAAAACTATGCAATGGTACAAACAAAAGGAAATAATACGCCAGATTATATGGATTCTGGAGGGGGCCATCTATTGCATTATCAAGGAAAATCAAATCCGTTCCAGAGAAGACCAAATTTACAAAGATCACCGATAAAGAAAAATAGAAGCAAATCGGTAGCTGACTAAGCCGATACTTTTTCTAACGCTCTACCTAGGCAAACATTACACGAAATAAGTGATGCCACCGGAAATTTTACTTTGCAAATAGCCGAATCTAGTAAAACAACTATTGACCTAGAAAAGGAGAATATGAATCTCTTGGCGAGGCTAGAGCATATGGAACAATTATTTGCCAAGCTAAGCGAAGAAATTGAGTTTACAAAGCAAGAAAATGAAAACCTAAAAATGAATCGAGATTCAACAGAAGATTGCGATATAGGAAGCATTGAACCAGACAAACTCATCTATTCCACTGATGAAGGCGAATTACAAAGAGAGACGGACTGGATCCTAAAGAAGGAAAACAGTCCAGGAAGAGTAAGAAAGGAAAAGCTGAATCGTCACCTGAGGCTGAGCAATGGTAGGGGACAATCTAGTCCAGATTCAAACGATGCTCTACCCAAAGCCAATCAACCAAAAGATAGTAAATCTACCAAGAACATTACACCAAATTTGGTGCAACCGAAAGCAAAATCACCCCCACCAATAAATATTGTGGGTGTAACCAGTTACCCATTCAGCCACTGATGAAATCGGTTACTGACAAAGACTATAAGATAACAACAAACTATCAGTAAAAGGGGACTCCCTCTTTTTATGCTAGTATTTGATAACAAAGAGAATGTTCAAAACATTTATGGAATAAAAGGAATCATTCAAATGAAGTTGAAAATCGATCAAATGAGGAGAACCACAACACGCATAATACAACGCAAGAAATGCCAGGCATTTAATCACACCCAAAGATATTGCGGCCGGGATCCAAGATGTGTAAAATACTCAGGTAATCATTTTACCCAAGCATGTACAATAGGGAGAGATGTGCCAGCCAAGTGTACAAATTGTAAGGGCCAACATCCGGCTAATTATCGAGGCTGTGAGGTTGCTAAACAACTACAAAAATTAAGAGTTAAAACAAGAAATCAATCGCAAAATCACGAAAATCGAAGGGTTCAAGCAATACATGCAAAGAAGTTCATTTGCGCAGGTAGTGAAAGCTTTAAGTTCAACCAAACATATGGGCTCTGAAAGTAACCAAATTATGGAAAACATTATGAAAAGCATTGCAGCTATTACAAAGCGGCTAGATGACCAAAGTAATCTGAACAACATGATACTTGATCAACTGAAGAAAATGCAACTCCCTCAACGCAATCCAACAAAAATGTTAAGAAGAGCACAATTTTCAAAATAGCAATCTGGAATGCGAATATCATTATGCAAGGTATTCCAGAAATAGAAATATAGGGGTTTTCAATAAGAGCACTTCAACTTTTTTTTGAATAAAACACAAACTGTTCGACTTTTGAACTAACTTTTTTTTTATTAACGAATTTGAATATATACATTTAAGTATGAAACTCGATTTCTTTTGCATGACCACCGCGTGCACGTTTTATGAAGTCCAATCTTTGAACCCAATTTTCGACTCTTTCGCATAAATCGGCCGAAATTCCAGCAATTTCACGATCTAAAAAAAATAATCTAGAGGTGTCAAATCACACGAGCGCGGCGGCCACTGGACGGGCCCATTTCGCGAAATAACACGCTCATCGAACTTAGTCTTCAATAACGCGATTGTATCGTGTGCTGTGTGGCATGTGGCCCCGTTCTGTTGAAACCACATGTCGTCCAAGTCCATTCCATTCAATTGCGGCCAAAAAAAATCATTTATCATATCGCGATATCGATTTCCATTAACAGTAACGTGGCGATCGTTATCGTCGATGAAAAAATATGGCCCAATGACGCCGCCGGCATGTAATCCGCACCAAACAGTGACTTTTTCGGGATGCAACGGTGCCTCATGAATCACGTGTGGGTTGCTTCCTGGCCAGTAACGCATATTTTGCTTGTTGACAAATCCATTTAGCCAAAAGTGAGCCTCATCGCTGAAGATGATTTTTCGGTGAAAATCTGCATCATTTTCGATTTGCTCTTGAGCCCAATTCACGAATCGGCGTCGCTTCAAATGATCAAACGGCTTTAGTTGTTGTGTCAGCTTGATCTTATACGGATGTAGGCCAAGGTCTTTACGTAAAATTCGCCACAATGATGTCACAGAAAGGCCCAATTGTTGCGAACGTCGTGTGAGCGACACATTCGCGTCTTCTTGAACTGATGCCCTGGCGGCTGCGATGTTTTCAACACTTCGAGCACTTTTTGCTCTCGAGGGCACCGGAACATTATGTAGCGAAAACGTAGACTCAAATTTTGCCACTATACGGTCGATTGTCGAACGGGCTGGCTTGTTAAATGGACCGTAAAATGGTCGTAATGCTCTTAAAGTACCAGCAACAGAACGATTATTTTGATAAAAAATTTGCACGATTTGCAATCGCTGTCCACGTGTGTAGCGTTCCATGATGAAATGTATACTAATGAAGTTTCCAAATGACAAAAGATTAATAAAAAATATGGCGTCGTTTGCCGTCCCTATCGGAAAAAAGTTGAAGCGCACCTGTTGAAACACCCTTTATTTTTAGATTCTGAAAAAATTGACATTTTCTTAATACCTGAAAGCCATCTAGTTAAATCTTCGTTTGTTAAAATACGGCCTACGGTCTCTGCAATATATTGTCCTCTCCGGCATAACTTACGACGTCAAAAGGTAAAGAATTGCTTCACGCAGGGCAGAAATCAAAATGTTAATTTTACTCTGGTGGTTCTCCAACATACTGGCTTAGTGACGGAACGAAGATACCTGACCTAATAGACTTTTATGTAGTAAGAGGTATATCCCAGTATCGGATCATTCCCCGGTTATCATGACAGTCAGTGAAATGGTAATTCAAAGGGAAAGTGCACCCAGATTAACAAATTCAAAAACAAACTGGGATCTCTTTCGTGAGGTATTGGAGGAAAAACTCAATCTTCAGGTACCTAGAAGAAATCCCCACCAGTTGGAAGATGAATTAGAACAACTCAATGAAGCAATTCACTATACTGCTTTTGCAAGTACCCCCATTATACAACATAAGAAGAAGCTTATCATATGTATCCTGCCCAATGGAAGTTAGAGAGTTGGTAAGACAATAACGACGGGCACGTAAAACCTGACAAATAACTAGAACACAGGAGAACAAAACAATTCTTAACAATTCAGGTAACAGTCTCAAATCTCTTCTTAAAGAAGTTAAAAATGCATCAATCAACAGATATCTAGTTAGCCTAACCGATGAGAAAAATTCTGATTATTATCTGTGGAAGGCGACGAAGGAACTCAAAAGAGCCAAAATGCAAGTACCTCCACTTAAAAAGGAGGATGGAATCTGAGCAAGAGGTCCTAAAGAGAAGGCTGATTTGTTTGCGGAGTACCTCGAGGATATCTTCCAACCACTAGCAAGGCAAACGGCTAATGAAAATATAATGTCAATCCAAAAGCTAGATGATTTTGAAATACGCCCAGTAACTCTCAAAGAATTAAAAGATGTAGTGAAAAGCAACATGAATGTTAAAAAAGCCCCAGGGTATGACTTGATTACTTGCCAAATAGTCAAAGCTCTACCAGGTAAAGGATTTCGTAAGCTATTACACATAATCATTGCAAGCTTTCGGTTAAAATATGTTCCGTGGCAATGAAAAGTAGCAGAAGTAATCATGATCGCAAAACCTGATAAACCATCTAACGATAAAAAATCATACAGGCCAATTTAATTGCTGCCAATTATGTCAAAACTCTTTGAAAATTTATTACTAAAAAGACTTAAACCAATAATTGAGAACCGACAACTAATTCCTCCACATCAATTTGGATTCAGGGAAAAGCACTCCACAATTGAACAGGTGCATAGAATCACCAACGTTATTGAAAGAACGTTAGAGCTCAAAAAGTATGCTCCAGCATATTTCTGGACGCTCAAGCATTCGATAAAGTTTGGCACAGTGGACTGGAATTGAAGCTGCATAGAGACCTACCGAGGCAATTCTATGCCATACTAAGATCTTATTTATCCAATAGACATTTTCGTGTGAAATATGAGGGTAAATACTCCGAACTAAAGAAAATCTCTGCCGGTGTCCCACAGGGGAGTATCTTAGGACCAATCATGTATTTATTATATACAAGGGATATTCCACCAACAGATGAAGGAACCATAGCCACCTTTGCAGATGACACAGCAATCATGGCCATTGGAAGTAATGCCGCTGATGCAACGAGCAAACTCCAGAAGATTACCAATGCGGTTTGCAACTGGACTGAGCGCTGGAGAATCAAACTTAATGAGACGAAATCCACGCATATTAACTTTACATATCAAAAGGCTTCCCATCTCCCGATAGTAATTAACTCACGGCCGGTGCCATATGCAAACAAAGCCAAATATCTTGGCATCACGCTCGATGCCAAGCTCAAGTGGAGAGAGCATGTCAAAAAGAAAAAGGAAGAACTTAATATTAAGTTCAGAAAAATGTATTGGCTCATAGGTAGAGGCTCTGAGCTTACAATATACAACAAGCTGTTGCTATATCGGCAAATACTGAAGTCGATATGAACCTACGGTATTCAACTCAGGGGATGTACTAAGCAAACAAACGCCAAAATGATACAAACGTTTCAAAATAAGTTTCTCCGTAGCATCCTAAATGCTCCGTGGTACACAAGAAATGAAGACCTTCACAGGGACTTACAGATGGAATACATCAAAGATGAAATTAACGCCGCTAAACACGAATTAAGGTTCCAGAAACATGGAAACCTCTATATTCGCCATATGATAGACAACCCTGTCGTTGAAAGAAGACTTGAAAGAACGAGGCCACTTGACCTAGTAAACATACCAAATTAAAATTATATTTTAAATAGGTTTAATTAATTTTGGGACTAACCATTGGGTTTCACCCCAACAAATCAGAATTATTTAAGAAATGTAAAATTTGTAAATTTGAAAGATAAATTGCTAGATGGCACAGTCTCAGTTGTAATTAATAATGGAAAAAAATTTAAACTCCTGGATATAATAAAACTATTCTAAAAGTAATTCAAAATGTTGAAGGTAATGTCTAACTTAATCAATATGTTATTGTATTATACAGGTTATTCTAATTTATATGGAAAAGCGAGAAATAATATAACTGAAACCGAGGTCAAATTTGACTACCAAATAACAAAACCTATATTTGTAGGCGACTATACAAATAGTATACATTTAGGCGGAATACTGGCAACTGGCAATTGTTGCGTGGTTAAAATAAATTAATTAAGTAAATAGTTCCATATATAAGGACATGGTTTTTTATGATGGTATTGGTACGTACTTTAATAAAAAAATGCCAAATGGTTGTCCCCAGGTTCGGTCATATGGATAACAAGCATTAACTGCAACAGTTGTTGTACGAAACCAATAAAAATTTTCTAAGGAAGTGAAAAGTTCCATCAGAATGTGTAAGTCCAAAAACTTTTTTTTCTAATCCATGCAATCTTTTTTGGGACCGAAGCACGCCCTGCTCTTTCGAGGTTCATTTCTCCCAACTTGCTTTGCGCAATTTCTGCCAACTCGAAGACGTACGGCTATAGAATCGATTTTTAAGCTACCATCTGTGCATTGCATAGCTCCATGCCAGCCTATAGTAATGGACATGGAAGATGAGTCGGTCCATGAATTTGTACGCCGATAGGGGTTGTAGTTCTGTTCCTTTTCATCACAGATCGTAATCTGTGTGATGGAAATTTCTTTTTGCATCCTGCCCCTATCGGGATTTAAACCCGGTACCTTCCGATCCAAACGCCAAAGCTTTAACTGTTGGAGTAAACCACTTGCCGTCGAATATTTGTTTCAATACTAGCAACTGATTTGCTAATTTCCCAAGTTGAGTGGGATTGTAATGCGCTGGACTTAAACACTTTCTTTTGTAATTAAATTTGTATAATTTGTTTGTATTTTAATATTTTATAATTTTGATTGACTGACAATCTGGTTGGTGCCCATCTCCTCTAACGTAAGTAATGTTTTACCAATGATCCGCTTAAGATGATATTTGATGGTGCGAACTTGATGCCAGCTTTTCAGATTCCGCCAAAGTGAAGCGAACTTGGAGGATTAAAATGCCATGCTATATCTGGAAGAATAATGAGATATAATTTTCGAGATTTTTATTAACTTATTAAATGTTTCATCCAATATTATGCCCCAATAAAATTACACCCATTGTCACTGTAGATGTCTCAACAAATTCCCCTTCGTGCAACAAACCGTTTTAACGCTCCAAAGAAAGCATGTTGTCATGTCACTGACCACTTCCAAGTGCACGGCATATGTATGCTTTGTGAGCCTTTTGACCTCGTCCACATCGTAGGTGCATTGGTAGAGGACCGGCGAAATCTACACCAACCTTCAGAAATGGGCGGATTAGATCAACTCTGGAACTGCGTAGGTTGCCCATCAATTGGTTATTGATCCTTGCTCTATATTTGACACAGGCAACTCAATTTATTGGCGACTTGTCGGACTAAGTTTCGACCACTTGGAAACCAGTAGTCTTGTCTGGCAATCGCTAGCATTAGTGATGAGAGATACTAAGTCGAGACTTTTGATGTAGAATCAGTGGATGCTTGGTAGAGAATGATGCTTCAGAATTCTCTAGTCATCCGCCAACTCAAAGCATTCCAGCCTTGTCCAGGAAAGGATTTAATACCTTGAGATTACTAGTTTTATTAATCTCTTTATTGGCCTGCAATATTTGCAAAGTATATAAAGTGCGCAGGTCAGTTCATCTTTTTTCTATCTTTTTAGATTTGAGGTAAGAGATGAAACTTAGCATGAAAGCTAGGACCCTTTGCAGCTTTGTTAATGAGGAGTATTTTTCTATCAGTTCATCGAGCCAATAGGTGTTGGTGTTCGTAGCGAACAAGAGCAATTTTGAATTTTCTTCGTCATTTAAGCCGTAACTTATTTCTTGTGGAGGCCAGAACTCGAATTTCCTTCCATTGATTTAACACTTCTTCTGGCAGCGGTTCATCCGAACCTAAATTGATGGCTCATAATTTTTGGATGAATATTTTAACTATGACTATGACAGGAGCTATAAAACCAGGGGGATCAAATAATCGACTGGCTTCGGATACTACCATCCGTTTAGTAAAAGAATCCCGGTTCAGCAAATCAGAAGTGAACGTAAAAACCCAATACCGATCTATAGATCTTACCGATCTTTCATCTTTTTCATTGTTGATTTGTATGGATTTTATATCAACAGGACCTGTATCAACATCTCTGATACTTAAGCCCACTATGGCTTTCGAATTCGACATCCACTTGCGAAGAATTAATCCATGTTTTGATAGTAACATACTAATACTCTACTTCAGATGCAATGCTTTGGATTCGGTGCTGGCCCTTGTTATCAGGTCGTCGTCAATGTTAATTAGTTTTCGTCCGAAATTTTTTAAGTACTTTTGTAGCTAGAAATGATGCGGCGGCTAGTCCATATATGATTGTGGTAAGACGATAATGGCGAATCGGCTCCGACGTATGATTACGCCATACTATTTTCTGGGATTTAGTATCTTCTTTCGCTATTCGCACTTGTCGATACATCTTCTCCACGTCTGCTGTGATGACGAATCTGTGTTCTCTGAATCTCAGAATGATCGAGTATAATGTCGCTGGAACCGTAGGACCAATCGCTAAGCATTCATTTAGTGAAATAGATGGTTAGTTAATTCATGAGGAAGTGTATCGTAAAATCTATGGTAATCGCCGATGATTATACTTCTCTTTTTTTATTTTGAGACTATACAATTGTAAAGTCGAGGAACGTCTAAAGTGGGATACACGTTACATTCTTGGGGTAATTCGTCCCAATCATCATCGAAATTTATTTTATATTGAATTGTTTTATCAGGGTTATATTTTAATGCTCGAATTTGTGTCACGGTCGGGTCTCCAGATTTTTTTTCTGGTCTTATCGAACTGTAATAGTAAACGCCATTGAAGTTCTTAAAAAATGTATGGTCCAAATATTTGTGTAGAGTTTATCTTAGCCATTCTACAAATATCGAGTCAGCTTCCATTTGGGTATATTATGCGAACAGTTCACGGTTTGAGTGCCAATTCGGTTCCAAAAAAAGTTTGCTCGTCGAAACTCCCGGCAGTAATTTTCAGTCCAAGACTAAGACAAGAAATATTTCAAAATGTTACTTCTCTGCTCGTATGTTATAGACGCATTTTATTACGGTCGATTTTCTTGACAATACTTTGTTTTGACTATTTTGTCTTTGAAAATATCATAAGCCCATTTGTCACCTACTAACTTTTTACCTAAGTATTCCTCACCAGGCTCTCTTTAAGCGGCGTGTAACTTAGCTTTCCATTCTTGTTTTTTTTAAAGAACGTTTAGAATGCTTCTTTGAAATTGGGTTTGATAGGGGTTCCTGTGCACGGATATCGTCTAATCTCATAATTTCGAATATATAGCTTCTTCTAATGCTTGTTCGGTGCCGCAAGGGTAAGGATCATCGAACGTTTCATTTTCAAGAATGATTTCCATCACAATTATTTTCAATTACTTTGTTACCGCAAATTAAGTGTTTATCGCAAATATCTCTCAAATTGACCACCGAAAAACGACGCTCCCATCATCCTCGACAAGGCAGTTAAGTTTGGCTTGTGGTAGTTGCTCCAATGTACACGATTAAATAATCCTAGTTACATAACAAAAACAAATTAACAAATGGACCTCGACCTTTATATTCGCACACGTATAGTTTTTGTTATTTGGTAGAAATTTGACTTCGGTAGAATATATCGAGGTTTTCCTTCCATACCGGAATCTACCTTGATAAAATTGGTCAAGCAAGTCTAATCAATGGAGCATCATAACCTATTATAACCTCATTTCCTATTGGGCAGAACTATGTAAATCACTTGTTCCCAGTAAGTCGCTACTCGTCAACTAGTACTCTATACTGCAAGCCATCTTCTAGTTATTTGTACGTCTTTCTCTCGAAGAGACTGACTGATTGTACGAACCTCAATGAGGAATATCTGTGTGATATACATTAATCACTGACTGTGTATCAGTCAAATACAAGCAGCTGTAAGATGCAACTTTTTCAGCAAACTAGGACTGTTCAACTAGTTGTGAAATAAACATTGCTTCACTATGGATTCCGTTACGCTTGCACAATGCATGAATCGATGTAATCAAATCCGAAGTTATTTATAGCGTATTCATTGGAATACTCTATATTAGTTTATATTAGACAAAATCAATGTTAGGATTATTTAAAAATTTTGCTATGAAAATCAACTGCTCGTTAATACGCAATTAGTAAACTAGCGACTTCGGCAATGTTAATTAATACAAAATTCGAAATGTTCAAACAAATAAAAATTATCCCCATTTTAATACGATGACGTAGACCCATTTGTTATTGACTCTGTGAGCTGGCCAATTCTCGATACAGTGAACGTCTAAATCCCATTTATTTTAGTTTAGCAAAAATTGATCAAGTTCGGTGGCAATAACAAATGGGTCTACGTCATCGTATTAGAATGGAGATAATTTTTGTTTGTTTAAAATGTCATAAGCTAACTAAGCATGCATACCTTGTTCGTTCGACATCTCTGTGAGCTGGCCGATTTTCGATACACTGAACGTCTAAATCCCATTTATTTTAGTTTTGCAAAAATTGATCAAGTTCGGTGTCAATAACAAATAGGTCTACGTCATCGTATTAAAATGGGGATAATTTTTGTTTATTTAGAATGTCATAAGCTAACTAAGCATGCATACCTTGTTCGTTCGACATCTCTGTGAGCTGGCCGATTTTCGATACACTGAACGTCTAAATCCCATTTATTTTAGTTTTGCAAAAATTGATCAAGTTCGGTGTCAATAACAAATAGGTCTACGTCATCGTATTAAAATGGGGATAATTTTTGTTTATTTAGAATGTCATAAGCTAACTAAGCACGCATACCTTGTTTGTGGGACATCTCTGTGAGCTGGCCAATTCTCGATACAGTGAACGTCTAAATCCAATTTATTTTAGTTTAGCAAAAATTGATCAAGTTCGGTGGCAATAACAAATGGGTCTACGTCATCGTATTAGAATGGAGATAATTTTTGTTTGTTTAAAATGTCATAAGCTAACTAAGCATGCATACCTTGTTCGTTCGACATCTCTGTGAGCTGGCCGATTTTCGATACACTGAACGTCTAAATCCCATTTATTTTAGTTTTGCAAAAATTGATCAAGTTCGGTGTCAATAACAAATAGGTCTACGTCATCGTATTAAAATGGGGATAATTTTTGTTTATTTAGAATGTCATAAGCTAACTAAGCACGCATACCTTGTTTGTGGGACATCTCTGTGAGCTGGCCAATTCTCGATACAGTGAACGTCTAAATCCCATTTATTTTAGTTTTGCAAAAATTGATCAAGTTCGGTGTCAATAACAAATAGGTCTACGTCATCGTATTAAAATGGGGATAATTTTTGTTTATTTAGAATGTCATAAGCTAACTAAGCACGCATACCTTGTTTGTGGGACATCTCTGTGAGCTGGCCAATTCTCGATACAGTGAACGTCTAAATCCAATTTATTTTAGTTTTGCAAAAATTGATCAAGTTCGGTGTCAACAATAACAAATGGGTCTACGTCATCGTATTAAAATGGGGATAATTTTTGTTTGCACATTTCGAATTTTGTATTAATTTTCATTGCCAAAGTCGCTAGTTTACTAATTGCGTATTAACGAGCAGTTGATTTTCATAGCAAAATTTTTAAATAATCCTAACATTGCTTTTGTCAACTGTTTTACTAATGCATGTGCATTTTTGTTATTTTTTAATTTTGTCGAATACTTCACAATCGTTAATAAGGGTTACTTCCTCAAAATCTGAATAGAAGATAATTATAAATATTTTGTTTCCTGGTCAAATCCGGGATAGTCCGTGACAGCAGTATATTCCAGCCAGTCATTCAGCACATATCGAACATTTCAATTGTAAAATTCTTCACATGACACATTAAACAAATTTTATTTCTTACTCTAAAATATTTAAAGGAAAACAATTTTCTGTGTCATGAAAAACAATAAATAATTTATAAATTTTAATTCTATTTTTAAAAATAGATTTTCTAATGTTTGGTATACATTACACAAAAAAAAAATGAATACTCGAAATACACTCAAGAATATTTCTCATTCCATATGCGCTTATCTTATGTATGTACGTACGTTTGTGTACGTAAATGAAAATCGTTTACACGACGACGAGAAAATAAGATGAAAATTCTTATGAAAATATATTCAAAAGCATCGATCGACAATTTTTTCTTTTAGAAAAATAGAAAATTAATTAGATGACATGGTTGGTGTTCTGTTTTGTTTATTTTATACGATTTTCCCGATTTTCTTACGTTTTACTTGTGTTTTGGTTTGGTTTTGTTTGTTGTTGCTGGTGGAAAAAATGTTATAAACAGAATAAAAAGTCAAGTGAATTTTCGATGATAATTTTTTTTTTGGTTTCAAGTATTTTTTGAATTTGGCTTGAGTCACCGTGTTATAGATTATGTTATTATTGGAAAACTGACGGAAATGGTGTATTTCATAGAATTTTATTGATTGTAAAATTGACAGTTTTAAGAAACATAAAACGGATTTTAAAAGTAAATTTTTAGTGATTCATGCAATGTTCGAGGAAAATTGGTAATAATCGATCGCTTCGCGGATCTAGACATGTACTACTACTATTAATTTAATCTGTACACCCCCCGAATTATATCACAGACTGAATAATAAAAAATTTAAATTTCTGTATAGAATTAGAAATACATAATATTTATTATTTATACAAGTGTTTTATTGATTTGAATATTAAACACTTATAAAATACTTAAAACTCTCTGTATTCCCTTTATGTATGTAATTTATGTAATGTACATATAAAATCATAAACTACTCATAGACAACAAATAGTAAAATAAAAATATTCGACATAGTGAAAATAATTGAAAATTATAAAATTAAGTACCGCACAACGTACCAAACCATATATCAATAGATAATCATCGCATATAATCATCTTCAACATACATATCATCGACATAGCTGTTACATAACCATTATCTCATACTATATGTACATAAACATAATTATTTAGACACACATAAAAATAATTTGTAATGAGGGTTAATTTTGTTTTTGTTTTTGCACAGCTCTTACTCTTCTTCATGCATGTTGTCTTATTTTTATATGCTCATAATTTTCCATGTACAGATGGAAATTTTTTACGATACGTATTTTTGTATTTTTTAACCCTTTGCCTAGTATATAAAGCACAAATTTTTTTATATTTAATCGAGAATATTAACTAGGGTCGTGTCAAACCCCTTTAGAAGTTTACATTTTTATCATATTTTTAGCTTTGGGGCTTGTATTAAAATAGGAATATTCCTGAAATTTGCTTAAAATGTTGTAATATGATTTTATACTTTATGTGTGTTCATAAATATCACATAAAATTTATAGTGGATGAGATTTGTGCTATTTGTAGCTATTTGCTAGCGGATGATTTCAAGCTCTATTATTTTGACGGTAAGCGTTAGAGGTAATATTAGATAAAGCTTTCATACATTTTTCGTACAAGGAAAAAAAATTGTGTGCAGTTCAGTTGTGTGAAGCTTTCCGGAATCTAAGCAGCGAGAGAATGAGACGAATGCAGTATCAGGAGTGGGATAATTTGAAGGTTTATTCATCATAATACAACAAACAACAAACAAAATTTCGAAGATATTTTTTCAACATTTTAATATTCCGACTCCATGTTTTCTATTTCGACGAATGGCACGAGTGGTTTATGGTAACTAAAATGGGACACAAATGCTCTAGTTTGATTTAGATCAACATATCGTTGAAAGAAAGCGTCGATAACAGTTTTTGATCGAGTTTTCGATTCCGTACGACTGCTGCACATTTTTAAATTTAATTCTGTATTGAGGAATTGAATCAAAGGGAGCGCCGTATCTAATGCAAAATTCACATTGAAATCCCCACTCAAAATCATTGGAATTTTATCATATTTTTTTTTCAAAATCCGCGATGTTTTTGGCGTATACTTTATCAAATTCTCGTGCGGATAAATTGAATAATACTTTCCATCGATTGGTTGGGAGAAATGTAAATCGCCGCAATAATTACAAATGTATCATGGTTTAATCTGCTTTCGTAAGCACTTATTCCTCTCACTTTAGAAACCTGTACCGACAAGGATTCCAGTTAAAGTGCATTGATGTGAATTTGTGGGGTGACAACACGGGTTCCATCATTTACATTATGGTAGGTTGCAACGCCACCTGCACTTATATTTGGCCTTTTATATTAAACGACAATATCGAAATTTGGAATCTCTACAATGTTGTCATTATCCACTCACGTCTCCGAAAAAATCAGAAAATTCGACGACGATGATATTTTGTCTAATTGAGGATCTTCTACATGAGCACGTAAACTTTGGCAGTTGAAGCTAAATACTGACAATCTTTTCCTCATATTTATGAAATCAAATAATAATTTCTCAATAGTCTAAAGTCTATTCAGGTTCAGCCTTTGAAATTCAGCTTGCAATTCCAGTGTGGGTGGATACTGTTGCTCTTCGACCACGATAAACGTTTTTATCATTTGTTTTCGGAACAATATGTAACCCTTGAATCGATGTTACTCACGATAATGACGGCGTACAGGAGCTGTTGAGCGTGTGTTTTATCATATTCAAACACAATTTCATCAAATGTACCTCCCTTCGATTTATGAATTGTTATTGCACACGCAAAGACTAGTGAAAACTGATTACGTTCACAGTCGACTAAGATTGTGCCTTTGTATTGATGCCGCTGCCTTTCTGTGGATTTTTTCACCAGTTTTGGGATAGCCGGGGAATTCCAGCCATAAAGGACCTAACTCTCCTTTGTCGTTATGTTCGATATAATCAATTTTCCTGTCGCACCATTTGCCAATCCAACTGATACGTCGATACTAGTTGTTTAAGTTATTTATCACCAATGTAATTTCATAAGGCAAACCTCCTGTATCAATTGTTGACATTTTGTGTAATTTTTGACGCATGAAAATGTGCTTTTCAACACTTTGACAACCAATATACACATCCGTTGCTTGTGAAATGACTTTTTCGACTGCAGAATTTAAAACTTTATTATTGTATTCAGTAACTGATTGGTTATCGAAGAACCATCGTGTACCGCGATTCAATTAATTCCAGCTCGTTCTCATGTAGCAGCTGTCCATCACCAATTTTTGTTAATATTGTTGAAAAAGTTCCGTTGGCTTGTCGCATCACTTAGCTGAGTTCAAATAATTTCAATCCTCGCCATAGTGTTAGACCTGCTATTTGTCGCTTGATTTGTTTGTAAATCGGTGTAGCGCGAACCGGCGGTAGTTGACGTAGATCGCCAATCAAAATTAAGTCTAATCCTCCAAAATTGTCTTGAAAGTTACTGGTGATCTGCATTAATCTCGAATCTATTTGAGACAACAACTCGGCTCCAATCATACTGATTTCATCGATAATCAAAACGCGAACGTATACAGTGATCTATATTGCTGTACCACTTCAATTGACAACGGAAGCAACTTTGAAAGACTTATTTTTAGTGCAGTGTGTATCGTTGTCCCATCAAAAATAATAAAATAACAACAAAATCTGTCGCATTTTCGTTTCAGATCGCTTTTTCATTTTTTGCTTCTAATTTTTCGTTTTGTTTCACCGATTTTAATATCACTCCGGTACTAAAGAAGTTTCACTTCAAATTGATAACAAGGCAACGAATTATTTCAGCAATCATTAACACAGAAACATCATACTCAGAGGTGGCTGCCGGTAACGTGCGAAATAAACCAAAGAATGATGATCAGGGAATCTACAAAATGATAAGTACCCTCAACGAAACAATATACAAATTTATGCAAATTATGGAAACAAATATGGGACTCATGCTGCAAAACATAACTACCCTGATGCAACTATCAACGAGCAATCAAAATATAAGATGATTGGACTTAAATTAGCCTTATGGAATGCCAATGGGCTAGCGCAACATAAATTAGAAGTACAGCATTTTCTTAATGAACACAACATTTAAATCATGATGGTGTCTGAGACACATTTTACACAAATGAGCTCTGTAAAATTTAAAGGTTATAACGTACAGACCGCATGTTGTTGTTCATTGGTAAGTTTTGTCATTTAGTATTTTTAATTTCATAGAGGAACCTATTGCAAATCTACAAAAAGATAATCTTCCAACGAATCGAGACGTTCTGGTACGGAACTAGCTCTTGTTGAAATTTCAAATATGGACTTTACAGCTTTTCACAACAAAAAATATGTTGGGGCGCATTTCTTAGACTTACAGAAAGCTTTTGATTGTATTGATCATGAATTGCTACTTAACAAATTATATATTTATGGTATACGGGATGTTCCTGATAACTTGCTGAGAAGCTATTTATCACATAGAAAACAGTATGTCATGGTAAATGTAGGTAAAAGTAATATGTTGGATATCAAATATGGTGTTCCACAAGGCAGTGTTCTGGGTCCACTTTTATTCTTAATCTTCATTAATGATATCTCTTATTTACCATCAAATGGTAAAATTAGATTTTACCTATTTTTTCAGATGATACAGCTTTGTTCTATGAAACCTTAGATTCCAAAGGGGTAATGAATGGCATGAATCACGATCTCGATGTAATATTAGCACATTCTTCAAATCCAATTTGTTCTCACTTAATATATCTAAAATTAAACATGTGATATTTCATTCCCCATATAATTCAATAGGTACGGTACCTCCACTTAAAGTGAATAACATTATGATTGAAAGAGTTAATTCATTTAAATATTTAGGAGTAACTTTTGACGTTCATATGTGTTGGCAGGATCATATTAATTAGATTAGTAAGGAAATTGCTCCTCTTGTAGGTCTTCTTAGGAAATTATCGTTTTTTGTTCCTATAAGGATGTTGTAAATGATTTATTTCTCGTTTATTCAGTCACGAATCCGCTACGGTCTACTTACATATGAAACAGCCACTGCGACTAGACATGACATGACATGACATGATAGAGGGGTACAGGCCAGCCATAACGGCGATCCTAGGTACGTTACCATAATCCTAATAATCATAATCATTTCACATGGAACAGGCATAGAGAGTATAAAAAGGTATATAAAATGTTTGAAGACTGGAATGTACCAGAAAATATTAAAGGATTGTGCTTTGATACAACGGCCAGCAATGTCGGTATGCTAAATCGAACCTGCATATTCTTGAAAAAAGACTTGGAGGAAATTTATTGTGGTTTGCTTGCAGACATCATATATATGAATTAATTATATATTCTGAGAGGACTTTTAAGCTGTGAAATTATTTTAACCATACCCAAATAAGCTCAGGTTTCAGTTCACCAGAGAAGGGGGATATTATTACCTTTATTAATGATCAACTTGGAAAAATACATAATGGGCGAGATGATTATAATGAATTTTTATGTTTACCATTTTTGTCTATTGGAGAATCACTTATCAGGTGTGTAAATATGAAACCGGAATTTTTTTAGTAAAAAGTATACGTTCATCGTATGATAATGATTTAGATTATTTTATTCAAAGTATTGCGCATTAGTATTGTCCTGGATCAACCCAAGACATTTTGTGCTTTGGATTCTCAAAATAGATCCACTTTTCATCGTCAGTCACAATTCGATGGAGAAATGACTTTCTTTTGTATATCTGGCGAGCAATATTTCGCAAGTGCTTTTTCTCTTTTCCTGTTGCCTTTCATTCAGTATGGAGGCGGCATCTCGTGACACATTCAACTGATCCGCGAGTTGTTTTTGCGTTTGAGCATCATATTCATTCAACAACGCTTGCAATTCATTGTCTCCAAGCTTTTTTGGTGGTTTTCCACGTTCTGCATGTCTCACGTCAAAATCACCACTGTTGAATTTGAACCAAGAGCAAGTTCACCGTAAGCTTTGACAAGCATTCGATGTGATTCTGCAGCAGTTTTCTTTAAATGAAAACAAAAAATCAATGCCGTCAACAAATCATAATATGTAGGCACAATATTCGACATTTTTTACAAGTCAAGAATATGTTTCCTTCTATGAAACTTGCATGCTTATGAATTGGATATTTTTGACATATCTAAAAATAAAACAATGGCGCCGATGACATGGTTTGTCGAAAGGTACATTTATAGGTGGCGCTATTTATTGGTAAATTCCGGTTTCGTATTTACACACCTGGTAGATATATCATTATAAGATCACTATAAGAGAATTCCTTTATTAACAAAAACAAATATTAAGGCTGCCGTGCAACAAAAAAACTAGTAAAAATATCAAATATACAAATCCTGTTAATTACATACGAGTATGAAATGTGTTTCTATTATAAATCTGTTCCGTGGCCCTTAACCAAAGTTTCATCTTTTAAAAATATCTCTGTGACCAGCTATATATCTTAGAATCATTATTAAGGCACTAAATAATTTTGAAAGACAGTACTAGTAACATTTCTTTATCTATTTAAGTTTCTCTTTAATTTTTTATTAATAAACTTTAACCATTGATTTAGCAACAGGCAAACAATTATTTGAAATTTGTCCCTTTTGCTCGTTTAAGGGCTATAAAATTGTTAATTTTTTAGTTATTATGACGTGCAATACCTCATATTTTCCGTGTTTCTGCTCTATAACCACAAATAGTGAAAAGTATAATAAAGCAACAGGCACTATTTTAAAAACTCGCTGAAACTTATGAGCTATAAATTTTTTGCAAAAAACAACCCGAAAATTAATTGTCTACTAGGCAAACCACAACTATCGTTTCATTGAATTCGGTATACTCAAAAATACTTAGAAAATATTAAACCGGCATTACTTGAACGAACTGAAGTGAAAGGGAGGAAAAAACGTCATAATAGGTAGTATTAGTGTTTTTTCTTGCAAAAAACCAATTTGAGCGACCCCTAAACGTGGTCCGATGGACCTAAAAATTTGCATGAGGTTGTTTCTAATAGAAACGAATATTTTCAGCACTGAGCCCGTTAGAAAATCAGATATGAGGTAAACTGGGTCGCCGATATTAATATATAAATATATATATTTATATATACAATATATATATATATATATATATAAAGGGTGATTTTTTTGTGGTTAGGATTTTCATGCATTAGTATTTGACAGATCACGTGGGATTTCAGACAAGGTGTCAAAGAGAAAGATGCTCAGTATGCTTTGACATTTCATAATGAATAGACTTACTAACGAGCAACGCTTGCAAATAATTGAATTATATTACAAAAATCAGTGTTCGGTTCGAAAAGTGTTTCGCGATTTACGTCCGATTTATGGTCTACATAATCGACCAAGTGAGCAAACAATTAATGCGATTGTGACCAAGTTTCGCACTCAGTTTACTTTATTGGACATTAAACCAACCACACGAATGCGTACAGTGCGTACAGAAGAGAATATTGCGTCTGTTTCTGAGAGTGTTGCTGAAGACCGTGAAATGTCGATTCGTCGCCGTTCGCAGCAATTGGGTTTGTGTTATTCGACGACATGGAAGATTTTACGCAAAGATCTTGGTGTAAAACCGTATAAAATACAGCTCCTGCAAGAACTGAAGCCGAACGATCTGCCACAACGTCGAATTTTCAGTGAATGGGCCCTAGAAAAGTTGGCAGAAAATCCGCTTTTTTATCGACAAATTTTGTTCAGCGATGAGGCTCATTTCTGGTTGAATGGCTACGTAAATAAGCAAAATTGCCGCATTTGGAGTGAAGAGCAACCAGAAGCCGTTCAAGAACTGCCCATGCATCCCGAAAAATGCACTGTTTGGTGTGGTTTGTACGCTGGTGGAATCATTGGACCGTATTTTTTCAAAGATGCTGTTGGACGCAACGTTACGGTGAATGGCGATCGCTATCGTTCGATGCTAACAAACTTTTTGTTGCCAAAAATGGAAGAACTGAACTTAGTTGACATGTGGTTTCAACAAGATGGCGCTACATGCCACACAGCTCGCGATTCTATGGCCATTTTGAGGGAAAACTTCGGAGAACAATTCATCTCAAGAAATGGCCCGGTAAGTTGGGCACCAAGATCATGCGATTTGACGCCTTTAGACTATTTTTTGTGGGGCTACGTCAAGTCTAAAGTCTACAGAAATAAGCCAGCAACTATTCCAGTTTTGGAAGACAACATTTCCGAAGAAATTCGGGCTATTCCGGCCGAAATGCTCGAAAAAGTTGCCCAAAATTGGACTTTCCGAATGGACCACCTAAGACGCAGCCGCGGTCAACATTTAAATGAAATTATCTTCAAAAAGTAAATGTCATGGACCAATCTAACGTTTCAAATAAAGAACCGATGAGATTTTGCAAATTTTATGCGTTTTTTTTTAAAAAAAAGTTCTCAAGCTCTTAAAAAATCACCCGAATATATATATATATACATATATATATATAAACGCGAGCAAATTGGAATGCAGACTCAGTTGTAATTTAACAGTGAACAGTGCAAGATAGTGAGCCATCAAAAGTATTCAGGCAACTACGAAACCGACATTTAATGCAAGTGAGGGATGGCTGACAGGTTTCATATAAAGATACTTATTTCACAATATAAAAATAAAAGGTGAAGTAGCGTCAGGAGATGAAAATACTGCAAAAACTTTCCGGAAAAACTAGTACAAATAATTGAAGATGGCGGTTATATTCAAGACCAAATTTTTAATGCTGACCAAACAGGATTATTCTGGAAAAAATGCCTTCCAGAACCTATATTGGTGGTTGTAAAGCGTTTTTATTGTGTAGTAACGCATTTCGTGATAGGAGATATTAAAACCTTTATTAATCAACCAATTATTAAAGCCCCGAGCTTTGAAAAGCCGGAATATTAATCGGCTTCCCGTTCATTGGATGGCGAATAAAATTGCTTTGAATTCAAAACACTTTTACTCGTCGATAATGCACCCAGCCATCCTGTGCTAGATCATCAAAATATCCAACTGTTATTTTTGCCGCCTAACACCTCAACCTTGATTCAGCCATTGGACCAGGGTATAATAGCCACATTCAAAATGTATTATTAAGTGAGCATTTAAATTTATTTCGGATTCAGTTGAGGAAAAAAACATGACGGTCGTAGAAGCATGGAAAAATTTGGCCAGAATGTTTCAACAGAGAAAATTCTGTAATATAAACATCAGTTTTATGCGCTTAAATTGTAAGGCTTTAGGCTTTGAGAACATAGAACCCGCTGATATTGATGGACTGATGGCTGAGAAACGTTTAGATGAGAAGGATTTGATTGAAATTATAACGGTTCGTCAAAATAATGGGGAGCATAATGATGAAGGCGAAGATTAAGTTAATCCACTAACAGCTGGTTTAATCCGCGAGGGTTTAAAATTTGCTACAAGTATGTGTTTTGGTAATGATGCACAACAATCTACTAACAATCGGTATGTGTATTGTGTTTACATAGCTTGACGTTGTATTATACAATTTTCAAGCTGCAATACCGATTATTATTTAAGATTCGTATAATTTATCAAGTTAATTAACCTTTTAGTACTTAAATTTATAATTGAATAGAGCGTAATAATTTATGTAATATTGAATACCGTTAGCAATTAGCGTAAATAATCTTAGCATTGCAAAAAATAAATTTAATCGGTCACTTTTTCATCGACCGTAAACAAATCAATATCAACATTTTTGTAAAGTGATAAAAATTAATTATACGAAGGCGGAGTGAGAAATCTGGTAAAATTGCAACAGAGCGCGCCACAATCGCAAATCCAAGATGTCATGTGTCAATACCATCTGTCACTAGACCAAATTAAAATTTTCAGACAGATCTGTCATTAAGTTCAGTTTTGACAGCCATTGAAAACAGACAACCCATTGTTTTTTTGCAAATATGGAAAAAAGTGAATTTCGTGTGTTAATTAAACATAATTTTTTGCGTGGAAAAACCATTACGGAAACCAAAACAAATATTATGGCTTGATAAATATTATGGCGACTCTTCACCATCTATTGACAAAAACCATGATACGGTATTGCAAGACCGCAGAGTGAAAGTGCGCGAGATAGCTGAGATAGTAGGCATCTCAGAAGAACGTGTGCGCAATATATTACACGAACATTTTAATATGAAAAGGATATTCGCGCGGTGGGTGCTGCGTTTGCTTACAATCGACCAAAAACGCACAGGTGTGACAACTTCATGGCAGGTTTGGCAATGTTCAAGCGAAATAAAAAGGAGTTTTCATAACTGTGGATGAAACATGGATCCATCACTAAACACCGGAGGCCAAAGAACAGTTTAAACAGTGGATTTCTACTGGCGAATCTGCGCCGAAGAAGGCTAAGGACACAAGGTCATGGCCACAGCTTTTTAGGACGCACGCGGCATAATACACATCAATTACCTTCAAAAGGGCAGAACAGTCAACGGCAAATATTACTGCAACTTATTGGACCGTTTCAACAACGTTTTAAAAAAAACGACCGCATTTGGCGAACAAAAATGTCCTCTTCCATCAATACAGTGCATGGATGAACACGTGTGTAGTTGCCACCTGCGACTATTTCCTGTTTCCGAATTTGCAGAAATGGCTCGGCGGAAAGAGATTCAGCTCTAATGAGTAGATCATCGATGCAACATCGATGTGTTATTTGGAATGGATCGAAAAATTGGAAAAACGGACTAAGTCTATCGAGCTAAAAGGCGACTACGTTGAAAAATAAATTTGTTTTTGGCCGAAAATATTATTCCTTGTTTCATTTTTACCAGACTTCTCACTCCGCCCTCGTAATATAAAATAAAGTATTTTCTAAGTTGTGCAATTTTGTGTTGACTTATTTATTTTACCAGGTGATCTACCATATTTTTGGAAATATAAATTCCTGGTGCAACAAGAAAACAGTATGGCACATCATTTCCTCGCTCATGATCCCGACGTTGAACGTAGAACAACATTTTAAACATGGAGATAAATAATGAAAAAATTCGAAATGTTTTACAATTTTATTACGGCAAAGGTAAAAACGCGGCTCAGGCTTGCGAAAAAGTTTGTGCTGTATCAAAATCAGCAGCAAAGAAATGGATCAAGCGCTTCCGTTCTGGAAATATGGATGTCAAAGATGCACCTCGCTCTGGTCGACTAACCACTGAACAAGTCGATGAACTCATGCAGAAAATTGAAGAAGGCCTGAATTGGTAAAGAACTAAATATTGATCACAAAACAGTTTTAAACCATTTGAAAATGGCTGGATAGAAAAAAAGCTTGACGTTTGGGTACCACATGAACTAACAGTTAAAGATTTAATGGACCGGATTTCTATCTGTGCAACGTTGCTGAAACGGAACGAAATCGAGCCATTTTTAAAGCGAATGATTACTGGTGATGAAAAGTGGATAAGATACGACAACGTTGTGCGAAAAATGTCATGGACGAAACGAGATGAAGCTTCCCAAACCGTATCAAAGCCAGGATTAACGCCATGAAAGGTAATGCTGTGTGTTTAGTGAAATTGGAAAGGAATCGTGCATTATGAAGTGCTGCTACCGGGTCAAGCGATTGATTCTAATCTTTACTGTCAGCAACTAACGCGTTTAGGGCAAGCAATTCAGTTAAAACGTCCAGAATTGATCAGCAGAAAGGGCGTTGTATTCCTTCATGATAACGCTAGACCACACCCATCATTGATGACCCGGTGGAAACTGAGAGAGCTTGGCTGGGAAGTTTCGATGCACCCACCATGTAGTTCTGACCTTGCACCATCGGACTACCATTTGTTTCGGTCCATGCAGAACCATATTAATGGTTTTACATTAAATTCACAAGAGGCCTGCGAAAATGAGTTGTCTCGATTTTCACCTCTAAACTACAGAAGTTCCACAGTGATCGGATCATGGCTCTACCAGAAAAATGGCAAAAGGTTATCGATCGAAATGGCACATATTTGGTTTAATAAAGATCATTTAAAATAAGAATTTTTTTTGATTCAACGTCACCCAAAAAAGGCCACGAACTTTTTTCCTAACCCTTTATTTTATAAATTAAATTAACATAATATGAGTTATCAATATTTTTGCACTGTTTTTTTAAACATAATGTGGTTAGTTTTTCATCTTACACGGGTTTCTTAATTTGTGGAACTCATCCTTGATTTTACTATGAGCGCCATCTCTTTTTTACACGGTTTTCGGTGGAACGTATCTTCCGTGTAAAAAACGAGTTGGGTATATTTAAAAAATCGATGATTGAATTTAAATAAATTTTTGTTAATAAGTACCTGCCTTATTATAATTTTGTTCAGCCAAATTTTATACAACGAAGAAAAACTATGACCCTACTCAAGTAGCACAGTGTGTTTTGTTGAACCAACCATTCATCTAATCCACTATACATGAACGAAAACTTAAATAGATATACCCCGTTGATGATGATATTTTATGATAATTTTATCATGTCATGACAACGACCAGTAATCATGATTTTAATAAAAAAATAAATAAATTACATTAAAAGCATTTTTTAACTGGGAGGTTGGATTGCCATTTTCCACAAACTTTCCATACTTACCGTATATATTTAGATAGACACCGTTTATGAATTTTTAATAAAATATCATGGACGACATATCACTATAAACTTTATAACCGATTTAATAAAAACATAATTAATTATGATTATATGATTTAACCCTTAATATCATATAAACGAGTATAAAGATGACTGTTTATAACTATGTTTAACTCTGTGGGTGAATTTATATCCATTTTTCTGGTTACTGTGGGAATGACTATAAAAATTATAATGTTAAGGGTGGAGTTATGTGGGGCCAATTATCATATTGATAAATAATTTTAGCTGTCAATTACTATAAATTTTTGATAATTAATATAGATTACTGCAGGTAAAAATGTTCGTATATACTGTGATTTGGCATTTTATTAATTAATAATTATTTTTAAACCGAAATAAAATTACTCTCACCTAACTTTAATATTTACGTTACATAAATATTTTTAAGTATACCTTTAAGAGAAACTTTAAAATTGTATAATTTTAAGAATTTATGATACATAATTATGTTGATAATACTATAAAATTTCACATTTTTTATTTCAGTGTGTGTGTGTGTGTGTGTACATTAATTAATTTTACTTCCGTAATAAAATATTTACAGAATTTGTTAAAGCAACAACAAAAACATAAAAAGCTCAAATTGAAAATAAAATGTAAAGGTTACCATGTTAAATAAATAAAACTGTTTTTCAATTAGCTTGCACCTCAAATCTCTAAACTATTGGCTATCAATGTATCAATGAATTAATATCGTTCATTTCAACAAATTGAAAGCTGAAACTGCAAAACTATAATATCTGTGGACGCAACGCGTAACCGCTTAAATTCAATTTTTGTGTTTTTTCAGAAGAGCAATTTAAAGTTTAAATGCTTTTTACAAAAAATTTGTAAACATTTTATAGGAAATTTAAAATGGAGTTTAGAGTACAACTGATCTTATAAAATATGTGATAGGTCACATGGTCAGCAGAGTTATACTTAAAAATATTTATATCAAAAAAATTAAGCTGATAGTGCATCTGTCGGTCTGCAAATATTCCACATTTAACTAAACTTAAGTGAATAGTGCCAATAATAATTTAACACGAAAGTACTCTTAAGCTCTTAGTGTAACGAAAGTTTTTTTTTAACACGAAAGTACTCTTAAGCTCTTAGTGTAAATTAAATTATCGTCATTAATGCTACCTAAAAAAATGTAAGCCTCTACTCCCAATTTAATTTAAAGAAACTCGTTAACTTAAGCTATTTAATGAAACAGGTGAAACTAAATTTCCCGGTTTCTCACATACAGTATATGGTGCATCTAGTTATCATTTATGTTAGAAGTCGTATTTTATTCATATCGTGGACAGTTGTTAACGATAACCAGTTGACCGGTGTGAAGTTTTTGGACACTTTTAAATTTTTGGACACTTTTATAATTTGGACAGAAATTTACGCGAGTGTCCAAAACTAATTTTTTTTAGCATTTCTAAAAAGTGTAAATAAAAAAAATATTTGTAAAATAGATTAAATTTTTGTATTTCATATTATTATTTTCAGAAGTTCAGAATATCAGGAATATAGTATGCATACCTATAAAATAATGTCATTATAGCTTATGGCAAATTACAAAAATCTCAGAGATTGGCTCGCAAGGTGGCTATATAGGTTTGAAAAGGCATACATTGTGGAACTAAAATTGCCTACTGCCATTTCAAAATTTATTAAACCTTTTGTGAAAAAACGTCATTTCAGCTTCAATTTTGGAAAACTACCAATAGTATACCAATTTAAAAACCAAAGGGAATTTAGTTCTAATAATAATCGCAGAGACTCCAAAATTATGGAAAGTTTAAGTCGGAAGTTTCATCCCGATTAATAAATCCATGTGGGTTGTAGAGAGGTTCCACAAGGAAAAATTCCCATTGTGAGTGTGTAATGCCGTGCAAGCTAATAAAGTCAGTATTATTAGTTTGCACGGTGCGACACAGACACACAAGGAATTTTTAAGGAAACTACGTTTTAGAACTTCGGTGGTATAGCGACAAACAACAAAAATGAAAGAAACAACTTTATGTTTCCAACGTCATGTACATGTTGTTTGTAAACAAACGTATTGTGTACCAAGAAATTGTTTAGAATTAATTGAAACTGTTATCAAATCACTATAATAAAATATTTTAGTTGAATCGTCTCGTTTAATCCGCGTTTGATAAAAACAATTATTTTCGTCTGATTTTTGCTATCTGTTTGGAGCCATAGCACTCCCAACTCTTTTGGGGTTCGGTTTTCACGTTCTAACTTACGCAGTTGCCTACCAAATCGAGGACGGAGGCTATAAAACCGATTTACGTATAACTACCTGCACATTTGCATAGTTCCATATCAAATTGCCAACCTAGGTATAGTAATTTTGTTAATTTTATAAAAAATTTGTTGATGTAATAAAAATATTACTTCATAATGTTATTTTGATAACAGCTTTTTTATGCCGACCTTTTTTAGTGTGAAAAATCCAAACGAATTGAAAAAAGTAATACGTCTTTGGTCAGTCCGACCAAAACGATAAAAATTATCGTGATATTTTTTTTTACCCTAACTTCACTCCGTATAATTTTATGTCAACCGAATGAAGGAAAGAAAGAGTGTGTCCAAATGGGTCAAAAGCTTGTCGTAACAGTAGCATAGACTAAAAGATTTAAATCCAATTCCAATAGATGTAAAAATTACCTAAAATTAGGCATTAGGTGATTTTAATTCCACAATGTATGCCCTTTCAAACCTATATAGCCACTATGCGAGCCAATCTCTCAGATTTTTGTAATTTACCATAAGCTACAACGACTTCCTTCCATATAAAAATCGCGAAAACCGTGAATGTTCAAAAATTATATACGAGAGCCCTACGGATAATTCCCAAAAGGCATTAGGTGATTTTAATTCCACAAAGTATGCCCTTTCAAACCTATATAGCCACTATGCGAGCCAATCTCTCAGATTTTTGTAATCTACCATAGGCTAAAACGACATCCTTCCATATAAAAATCGCGAAAACCGTGAATGTTCAAAAATTATATACGAGAGCCCTACGGCTAACTCTCAAAAGGCATTAGGCGATTTTAATTCCACAATGTATACCCTTTTAAACCTATATAGCCACTATGCGAGCCAAAATCTAAGATTTTTGTAATTTACCATAAGCGCCATTCTTTTATATGCATACTACCGCGCCATAGCGGCAGAAAAATGGCTCGTGAGTCGAATATTTCTCTTGAACGGATGCAGCACATATTGAAAGATCATCTTTGACTAAAGGCCTTGAAATTCCATAAAACGCATGCTCCCACCGATGCTCAAAAAAAAGTTAGAGTGGAAAGAGCAAAGGAGTTGTTACGCTTGCACTATGTGAACAAGCAAACCGATCGGATTTACGTGCCCGGCCGTTCTACTGAAAATTTGGACAAACGGATTGCCACTCGAAACCAAGCGCCGCCGATGGTGATGGTTTGGGCCTCCTAAAGGCAGAAAGCCGTTCACCACTCATTTTTTAGACTGTGGAATCAAGATAAATGGTCAAAATTTATCGGGATCATGTGTTGGAGGGAGCGTTGAAGCCTTGGGCACAAAAACATTTCGGCCGCAGAGCCTGGACATTTCAACAGGACTCGGCGTCGAGCCACAAAGCGCGCGTCAATCAAGATTGGCTGAGAAACAACGTTCGGCGGTTCATTTCCACTGCTCAATGGCCATCAAATTCACCGGATGCAAATCCGCTAGATTTCTCGGTTTGGGGTATTTTGAAGAGCAAGGTTGGGACAAAACAATACCAAAGTGCCATCATCGCGGCTAAGGGGGCCAAATCGAAAACTGCAATTTGAACATTTAAGTACTTGTGAACATTTTTTACTTTGATTCAATAAAATTCATCAAACAATAAAAATTCTGTTGCGTTTTGTTTTGGTAACACTTCCGGTCAGCCACCCTGTATATTCCTGATGATTAAAATAACTTCTGGAAATAATAATATGAAATACAAAAATTTAATCTATTTTACAAATATTTTTTTTATTTACACTTTTTAGAAATGCCCACTTGCCCAAATATCTGTCTAAAATCCATATATTGTCTAAAAAATATTTTTTGGACACTCGCGTAAATTTCTGTTCAAATTATAAAAGTATCCAAAAATTTAAAAGTGTCCAAAAACTTCACACAGGTAACCAGTTGTAATACCAGCACATATCGCAACGCAAAAATATTTTTTCTAAGAACGAAAATGTTGAGCTTTGTGCCAAACAAACAGCATATGCGGGATGCTCTGCTTTTCTGCTCCAACTCAAAAAAATGTAGCTGAAGCACGTCATTTGCTTCAGGAGGCCTACGGCGAACATGCACCATCGAAAGAGGACAAGAAGCGCTCCAGAAGTCCAACAACATTTTAAGACACCGAACTGCAAGCGAAATTGGATGTACTCGTAGATGATATGCTAACTTCAAATCAACTTGCGGAGGCATTAAACTCGCCAAGGTATTTACAAACGTTTAAATATGCTACGAGAAAAATTCGAAAGGAGGGAAAATGGGTGCCGCATGAGTTGATTGAGAGACAAATGGAAAATCGAAGAGCCATTTGCGAAATTTTGTTTTCACGGCATGAAAAAAAGAGCTTCCTGTATCGAATCGTTACGGGAGATAAGACACCTGGTAAAGCATCAACATCGACGGCACGGCCAAATCGCTTCGGACAATGCTCAGCGTTTGGTAGGACCAGAAAGGGATCGTGTACTATGAGATGTTTTAACAACTCATCAATGTGAACCATGCATTGCTCGAAAAACGGCTAGAAAAGGACACGAGACACGAACCAGTGATATTGCAGCACAACAACGCTCCATGCCATCGCACTCCCATCGCCCAGGACACCATCAAAATGCTCAGATGGGATTTGCTACCGCCCCCGCTTTATTCGCCAGATTTGGTCCCCTCGGAATATCACTTATTCCGGTCGATGGCGCATACGTTGGCCGGGCTACACTTGGCCAGTTTCGAAGAAGTGCAAAATTGGTTAATGGCAATACATGAGCCAGAGAGATGGCAAGAAATGTGTAGATAGGACAATACTTTGAATAACCATTTTTTCCCATTTCCATTTTTAATTTTTCAAAAAACCAGGAAATTTAGTTGCGCACCTATGTAAGTCAATTTTTTATTTATTATATTAAATCCAAACAAGTCAAATAACATACTTAAAATATATTCCAATAAAAAAAACATAAGTACTGTTTTCAGAGTTTTATATTAGTCATCTTCTTCTAGTAAATCTGGGTGGATATTCACCATATCCGCGGTTTTAAAATTTTTATAAAAGTCATTGAAGCATAAATCGAATATTGGAAGTAAATTCATCAAATCTTCCTTTTTTTCCACACTGATAGTCTTTGGATAATTATGAACTTCAATATCTTCAATTTTGATCGAATTAATCCCTCGGCGGCGTATGTTTAGCTATGGTTCATCAAGATTCAAAGAGTTTTTGAAGCTAGTGATACCGAATTGACCTTTCGTGTATCTGAGCCATTTAATCTTTTTCCATTCAAACCTTTCTGAATTTTCATTGATTTTTCCCCAAGTACTGTTAAACTTTGTTTTAATAAGCGCTGAAAAATCATAAAATTCAGCTTCTGGCACTTCAATTACGTTGAAATCTTGTTTAGTTCCAACCGGTCGAATAAACTGATACCAGTCCCTGGGATGGTGTATTTTTTGACAATCGTTTTTTTCCTTTTTGCGTTCTATTATTGAATGGTCAATATCGCACTCCATGTGAGTATGACCTGGAACTAAAAATTTATGATCGATCGTCTCTACAAAATCTCTATTTTCGATAAATGCCAAAAACATACTAGCAACAAATGTATTTTTGTTTTGTCCTGTATATGAATCGCTATAAAACGTAACTGAACTAACGTGGGCATCTATGGATTTCAAGTGCTTGAACAGACAAGAGGCAATATTATTTCCACTGCGAGCTCCACTTGCGTCATGCCACATATAATAAAACGGAGCATTCGTTACACAATCGTGAACCGTAAGGTTGTAAGTCCATAATTGACGAACTCTGTGAAGTTTGAAAATAATACTGTGGGCAAAAAATAGTAAGACTCTGTTCATAATTTTAAAATTCTTTATTTATTTCTCCAAATCTATTTCGTCCCCCTCAAAGTAATCCCCCCCCACCTCAATACACTTGTGCCAACGTTTTTTCCAATCCTCGAAACAGTTGTTAAAGTCAATTTCCGGAATAACCTCCAATGCGCGTAGCGATTCACGTTTAAGGTCTTCAATTGGCTCAAAAAGGTTTCCCCGGAGCGGTCGTTTGAGTTTGCTGAACAGCTAGAAGTCACACGGAGCTAAATCAAGCGAATATGGTGGTTGCAGAACGATATGGGTGGAATTTTTGGCGACAAAATCACGTAAAACCAATGCAGTATGAGAAGGTGCATTATCGTGGTGCAAAAACCAAGAGTTGTCGACCCATAATTCCGGCCTCTTTTTACGAATAGCTTCGCGCAAACGACACATAATACTCAAATAGTATTCCTTGTTGACAGTTTGGCCCGTCGGAAGGAATTCGGAGTGCACCACACCTCGATAATCGAAGAAAATTTTCAACATCATCTTGATTTTTGACTTGCTTTGTCGTGGTTTTCTCGGCTTCGGCCCACCTTTGGCACGATATTCGGCCGATTGATCGTCTTTTTTCGGGTCATAAGCATAGATCCAAGACTCATCGCCAGTTATAATACGTTTCATGACATCCTGGTAGTCGGAAAGCATTGTTTCACAGACGTCAACGCGACGCTGTTTTTCCAAAAAATTGAGTGATTGAGTGCCCAAATGATCTTTCAAAATGGTTTTCAATGATCCTTCCAATATTTCAACGATGCCAGTAAGGTCTCTGACTGTTAATCGTCGATTCTCGAGCACCAATTCCTTGATTTTATTATGTGTTGATCATCAGTTGATGTTGATGGCCGTCCTAGACGTGGTTCGTCGTCAACACGTTCTTGACCCTCTTTGAACAATTTGTACCAATCAAAAACACTTGCTCGCGACATACAATTATCACCGAAGACCTTTTGCAACATTCTGAACGTTTCGGCACCACAAAATTGATTCCGCACACAAAATTTAATGGAGCTTCTTTGTTGAATAGTTTCACTCATTGTAAAAATCGCCGAATGCACTTTTTGTACTTCAGAAAAACAAGCGTATACTAAACACTAATGATTGTTTTGATATGAAATTTGGCACAGATGTCACTGACAGTCATACCAACATAGAAAAAAAATATTTCGGCGAATGGTTATCCGCGCGAAATTTAAATTAAAAAGTCTTACTACTTTTTGCCCACAGTAGTATGCCATTTATATATGAAAAACAATATCGTTCATATGCCCACCACGGCTTCGTCTAAAGGCCTGCATCCGAATATCAAAAGTTTTTTTTAAATTATTTGTATATGATAAGCATACACCTTACCTTTCAAAAACCCCACAAAAAATGATCAAGTGGTATTAAATCCGGGTATTCTTGGTGACTAAGGAACTTCACAATTTCTTAAAGTTATGCTTCTTCAAATTTTGCTGACAATAAATGGATTGCTGCGCGACTTGCATGACATGTCGCTCCGCCTTGCTGAAACCAAGGTCGTTGACCAGCCCATAAACCACACCTAACAGTGACTCTTGGAGGATGAACTTCTGCTTTGTGAATAACATGAGGATTCTCCGCTTCCCAAATTCGACAATTTTGCTTATGGACGTACCAATTATGATGAAAATGAGCTTCATCGCTACAGATGGTTTTTGACGAAAAACCTTCATTTCATCGTTGAAGCATCCAATTAGCAAAACGATGACGATTTAAATGATCTGGTGGCTTCAACTGTTAAAGTAGTTGAGTTTTTTATGGATGCAAATGAAGAAAGATCAATATGCAAAATGCGTCGTAATGTGATTCGTGAAATTAAATTTCCCATCACTAGATTTATGTTTAAACAAAACTCTTTTATTTCTTTTATTAAAAAAAAGTAAGTGGCACGCTACAAAGTTCCAATAAAGAATATCGTAAAGTTTATACCAAAGGGATTGGTACCGGAAGATTTTGAGTAGAACTTATTTAGTGCACCCATGGAGTCTGAGTGGAATAAGAAGACATCGCAGAATTTTTACCAAAATACCACTACTATCGGATGATTTTTATAGGCTTAACCTTTCAAATGTTATTGGCTTTATTTCAAAACGGATTTGTCGCGATAGATTTTTTTGAGTAAGACCCGTTCATTGAACTCGTTGTGTGGCATTTCTATAGACTTAATATAGAAACCATCCGATAATAGTGGCATTTTTGTACAAAATCTGCGATATCTTGTTATTCGCTATACTAAAAGTAAACTACTTGCTTTTCTACTTTATGATTTGTTAGTCATTCATCCTAATTTTATTAACGACTTATTCTGTTTATTTAATTTGATTAATTCAATCTTATTTTATTTTAGGACAAATACTTAAACAGGAATGCAGCATCAACGGAACGAAATAGTTGTTGGAAACGTAGATAGTACGAAGGATAAAACAAACTTGTATTTATGATTTTTTTTTATTTCACTCAAAATTCGTATAAGAAATATTTTAACAGTGTACTTAGTAATGCATATTTATTTTTGTTAATTGTGAGAAACGGCACTTCCATACTTTAATTGAATTTCGCAGCGTAGAATCTACTTTTTATTATAAATTAGCAAAAAAAATAAAATTAAAATTAAGTTTTCATTTTAAAATGTGTGTATTGACATTCCAATTCAAACCTGATAATAGATTAAGTTCAAACTGTAAGCCTTACTTTCATAACAAAAAAAATCAGGGTGGCCTTAACCCTCATCAGTATGGGTCATCTTACTTACAATAACGAACGTGATAAGTCTCTCAGATTCATATGACATTTCACATTAAAATCAAGTTTATTAAATATTTCAGTATTTTTTTTTTAAATTCAACGTACAACAAGCATCGTTTTATATTTGAAATATAAAAATAATTAAAAAATTAGTTATTTATGCAATTACTGCAAATCACGATTTTCTGCGAGCGTTCGGAACAAACATTTTTAGTACAGCTCCCGCATCGTTGTTTATTCATTCAGCCAAGTTCAGGAGGACACATGAAGTACTTGCGTTTTTTCTATTAGTGCCTACGTATTTAAATGCAGGTTCAATATTTTCAATCGAACTTCTATTGGTTAAAATTTGTTCACCAAAGTGATGTTTTTTTCGGAAACAAAAATCGTTCAATTCTACGCTACGCCGAGAGTTTGGAGACATTTATGTGGTATGCATCTTTTATTTTTACGCAAAGTCCCAACACATGTCAAAAATTATCAAATGTTATATTCCTGTTTGAATTATAAAATGGAGTACACAATTATTGAGACACAGTGGATGCTAGGTTGATTGCTTTTCGTGATCCTTCTATCAAGAAATATGGAAGCCCTTTCAGAGGACAGCTGAAGTGGCGCTATCGCAGATCCACCAAATCTTCATCCCGTATTTGTCCGACTTTGAAGGTATATGCTGAAGAAAGGGTTCTATGGCTAGGGTACCGATTGCTGATCGACTGTAAGATTTTCTCTGGGGATATAGTGTTTTATAAAATTCGCATTTACTGCATCCCAAATTTTCCGAAAAGGAGCAAATTTGTTAAGGTTTCTTCTAGCCGTGCAAATTATTTTATCATCGAAGCAAATATATTTGGACAGTAACTTAATTCTTTGCAGGCATGCCTGCTTTGAATATAATGTTTCCAAATAGAGGATGCCAAAACTCCTGCAGCTCGGTGAACCAGCGAACCTCATCTTCGTATGTTGGCTTCCAAATTTCTGCACGTTTCTCGTAACCGTACAAGTTGCTAGAGCTTACGTTAAGTTGAATAACTTTATCGCATATGAATAGCGTGAAAGCATCTCCTGTGGCCCTATTCTGGTAATTTCCCAGGAATATGAAACTAGGGAAATATTTACATATAATTTATGTTAAAATTATTTTTTCCGGCATCCTATGGTAAAAAGTTGGTAGTATTTTTTTTGAAAATATTATTCCCAATTTATAAAAATGTACATCAAACTGTTTTCCTCAGCATCCTCAAATCTATGTACATTCTTTCCTCAATTCCATATTCCCAGGGAATTACCAGAATAGGGCTACTGGTGAATCCACGTGTTTTCCTGGTGGAAGTTTTACCTTGTTGATACTATCTCTAGCAAGGTTACAAGCGGCTGTTCTGCTTTACGGAAATGGGCTGCTATCCCATTGGGTCCCATACTTCGCAGTTTAGTGTGTTTCGTAAATGGGTGGTTCCATAACATTCTGAGCATCTTCAGACTAAGATGTTTCTTGTTCGTCATCACAGTCAGAGTCGGTTTCCAACACATTTATTTCGCAATCAGATCCGAGATCCGATTTTCCAACGCATTAAAAAATGGAAAAATCTCGTTGTTTTTTGATGAGGCCAATTTTAGTTAAAAGAGCACGTCATATGTCATCATTTGATATTTGCCACCACTCTCTACAGTCTCTGTGATTTGGCCAATAATTAATACACTGAAACCTAAAAATCGCCAAGATATTCTATGCGATCCGATTTTCCAACGCATTAACAAATGGGAAAATCTCGAAGTTTTTTGATGGGACCAATTTTATTTCAAAGAGCATCTCTTATGCCATCATTTGATAAACGTTTATGCAACTAGATTTGATTGCTGTGCCAATACTACAATTTATTAACATTATTAAATTAATGGGTTATCCAATTCAAGCTTGATAAAGTAAACTTAAAAAAAACACACAAAATATTCGGAATGTATTGTAATTTTTATTTCATTTTACAGATTGATCCTTGCCATTTTTAGTTAAACAAGATATCATTCAAATGTCCTCCACGGGACTTCTTACAGGCCTTGATTCTTTTGCGGTAATTTTCAATGACTTTTCGGCACATTTCGGGCGGTATCTCGGCCATTACCTTACGAATATTAGTTTTCAATTCGTCAAGAGTTTGAGGATTGTTTGCGTAAACACGATCTTTCGCGTAGCCCCACAAAAAGAAATCCAAAGGCGTTAAATCACAGGATCAACGTATCCACCAAGCGAAAAATGAGCTTCATCACTGAAGAAAATTTTGTTCGAAAAATCAGCATCGACGGCCTGTTTTTCCAACACTCAATTTTAACGCGTTGGTCGATTGTTAAATGCTCCATATTCTTAAATGGCAGAATGTCAACTAAATAAATGACAGCGTACTTGACGTTTATCTTTGACAGATGTCGGTATACAGATTTCTACTTTATCAACCTCGAATTGGATAGCCCTATACATAAAATGTTTTGTCTTACTTATGTAAATATTTTTAAACTGTAAATTTAGTTTTTTTATTTCAATCAAAATTAAGTTTGTATTATTTAAAGAAAATAGTTAAAATTTAAAGAAATCCGTCTGTTGTCAGGTTTCCATTGTTAGCATTGCTTTTACCGACTGTTTGTTTTTGTTAATTTAACAAATTTAATTTTTTTTTTAATTTTGTTGTTTTGTTAAAAACTTCACATCCGTATCTGTACTGATTAGGGTTAATTGAATTTCGCGGAGTGTATATATGCATAAAAGTTCTAAGATGATTTACTATATTTCATGTTAATATTGATTTATTTGATCTTCTTTAATAAAAGTTCTATTAATCATTAATGACACAGATTTTGAACATAATTTGCAATTAGTAATTTAAATGTAGTAAAATAAAAATTGAAACAAAATAAAAAGATCTAAATACTAAGTAGACAATCTGCGGTTAATTAGCATTCTGTAAAGAACCAACACAACTTTCATTCATTGAATGTTGGAAAGATATAACTAACATCTCTTGTATGTGGCTGTATGATTTATGGGCCTAAAATGTGGTAAACAATTTTTACATTTTCTCATACGAGTACATGCCTTTATAATAATTACGGCTACACAGCAACAGTTAAAACGTGCGGTATAATCATATCGCAGTGAAATACAACTAAGGTAAGGAAAAAAACACCATCAAATCTTTACGCTAAGACAACAGAACACAAAATAATAATAAAAATAAAAATTTAATTCATCTTTGACACAATAATTATATAGGATTTTTAGTTTCTATCAATTGTCTGGGCTAAATCTTGTGTTTGTACATTTGTATGGAACCAGCCGCATTTACTTGTTTCTGCACGTATATACAAAATATGTCTTCATGAAGACGGGTTACATCGCGGCTATCTATAATTTTTCTGTCGTAAATATCTTTCATATATATCAGCGCCGTTCTAAGAATTCGTCTGTCATGAGAATTTAATTTCGTTCATGGCGAGTTCAGCCTAATACTTTGTTGAAAGTTCTCAGCTGGAGGTTATATTTAATTATTTGATGTTTTAGCCTTTCTTATAAAAAACTTTTTATAGATTGGTATGCACATGTGCCATAATATTAATTATCACCCATTATATTTTTAATTGGCTCTATTACAGTATATTTCGAGTAGTTTTGTGCTTCCATTTGATAAAATTTAAAAATACTTCGAAAAAGTTTTTCAGAATCAATTCTAAAAATAGGGTATCGCACCCCCAAAAATGCGAATGTTTTTCCAATATAATTTTTACATAATACGAGTATAAATAAGAAAACGACAAAATAATTAGCATTAAATTCAATTAAGGGTTTCTCGTACTTGTTTTTATGTATAAAAAGTATACACAACAATCTTTATAATTCAAACTTTGTCTATAGACAGATGAAATTTTCTTCATTTTTATTAAAAAGTTATGATCCTTAATAAAATATAATAAAAAGTGGGCGGTTATAAATATGAATACTAATAAACCCCTTTTTTGTATGATATATTGTTACCCTTTAAATTTATGTCCTCTACCTTATATATTTAAAAGATTTCCATGTGTACAAGACCATATGTACTAATAACTTTTCAATCATAACATCTGCATATTATACCCTAATTTCCAAAACAAGGAAACCCGTTATACCAATCCGCGTGTCTACAATGCTATTTATAAACACTTTAGAATTTTTGTTGACGACAAAATCTCATGCTATGTATGTCATATATGTATGACGAGAATATTATGAACAACACTCAATCATGTACCAATGTACGGGGCCTATACATGTGCAGAGAACAATAATTATAATTTCTTGATTATATTCTTAATGGCTTATTTCCCAAAAATCCACTTGAATTGTTCCCATTTTTTTTATTTTATTATTTAGTTGTTTGATTGGATTTTTTGTCAGTGATTTTGTAAATAAAACTCATATATTTATTTAATTGTTTGAAGTGGTTTTTATTTCATGTACTCGGATTCGATATTTTATTCAAAAATATTTTGAAATTTAGCTTTTCTGTTGTATACGAGTAATACTTAGCGATCGATCTTAAATATGTGTATTTAGGAGGACGTAATGGGAAATTAAAGTCAAATAATTGTGTGCGGTCTATTCTATATATGCGAGGCTTTCAGTTTTGATGCGTCCGACGATTGTTCTGACCAGTTTCTTTTTAGTTACAAATTACACAGTTTCGAACTTACTGGTCCACAGATGGAGCTCGCTACGCGTCCCGGAAAGTGTTACATTGTTAGGACACCTTGTTGGGGTCATAACATTGTTTTCTGTATAATTTGGTTTTCGAATTTTGAATTTCTTTGCCATCGAATAGTTGGTGCCTTTTTCCTGACGGCATTGCCATCTGTTCTCTGGCACTAACATTTAGTTATTTTTGTGGGTGTGAATTGGCCTTTTTACTATGGTTCACGTTTAGCACACATCTACAGTATCGCGTAAACGTCGAATAAATTTGAGAGCGAGACCAATGTGTACACTTTGAGCGTGTGTGCGACCAGGCGTGTGTGAAGGAGTGGACGATTTTTTCATTTAGTCAGAGTCTAGTTTTGGATTTCCAAAAGTTAGTCAGGGCCTGTTTTGAAATGTAATCCAATTTTGAATTTTGAGTTAGATAGTCTAGTGCACTTTTTGGCTTGACTTTAATAAAGAAAATTATAAATTTGTTTTTTGAGTTGGCTTTTTGTTACCAATAAATTAAATGTTTAAAAATTATATTTGAGATTGAGTTTTTTTTGTAACAATTTAAAAAGTTAAAAGTGTAATTTGAGTTTTATTGAAAAGTGGAAATTAGTTGGTTAGATTAGAAGAACAAAAAAAATCCGCTTGGGATCTATAGTGTTGAAAATGTTTATTTTATATGAAGTGATTACTGTTCAATTGAAATTTGGTTGTGAGTTTAAGTTGAACTAATCGGTTTAAATTGAAGGATAACAACTTAAGCTGCGCCTCTACGGAGAGTTGTTATTTATCAGGCAGTTTGTTTGGCAGTTTGTTATTTGGTGGTTGTTGTTTTGTTTAATTTGAGTCGGTCGTGCATCAAAATTAATTTAAGCCGGCCGTGCGGAAACCCGTTTATTAAAAATTAAAACCCCTTATTCCCTTAGTCGCATCACTTTATGCGACGTGACTACTCATCTTCTTGGTTACTAGATTATTAAATCAAAATTTACAAAAGAATTATTTAAAGAACTCATTGCGGCTGTTTTTTAAATCTTAGTATGCTGCTTTATACATATTTTCTTGTAACTTTTATCACTTCAAACGACAATTTCCATCACTTGAAATTTTGATGAGACAGATAAATAGAATTTTTTTTCAAACTAAGGCAGCCAACTGAGATTCACTAATATATTCACTGCGATTTTTGTACGAAATTATTCAGCATATTTCGATTTAACCATCTAGTAGCAAAGAAGATCCATAGTCACGTCGCATGAAGTGATACGTCTAAGGGAATGGAGGCCTAAATATTTTCTATCGTCGAAAAGACGCCCGACGAATATTATACGGTTTATGGCGGGAAAACGTCCAACGATATTTACGGTTAACGGCGGAAAGATGCCCAACATTTACGGTTATGGGTGGCCATTCTCATTTTTGGTTTACGGCGGGAAAACGCCCAACGACATTTACGATTACGGCTAGCAGCCGCATTTTTTACGACGAAATGGCGCTGAACAATATTTACGGTTACGGGTGGCCAACAACATGGGCAGCTGCATTTTTTACGACGGGAAGACGCCCAACGATATTTACGGTTCGCGGCGGAGAGTCGCCCAATATTATTGTCGAGTAAAAACGGGAAGACGCCCAACATTTACGGCGTCCTAACGAGGCTAAATTTATTAACGGCGGGAAGACGCTCAACGTATTTTGGCAATCCACGACGCCGCGACCTTCAAGGTCGACCTCAATGAGGTCAAAATCCAAATTTTCAATTTTTCCAACTTCAATTTTAAATTTCAATTTGTATTCAATTTCCAAATTTTTTAAATTTTATTCAATATATTTTGGTGTAATCGGGCGCCATAGCGTTTGTGTGGCACGCGGGAATGGGTATACATTGTTTTCGTTGTATTAATGTTCACGTTCAGCGTCCATTTTGCTCAAATTATTTTTGTTTTATTTTGAATGTAAGTATTCAAGTTATAGCTTCAGAATATTCACGTTCCACCCTTTAAGTTTGACTTTTTTGTTTTTATTCCCCTTTCATCTCTGATTTTGTTTTTTCTTTCTTTGAAAGAAAGAACTTTCTCTTGAAAATTTAGTTAAATAAATACCAGCACAGCTTAGGTTTCCTGGCATTCGGTATTCTTTTTTTCTCCCTCATCGGCCTCAACTTATTTTTCCGTTAATTTCCTTGTAATGTCACCTAATTGAAATATCGGAGGAGGGAAATTTTATAAAGTTGCATAACAGCAGTGTTGCCTGATTTCTGTTTAAATTAAATTTTAGTTCTAATTAATATTTTTTAGGAAGCTTGCAGAAGCAGACAAGGTAGGAATCACAATGACTATAACTGGGTTTGCTAGATAGTTAGATAGTTTTTGTATTTTCGGGGTTAATGGCACTTCTTTAATTGAATTATTTTCTAGGTTGAACGAGAGACTGTAAATTGGTAAAGGTTTTGGTTAGCTTGTTCTAAGTTGGATAAATAGTTATCGTTGGTTGTCAATTTTATGGATGGAAGAAATGGTTAATCACTCATAATAATGAAGTTTTATTTCAGGAAATTTCCCAATTAAAATTTTTTAGAATCTGGATTGCTGATTATTTATATCCAGAAAACAAAAATTATTGTGCCGTCTTAGTTAGTGCTTTACTAACTATTGACTTCTTAGGTGTCTGTAACCGGGTCAAGTCTATCATATCTAATAACCTTTCCTATCCCTCCGTATTGTTATATGTAAAAGGGGTGTACGGTAGGCCCGGCGTACCCGGGATCCTTGCTTAGTCTTGGCTGGACATTCTAATCAACTAATCAAAAATTTTCCTTGTAATGTAACCTATTTTTTGTATTTTTTTTCGTTTTTTTTATGACAAAATGAATTGTTAAATTTTTCGGATTGATATGATGGAAGGGGGCTCCCATTTCGCGGCGGTTCCATAGTTGCAGGCTGGGCTTGTCACTGGCAGGACCCGCTGGCAGGACAACCACAGGGTCGGAGAGGTGTGCCCAGCATATGTGTCGTCCATTTGGGGACGACCGTAAAATTTACGCGGTCTCCTCGTGGCAGGGGTCCCTCCCCCCGTAATGTAGGAGATTACCTAGAGTTCTCGCCGGGTGAAAGGAGGCTTTGTCTGTTTAAGCGATGTCCCTACCCTTCTATGATGCTTCGTTGTGGCTGGGCATCGGTCTCTAGGGGTCGGTGGGTCATTCGGAGAGGGTCTCGTCTGTAGACATTGTACTTATCATCCGAGGAGATCCGGCCGTTTCTGGGTGGGAACACCCGGTTATTATTAAATTTATGTGTAAATTTAATTTAGTTTCAGTTTGTTAGTTTACTTTTATTTTATTTCTTCTGTTCCACGGTGTAGGCCAGGAATATGTAGGCCTCAACCTCCCCACGGCCCAAAACCCTGAGATATAGTCATCAAAATCACCGTGAAAGAGGCCTCTGCATATTTAGAAGAACTGCGGAGTGGTTGTTGAACAACATCTCAATTGTTGAGAAATCAAAGTTGAATTTTTAAATCATAATATCATGATCCATTAAATTTTTTTTTGAATTATCCAGTGTTTTATATTCTTTTCAGGTATCAGTTTTATATAACGTTAAGTGTAATGTCTTAAATTAACTGAATTTATATAAAAATTTAAAAATCCGGAAACATGTGACAGTTTTAGTGAAATTTTTTGGATTTAAAACTTAATTAAAATAAAATAGGCTTTTACTTCAGGTACTTCAAATAAAATTTATGTTAAATTATAAAAAAATAATAACATTAAAAAAATCATATTTCAAAATATTCATTCAAATTATTTTTCGATAACTAAATTTTCATCATAAAGAGAAGAAATGAGATTGGACCGGGTCCTTCATTTAGTTTTCTTGATTCATCATTCAAGTTATGTCTGTGTGTATAATTCGAAATTCCTCGTCTACCTCAGACTCTTTAAAATAAAATTGGAATGGCGTTTCTTTCGTACTTCTACCATACTAATTCAATGCTAGTCTAAACTAGCGGATAGCCGGTACTTGTTGGAAAAAAACGAAATTTTGTTTATTTATTAACTTTTTTATTTTAATGCTAGCAGATAAACAACATTTTGAGTTTTTTTCGGCAGGTGTGTAAACATAAACAAAAGCCGGACACACTGGAAACTATAATCGCTTGAAATCGGTTGAAATCATTGGAATTCGTGGTATCAGCACATTTCTCCTTTACATTTGCCGCTGATGATTGTTGCTTCGATAAAATTGGCAATAGCTTTTTAACAGCAAAGTTCGATCTAAGTTGCGAATGAGCATCAACGGTGAACCAACATTTAAAGTTAATGTGCGGTGGCATTCCAGATGGTTCCAAAGAGTTGAGAAACTTTATTGGATAGTTGACAGCTTGTTTCTCATCTTTAACTGTGTTAATCGATTTGTACTTCACAACTTCACCGGGTAGCTTCAATTGAATTTGATTGTTTATTTTGTTGACATCATCATTCTCCGGAGCCAAAATTGACGTTCGCAAAGCCAATCATGATTTTTGAAATTGTCTGTAATATCGGGAAAAACTTTCTGCACAACATTTTGAATTGATAACTGCATTTGGCAAAAGTTTGGCGGAAAAGATATTTCAAATGTAGTGGGATCAATCGGAAGTTTGGCATCGCCCTTATCCAAAAGCTGTTTGGCGGATATTTGCGCAGCAGCATCTTGAAATAATGCACCCGCATATTTGTCGACAAGCTCATCGGCTGATGTTGATCTTGGAATCACTGGCAAAGTTTGTCGAAAATCACCAGCAAGAAGCTATAGAGCTCCACCCATTGGTCGGTCATTTGCTCTGAAATCTTTGAGAGTACAGTCAAGAGCTTCGAGAGATTTATTGTGCACCATAGTGCATTCATCCCATACAATCGCTGATTTTTAATACTGCAGCCATGTCAGAATTTTTACAGATGTTACATGTTGGTGTTTCGGTATGGTTTACATTTAATGGAAGCTTAAGAGCTGAACGAGCTGCGCTGTACGCCCACCATCGAGTAACGTTGATGCGATTCCAGACGATGCTACAACTAGTGCAATTTCATTTTTCGATCGAATTTCAGCGAGTATCAAATTGAGCAAGAATGTTTTCCATGCCTCCAGATGCGTCAAGGAAGATAATTCCCCCACTTTAGTTTGCTACGTGTTGCATAACTTTTTCTAAAACTATTTTTTGATCATCAAATCTCTGTCCTGAACATTGTTTCGATCACGTGTCGGTGCTGGTAGTCCAACCTGGCAAAGAATTTTGTTGTAGATCGAAATACATCTATATCGTTACTCATGCTTTCTTTATTCTTTTCCCAAAGATTTTTTTGGATCAGAAGGCGCGCAAGTCGTTAAAATAATTGCAAACAGCGTACGAATTTGAGATGGAAGACACGTGTATGAGCTGCTTCTGCCGAGTCGATAACATGCTTCTCTGTACGTTTCACATATTTCTTCATTAACCGTTTTCAAAGCTTGGAATGATGTTGTACTTTTGATTGTGTGAAGCAACATTCTTAAATAGTAACATTCAGCGATATTTGGATGTACAGTATATACTCGACCCAATGCATCAGATGCGCAGACACCTGCATAGTCTAGAACAACAGCGCCTCGCTTTCTCCTCTAAAACATTTTGCTTGCTGTGTTAGAAGTGTAATATTTTGGAACTTCATGATACAACAATGGTATTGGGAAATTTTGATTTCAAAATTCCGACTGAGTTGCGGAATGATTTGTCAACTTACCTGAGAATGAGCAGCCATTTATATCACCCAAGATCGTTGCTTGGTAGGATTATGCTAGGGATATACTAATTACTTCAGAAATTGCATCACTCACCGTTGCCAGTGTGGAATTGCAAAATCATCCATTGTACATACAAGGTATTCGAAAACCGCACAAAATTTTTGTTAGTGCATAAAATGAACCATTGCAGAAATAATGAATTGCCGAGTTTCATATACCATCACAAATACTAGTTTACCTCCCGGAGTGACGGTTGGGACTTGCCACAGGTGAACTGTATACCCGGAGATCCGGTACAGGAAAACAACAATGTAAGATACTCATCTGTGTGTGTTCGACCCACCCAGTATTAACTCATGCACACCGAAAAGGCATGACTGCTGACATACTCACACGAAAAAAAGTTTCTTATTCTCTTCTAAACTGAATAGAATTAAGTTGACCGATTTCCGGCCACACTAAAAACTGTTTTGAAGTATTACCAACTTCAGACTGTCATTGCTGTCAAACCAGTGATGGCAGAGCGCTCTATTCACACTAATGCCAGTTCATTCCATTGTTTACAAGCGTACAAAAGCATTTTAGTGGGAAATATTCAGAAAAAAAGTTATCCGCGATGGAATTCAAGCGTAATAGTGTGATTGCTCTATATTTGGCTGGAAAACCACAGCCGCAGATTGTTAACCAGTTAAAACATCTGCATGTGAATAAAATGTTTGTGTATCGCACCATAAATCGTTATAACGATAGTGGCAGCATTGCAAAACGCCATGGTCGTGGACCGAAACGCACTGCAACATCGCCGGATATCATTCGGAAGGTGAAGGCTCAATTGGCTTTGAAACCGCGCCGTAGCGGCAGAAAAATGGCTCGTGAGGCGAACATTTCGCTCGAACGGTTGCAGCACATATTGAAAGATCATCTTGGACTAAAGGCCTTAAAATTCCTAAAACGTATGGTCTCACCGATGCTCAAAAAAAATTAGAGTGGAAAGAGCAAAGGAGTTGTTACGCTTGCACGAAAGTGGCAATTTGCCAAATTTGGTTTTCTCCGATAAGTCACCGTTCATTATTGAGCAATATGTGAACAAGCAAAACGACCGGATTTACTTGTCCAGCCGTTCTACTGAAAATTTGGACCAACGGATTGCCACTCGAAACCAAGCGCCGCCGATGGTGATGGTTTGAGCCGCCGTATCGGCCGAAAGCTGTTCACCGCTCGATTTTTTGGACCGTGGCATCAAGATAAATTCTCAAATTTATCGAGATCATGTGTTGGAGGGACGGCCGCAGAGCCTGGACATTTCAACAGGAGTCGGCACCGAGTCATAAAGCGCGCGTCAATTATGATTGGCTGAGAAGCAACATACCGCGGTTCATTTCCACTGACCAATGGCCACCAAATCCACCGGATGCAAATCCGCTAGATTTCTCGGTTTGGGGTATTTTGAAGAGCAAGGTTGGGACAAAAAAATACTAAAGTGTCGATCATCTCAAGCAAGCGCTCACTGGGAATGGGCCAAAATACCGCAGAGCCACTTCCGTGTTGCAGGCAATAGCTTTGTCGGCCGTTTGAAGACCATAATCGCGGCTAAGGGTGGCCAAATCGAAAACTGCTAATTCAATTCGAAAATTTAAATATTTGTGAACATTTTTTACTTTTATTCAATAAAATTCATCAAAAACATAAAAATTCTGTGGCGTTTTGTTTTGGTAACACTTCGTGTCAGCCACCTTGTAACTTCTGTATTTAAATATTGAACTATTGGGCTACTGCCGAATTTTGGGCGCCACTTGAAAGAGTGTTGAACTTGTTTTGTGCTCCATTTGGGCGCCACTAGAAACGGGTTAAACTTTAGCTATCGCTAAAGCTAACCCAGTTTCATAGATTTGCTATCATCTGCCTGGTACCCCAGGTGGCATGGTTTACCGCAGCTCAGTCAAGTAGAGGGGAATTAGCGCAATAAATAGAAAAATAATCAAAACGAAAAAAATGGGGAATTATGTGATTAGGGTATCGAACCGAAGTAGTGGGTTGCACGATCTGCCCATCACTTAGGCAGCACCGACTGCGGTTGTATTTTGGTGGATTTGAACTTCCTTCTTACAAAAAAGAACATACTAACACAAAAAAACTTATTTGGGAATGAGTCCAGATCGATGTTAATTATTACTAGTGATGAGTCATGCTATTAGGTAATTTGTGTTACTGGGATAGGTCAGTAACAGAATTACATAGAATTCTGTTACATGCCTTATCGTTTCGTACATTCAGCCGTACGATGCTTTTCTACACATTTTACGCAACAATTGTTTTGCGTGTGTTCATAAACCTGGCATTTTTTGCACTTGGGATTAAGTTTAGATTTTTTTACTGATTCTATTTGCACTTTCATGTGCATTTCACTGATTGCATAATTTTTTTTAACATCTTTTGTTCTTGCGAATGAAAATATATATAACAGAATAGGTGTTTTGTCACCTTTTTCTAGCAGATGTGCCTCCAAAGGATTTTCTTTTATTTCTTCTGGTTTTTCTTGACAATGACTTTGGTTTGCCTTGTCTGCTTATCTTCGAAGGAGTACCATGTTGTCTTTTCTTTATTACGAGCTCTTTCGAGCTGTCACTGTCTGGTTGAAGTTAGTTTTGGCATAGGTTTTCAAGCATGTTTATTCTTATTTGTAGGTCATTGATTCTCCTCATTTATATCGTTCATTGCAAAGTAAGCTACATAACCTTCGCTCCTTGTCAGTGGATAGTTCGTCTTGTTCTGATTCATATGATTAAGCTTTTCTTGGTTGCTTCCAGATACTCCTTGCCTTGGAGGAAATGGATCATCCACATCTGAGTTGCCATTACTTTCGAGTAAGTCACCATTACAATTGAAGCTTTCGATATTGAGACTTGTACTCAGCCAAGTCTGCCACTGCACTTGCTGTTTACAATTTAGTGTCCCCTCCGAGAATCCGAGGGACGGATTGATAGGCAACCGATGAGAGATTATCCAACCCTCCTGGAGTAAAATATTTTGTAATTTCATGTTAGCGATTATTGTTCTTTTTGCATGTAGTTTTTGATCATAATTACTTTCTTCTAGCCTCTGATGATCCAACACCGAACTACAAGGCAGTAGTTTATCAGAATTTAACTACACAATCTCTTTTACATTTACCATGTACTCGTAGGAGCCTGGGCATCTATTTATTTTTCAAATCAATTTATTTTTATTGAAATGTTTGTTATTTTGGACGATTGTTAACCTCACCATATAAAATTAAATTTTGAAAATGTTCGATTGAATTCAAAATATTCATAAGACACAAATACGCTCGCAGCAAATATCAGCAGCAAGTACTCTATCTTTACTCTCTAGTAAGTTTAATATTTATCAGAGTGATAGGGAACATCAACCCCGGGTGAGAACTCCCATCACGCTTTTCGATTTTGTTAGCCGTATCTGACACCTCATTCAATCTTCTGCTTGTTTATTTTCCATAACCTTAATCCGCCAATAAAAGTTTCGTAACAATGCTCGTAAAAAACTCAAATTCATCTATAATGATCTCATCATCGATAACATCAATACACCTTTCCCAATTTTTCTTGACAAAGCTAATTATTAAAGAAAAAATCAAAAGATCGATATTCCACCTTACTCGTGTTCGTGTAGCAACATCACGGTCTTGTTTATATTCAAACTACATAAATATTTTGTACTTTTTGTATATTTTGTTCTTCACAGACAAATGACTACATTGACGACAGTCAACATAACATTAAAAAAATTAACAAATCAAAATAAACAAAATAAAGAAAATCATCCACTTTGATCTTACATGAAAAAAAAAATTCAAAACCTTGTACCACTGTTGTTGCCTTACATTTTCTTAAGTCGTCGACGTTTTTGTGTACATTGTGTTGAAATTATTTCTTCACTTTGTATAGAATTAAAACAAATAAGATTCGAAATTAGAGTCGTTCTTCATAAAGCAGAATTTTGCTTTTTATTAAATGGAAAATGTCATCTTACGATTGAAGAAAATTTTTTCCTCGACACACCGCACAGTGTCATACGAGATAGTGGCTGACTGAGGGATTTACTTTAAAACGAAATTCTACAAAAGTGTATTTTGACAATTTGATGAAAAATGTGAAATGTTTTCTTTTTAGAAAATGCGCGTGGACCACGCAAAAATCCATTTCATTTTGTTGTTGTAATGCCGTTGGTATGTTATTTCTTTTGTCACATAACTAATTGCCTTGTCTGTTGAATATTTTGTTGTTTTTTTTATAAATTTTGTCACATGTCAATTATGCCTGCGCGAACGAACCAGACAAAAAATATTTTTTTGTTTGTATATATTTCTATTATATCAGACGTTGAAACAGACGTCTTATCTTAAAAGTAAAAATTATTTTTAAAATATGACAAATTTCTATATTTGTCATATTAATGCTGTCATGTCATGTCACATGTACAACACGACATTTTAATGTAAAATGAATTGGGGTTACTTTACTTATATTCATCCATTTAATACTCGTATCGTATTTTGGTTTTTTTGTTTGAAGTTTTCCATTTACTTAGTAGTTGATTAAAAAGACATTTAAATTAAATTAATTAAGAGAATTTTGTTTTTGGGGTTTTAACAAAAATATGTCAACGAAAAATTAAAATGTAATTCATTATGTTAAACGTGCGTGGCATAGCAAACATTTTTGGCACACTTTTAATGTTCTAAATTCATTCTGACCTTAGACAAATGACTTCGGTTGTCTGTCACTTTAGAGTTATAAATACGAGTAAGCATGCTAACCAAATTGGTTAAAATTAAAATTTCGTAAGACAATAAAAATTTGTTTGAGCAATTAAATTGGTATTTGATTGTACTTCTGGCATATTATTTAAGATCATAATCGTTTTGTGTTTAATCATACTGAAATTGTTCTATTGCGGTTTTAAACGATTTGGAGTGGTTTTTGGAGATCTCAAGGATTTTTATGTTTCCAACATTCGCCATTATATGATCGGATTAAAGTTTGTGGTGTTATAAAAATAAAGTAAACCGTAGTCTAGTAATTCTTAAAGATAGCTTTCACATCCTACGAAGAGGTTTTGAAGTCTTCCTCTACGACGAACACCGGCTGGTTGGAGACCTTGCAACTTGGTCCAGTCATCCAACTTGACGAATCCGATTCCGAAGATTCAACGAATGACGTTTTTTTAAAATGTAGATAATATTCTACAGTCGTTAGAGGTGAAAGTCGAGCTCTCGCTTCTGAAAGCCAACACAGTAATCTTGGTTGGACGTAGAAAATTTGGTTTCCGGCAGCGATTTGGTCTTTTATTTCTGCCTTATTCCTGACCCGAGGTATTTAAAGTTTTCAACGCTATCAAAATTATGGCCGACGATCCGGGAATATTATGGACGAAAATCCGAAAATATTCCGACGAATGTTAATGTAATTGAAAAGCCCTGCATTAATAACTGTGATCCGCTGTTTGTTTTCCTGCTTGCTCCAGGAATTTATATTTACAAAAATACGGAGATCACCGGGTAAGATAAATAAGTCAACACAAAATTGCACAACTTAGAAAATTGCTTTTTTTTATATTAAAATCTTTATCACTTTATAAAAATGTTGATGTTGACTTGTTTACGGTCGATGAAAAAGTGACCGAGTTAAATTTATTTTTTGCAATGCTAAGATTATTTACGCTAATTGCTAACGGTATTCAATATTACATAAACTATTACGCTCTATTCAATTTAAATTTAAGTACTAAACGGTGAATTAACTTGAGTTACGAATCATAGATGGCATTATACGAATAAATAATAATCGGTATTGCAGTTTGAAAATTATATAATACAACGTCACGCTACAATACACATACCGATTGTTAGTAGATTGTTGTGCATCATTACGAAAACATTCCGCCGGCATTAACACGTTGTTTTAACATAGTGGAAGGATGCATAACTTGTGAACTGGACGATTGTAGATTCCGCTTACTGTCTTTATCGTAGCTACTCGGACGATACCATCATTACCGGGATGTACTTCTGTAACACGGCCGATTGTCCATCGCGTACAAGGTAGGCTATCTTTCTGTATTATGACAATGTCATTGACCTTAATATTTACATATTGCCATTTGAAACGGGTTAAACTTTAGCTACTGCTAAAGTCAACCCGGTTTCACAGAAATTTGCCGCTACCTGTATTCATCCCCAGCGGCATTAACCCGTAGCTCAGTCGGGAGAGGTTAATCGGTCGTGGGGATGGGGATGCACCGGTAACGGCCTAGATAACCGCATCAAAAAAAACAAACATACAAAAAAAAAGGAAAAGTGGGGTATCGGACCCCGAAGTAGTGGTTAACATGACCTGCCTATTACGCGGGCAGCATCAACCGTGGTTGTATTGGTAAAATGTTTATCAAAACATTTTACCCTACTCTATCTAACCTTAATAAAACTATCTGGCCCATAGGCCCTAAAAGGCCCTTTGTTAATCCATTTACTCCTTCTTTGTAGGCTGGTTAGGTAATCACGATGCGCACCCAAATATGTCGCTTGAGTTTCTAAACTAGCTCCCATCTGGCATTAGTTGACTAGGGTTTTTTATTAGCAGATCATCTTCTGGTAACGCATGCCGTGATCGCCCAATAATAAAATGAGCTTGTGCTAAAATCATTTCATCAGCATCGTCGGATTCTGAATCTGCTGCACATAACGGACGTGAATTCAGGATGCTTTCGATACCTGTCATCAGTGTACTAAATCCTTCGAGCGGTAAAATGGAATCACCGACGACCCGTTTAAGATGAGTTTTGGCTGACTTTACAGCTGCTCCCCATAGCCCATTCTTGTGAGGAGCGCCTGGTGGATTGAAATGCCATATGATTTCTAATGGATATTAGATTGGTTTGTTTTTAAAAATTGATACGATTCTTATAATAGTTTATTAGCGCCCACAAAATTTGAGCCGTTATCGCTAAACATCGCTTTGCAGAGACCTCGCCGTGCAATCATACGACTTAAAGCAGCCGGAAAACTTGAAGCTGATTGCTGTTCTTATGGGAGTAATTTTAAATGGTCCAGCGTAATCGACTCTAACATTGACAAATTAAGCTGCGTATGTGACTCTTGCTGCTGTTAAGTCACCCATAAACTGAGACTCTAAGATTGATTTTTGCTTTATGCATTGCAGGCATTTGTGAACAATCCCCCGTGTGACATCCTTGGCATGTAAAATCCAATATTTATCACGCAAGAGGTTGCTTGTTAAAACGATGTCGGCATGATAATATTTGAGGTGATAATCTCGTACAATTGCCTTAGATATGCTGGATTTACTTGCTAAAATCATTGGATGCTTCATTGTATAGAGTGCCTTCGAATTTTTAAGTCTACCGCCGACTCGTAAAACTCCCTTCTTATCCATAAACGAATTTAATGATTTCAGTTTGCTGGATTTGCTGATTGGGACGCATTTCCCTAAATTTCTCATTTCTTCTTCAAACGCTAATGACTGCTGGAATCGAACTATAATTCCAGCTGCTTCTTCGATGTTCATGGGTAATAAAGTGTTTATGCTTCTCTGTGCCTTCGGAACCTGACAATTTCGCGAAAATCATAACATAAGTGCTAGTATTTTGCACATTTTGAAGCTTGTGTTTCTCGATGATGTGTTGGACGACATGATTCTCTACAGACACTGTAAATGCGAATGTCTCACGAATTTTTACCTCTTCATGGTTCCATATGATGCAAATTGAGGTGGCCAAAACTCACTCGGTTTCGCTAACCAATAAAGACCATTCCACCACTGTTGATTTTCAATCAACTCATTGGAACTCATTCTGCGAGACTCGAAATCGGCAGGATTGTCAGCTGAGCTTACATGTTTCCATTGGTCTCTGCTAAAAGATGTCAAAATTTCTGATGTCCGATTGGTGATGAATGTTGACCATTTTCAGGGATGGGATGACAACGAGTCAAGCACGATTTTCGAGTCTGTCCATAACGTCGTTTTCTCGATGTTCAGGTTCAAGGCATTTTGCATCACCAACATTAATTTAGTGAGCATAAATGCACCATTAAGCTCCAGTCGAGGTATATACTAAGCTGATTAATTGGCGCTACTTTGGTTTTTGCTGCTATAAGACTGGTTACGACTTTGTCTCCTGAACGACTACGACAATATACGGCTGCTGCATATGCCCACTGACTTGCGTCGCTAAACCCATGTAATTCGATGTTTGTACGTGATCCAACCCATCGCGGAATATTCCCGTGAAGTTTGTCCCAACTTTGTCCTAAAATTACAAAAACAAAATTTAGGACAAATTTAGGACAAACTTCACGCGTGTGTCCACGAGCGTGAAGTTTGTCCTAAAATTGTCCTTACTATTTTATCATGAGTATGTATTAGTTAATCTCTCGTTATAATGAATTATAATATTTGTAATATTTGGCATACGTACAGTAAACGCTCGATTTAATGGACTAATTGGGGATGTCCGTTAAATCCGAATGTTTTTTAATTTAATCGATTCGATCGAATTTAATCTGGGACGGAGCTCAGCCATTTCTTAGCCGATTATGATGGGATTGGGAATGTTGGTTAAAATGGGATTCTTAAATTATTTTTGGAAGAAATTCTGGAATATGGCCATCTGGAACGGAACTCGATCAATTCTTAACCGATTATGATGGGATGGGGTATATGCTGAATGGAAATTGGATTCTTAATTGGTTTTGGGAAAAAGTTCTGGAATATGGCCACCTGGGACGGAACTCAGCAATTTCTTAACCGATTATGATCGGATTGGGTATGTTGGATGTAAATGGGATTTTTAATTGATTTTGAGAAGAACTTCTGGAATATGGCCACTTGGGACGGAACTCAGCCATTTCTTAGCCGATTATGATCGGATTGGATATACTGGATGGAAATGGGATTCTTAAATTATATTGGGAAGGAGTTCTAAAATATGACCACTTTGGACGGAACTCGATCAATTCTTAACAGATTATGATGGGATTGGCTATGTTGGATAAAAATAAGATTCTTAAATGATTTTTGGAAGGAATTCTGAAATATAGCCGCTAGGGACCGAACTCAATCAATTCTTAACCGATTATGATGGGATTTTGAATGCTGGATGGAACTGAGATTCATAAACAGGTTTTTGAAGAAGCTCTGAAATATGGCCATCTGGGACAAAGAAAAAACTAACGAAGGCTAAACATAAGCTTCAGATTTGTAAATAAATTCCAAAGTAAAAATATTTCTACCCGTATGCGATTTACGAGTATATATTGAACGGCTTGCACTTGGTGCTGATATTAATGTTAAAAGCGATTAATGGTGCCGTGACGTATATCGTTAGATCCGTTGGAGTGTCTGCTATCACCCGACCAACATACACAAAAATCCTATGGCCTTTTACGGAAATATCTCATTTTCCGTATTACCTTCCATGCGATTTACGAGTATAGATTGAACGGCTTGCACTTTGTGCTGATATTAATGTTAAAATCAATTAATGGTGCCGTGACGTGTATCGTTAGATTCGTTGGAGTGTCTTCTATCACCCGACCAACATACAGAAAAATCCTATGACCTTTTACGGAAATATCTCATTTTCCGTATTACCTTCCATGCGATTTACGAGTATAGATTGAACGGCTTGCACTTTGTGCTGATATTAATGTTAAAAGCGATTAATGGTGCCGTGACGTATATCGTTAGATTTGTTGGAGTGTCTTCGATCACCCGACCAACATACAGAAAAATCCTATGACCTTTTACGGAAATATCTCATTTTCCGTATTACCTTCCATGCGATTTACGAGTATAGATTGAACGGCTTGCACTTTGTGCTGATATTAATGTTAATAGCAATTAATGGTGCCGTGACGTATATCGTTAGATTTGTTGGAGTGTCTTCGATCACCCGACCAACATACAGAAAAATCCTATGACCTTTTACGGAAATATCTCATTTTCCGTATTATTTTCCATGCGATTTACGAGTATAGATTGAACGGCTTGCATTTGGTGCTGATTTTAATGTTAAAAGTGATTAATGGTACCGTGACGTATATCGTTAGATTTGATGGAGTGTCCTCTATCACCTGACCAACATACAGAAAAATCCTATGACCTTATACGGAAATATCTCATTTTCCGTATTATTTTCCATGCGATTTACGAGTATAGATTGAACGGCTTGCATTTGGTGCTGATTTTAATGTTAAAAGTGATTAATGGTACCGTCACGTATATCGTTAGATTCGTTGGAGTGTCTTCTATCACCCGACCAACATACAGAAAAATCCTATGACCTTTTACGGAAATACTCCATTTTTATTAATACCTTCCATGCGATTTACGAGTATAGATTGAACGGCTTACAGTTTTTTTGTTTCACTCATCTAAATATTATTCTTTATTTGTTTATTTATTTAGTCTGGAGATTTCTCGCTCGATTCCTAGTACTTTTCAACATTTTTTTTATCGAAAACGTTGGGACTTAGAAAAAATTTAAAAACGTAACCTAGGCGTGCGAGTGAAGTATTTCCTAACTTTATCCTAAGTTAAAAAAAATTTAGGAGAGGTTTAGGAAATATTTCACACCCCTGTATACCGGAATGAAATAATTCTTAAATAAATCCTAAGTAAAAATCGTGTTTGTGTATTAGTAAAAATACACCGAAAAACAAACATTTAGGCGAAGCTAGTTAAATATGCAATTTTGAATAATTGGTTTTACTGATAAATATAAAATTTTAAAAATTAAGTGTTTTCACTTTGTACTAGACCAAATCTAACTAAAAAACATAATTTTTCCGGAAAAATTAGGGGAACACTGGGTTTAATATTCAAAAGTTGTAGAAGTACAAATCGAAGTAATAACCCTGTGCCCTAAGATCATCTAAGAGGTTAGAACTCTGAGGATAGATGTTTTCACTTTGTACTAGACCCAATCCAACTAGAAAACATTAGTTTTCCTGAAAAATTAGGAGAACACTGGGTTCAATATTCAAATGTTGTAGTGGTAACTATCGAAGTAAAAACCTTCTATCCTAAGATACTTAAGAGGTGACAACTCTTGGGATAGGTGTTTTCACTTTGTACTAGACCCAATCCAAATAGGAAACATGAGTTTTCCGGAAAATTTAGGGGAACACTGGGTTTAATATTCAAAAGTTGTAGTTGTAAAAACCCTCTATCCTAAGATGCTTCTAAGAGGTTACAACTCTTGAGATAGGTGTTTTCACTTTTTACTAGACCCAACCCAACTAGTAAACATGAGTTTTCCGGAAAAATTAGGGGAACACTGGGTTTAATATTCAAAAGTTGTAGTTGTAAAAACCCTCTATTCTAAGATACTTCTAAGAGGTTACAACTCTTGAGATAGGTGTTTTCACTTTTTACTAGACCCAACCCAACTAGAAAACATGAGTTTTCCGGAAAAATTAGGGGAACACTGGGTTTAATATTCAAAAGTTCTAGTTGTAAAAACCCTCTATCCTAAGATACTTCTAAGAGGTTACAACTCTTGAGATAGGTGTTTTCACTTTTTACTAGACCCAACCCAACTAGAAAACATGAGTTTTCCGGAAAAATTAGGGGAACACTGGGTTTAATATTAATATATTAATTAATATTAATATTATAAAAGTTGTGCACTCCAATGAATCTAACGATATACGTCACGGTACCATTAATCGCTTTTAACATTAATATCAGCACAAAGTGCAAGCCGTTCAATCTATACTCGTAAATCACATGGAAGGTAATACGGAAAATGAGATATTTCCGTAAAAGGTCATAGGATTTTTCTGTATGTTGGTCGGGTCATCGAAGACACTCCAACAAATCTAACGATATACGTGACGGTACCATTAATCGCTTTTAACATTAATATCAGCACCAAGTACAAGCCGTTCAATCTATACTCGTAAATCGCATGGAAGGTAATACGGAAAATGAGATATTTCCGTAAAAGGTCATAGGATTTTTCTGTATGTTGGTCGGGTGATCGAAGACACTCCAACAAATCTAACGATATACGTCGCGGTACCATTAATTGCTATTAACATTAATATCAGCACAAAGTGCAAGCCGCTCAATCTATACTCGTAAATCGCATGGAAGGTAATACGGAAAATGAGATATTTCCGTAAAAGGTCATAGGATTTTTCTGTATGTTGGTCGGGTGATAGAAGACACTCCAACAAATCTAACGATATACGTCACGGTACCATTTATCGCTTCTAATATTAATATCAGCACCAAATGCAAGCCGTTCAATCTATACTCGTAAATCGCATGGAAGGTAATATGGAAAATGAGATATTTCCGTAAAAGGTCATAGGATTTTTCTGTATGTTGGTCAGGTGATAGAAGACACTCCAACAAATCTAACGATATGCGTCGCGGTACCATTAATTGCTTTTAACATTAATATCAGCACAAAGTGCAAGCCGTTCAATCTATACTCGTGAATCGCATGGAAGGTAATACGGAAAATGAGATATTTCCGTAAAAGGTCATAGGATTTTTCTGTATGTTGGTCGGGTGATAGAAGACACTCCAACAAATCTAACGAAATACGTCACGGTACCATTAATCGCTTCTAATATTAATATCAGCACCAAATGCAAGCCGTTCAATCTATACTCGTAAATCGCATGGAAGGTAATATGGAAAATGAGATATTTCCGTAAAAGGTTATAGGATTTTTCTGTATGTTGGTCAGGTGATAGAAGACACTCCAACGAATCTAACAAAATACGTCGCGGTACCATTAATCGCTTTTAACATTAATATTAGCACCAAGTACAAGCCGTTCAATCTATACTCGTAAATCGCATGGAAGGTAATATGGAAAATGAGATATTTCCATAAAAGGTCATAGGATTTTTCTGTATGTTGGTCAGGTGATAGAGGACACTCCAACGAATCTAACGATATAAGTCACGGTACCATTAATCGCTTTTAACATTAATATTAGCACCAAGTACAAGCCGTTCAATCTATACTCGTAAATCGCATGGAAGGTAATACGGAAAATGAGATATTTCCGTAAAAGGTCATAGCATTTTTCTGTATGTTGGTCAGGTGATAGAGGACACTCCAACGAATCTAACAAAATACGTCACGGTACCATTAATCGCTTTTAACATTAATATTAGCACCAAGTACGAGCCGTTCAATCTATACTCGTAAATCGCATGGAAAGTATTACTAAAAATGAGAAATTTATTTGAATTCTATTTTAATTTTACGTACAATATCATCCCTTGGTGCATTAAATATTTCTCGGTAGTTAATTAGGTAATAAAAGATTTTACAACTATTCGTTTCTACCCAATTTACATAAAAAATAATTTTAATATTTAAAATTCGTTATAACGAGAGTTTAACCCATACATACACATTTCTTAAGGTTAGGACAAAGTTAGGACATACTTCACACCCGTCGCGGAATTTGTACGTGCTGTAGATTCTTCAAATCGCTGCGCATATTTTCCCATTGTTCTCGAGTTACTACTGGCAGTTCGTTATCCCAATCAACACTTTGGAACTAAGTACTTTGGAATAATATTTTCACAGGTACGATGGTCGACGCCAACCAAGGGGTCGTAAAATTTGCTCGATTCAGACAACATCGATCGCTTAGTATGTTTCACTCGCTCTTCTTAATTAGTGGCTAAATAAAAACAATCGGTTTTAGGATTCCACTGCTTGCTGTATCTCGATTTCCGCATAGTACTCGTCGAATTTCCTCATCATTTGATGCCCACTTTCGCATGTCGAATTTGTCTGATTCGAGAATTTTAGAAATGTCGTTTTTTAATTTAATCACTTTCATGTTGCTCTCGGTTTAATATGGCAATTCCTTAAGACATCTCGTGGCCAGGAAGGATCCGGATGCGGTGCCATATGTTACTGTCTTCAGTCGATAGTGTTGTATTGGTTTTTCGTTATTGTTTCTCCAGACAATATTTTGTGACAGCGGTTTCTGAATCGACCAACACTTGTCGGTACATTTTCTCTATATCACCGGTTAAAACAAATTGATGTTGCCGAAAGCGCAAAACTATATTTATTAGTGACGATTGTACTACCAGACCCACTCGTAATATGTTGTTTAAGGATTTCCCATTATTTGACTTGGCTGACGCGTCAAATACGACTCGTAACTTCGAGGTTGAGCTGGAAGCCTTAAGGACACCGTGCTGCAGTAGATAATACATCTGCCTTGCTAATTGGTCGCTTGCTATTTCTTCCATACATATAACCTAATTCTTCATATTCCTTCATAAAGTCAATATAAAGATCTTTGAATGTGTTGTCTCGTTCAAATCTTCGTTCCATTGCTTTTAGTCGGCATTGCGGTAAATGTATTGATGATCCAACTACGGCTGGTGATTCGGAGAATGGCAGCTTCACTATAAATCAACCGCCTGGACTTCTTGTAGTGATCTTGGAGAATAATTTCTCACACTTTTGCTCGTGAGGAAATAACTTTACTACTGTCGGAACTGATTCGACTTCCCAAAATGCTCGTTGTCATGCATCGATATCGAGGACCATATTGAAACATTTGGTAGAATTAGCCTTTTGCTCTACAAATCTGCCTGCTAAAATCCAGCCTAACAATGTTTCCTCTACTACTAAATGGTTATTTAGCTGTAGTCTCTTACCTCCCGTTACGCTATAATATATTTCGGTGCCAAGTAGAACATCGACTGAGCCTCTTTTATTAAATTTTGGATCCGCTAGTACCAAGCCATTCAGTTGCTCGCAGTTAAAGGGATCGAAGTCGTTAGATGGAATTAACGATGCGATTTTCGTCACGACATATGCTTCTGTTTTGGACTGCGAATACTATCAATAGTCGATTAGTCGCAGTGAAAGTACGAATTTCCCGCGAGAATGTCTCACTTTTGTGTCGCCAAGGCCTCTCATCAACATTCGACCATTTGCTCTTCGTAGTCCTAATTTCTGCGCACATTCCTCTGTGATGAACGATTCTTGGGAGGAGGAATCTAACAACGACCTACATTCGGTTTCGTTCCCATCGCTGCACCTTAATTTTACCATCGCTATGGGTAATACGACCTGAGACGGGGTAGTAACCTGGTAAACCTTTGCGGATGAAGTTGATTTAGGATCGATAGATGCGCTCTGTTGTGTTGAGCTGGTGTTCGCTTTTCGTTCATCGTGCAACAAAGTTTGATGTTTACGCTGGCATTGACGACATCTGCCTCGGGACTTACACATGTATACGCTATGATTGTGGTTGATACAATTAAAGCACCGTTTCTCTTCTTTGATAGCTCGCTGCTCCACAGTCATTGCTTTGAATTTTTTACAATCTAAAAGTTTATGCTCGTCTGTTTTGCATAACGGACTCGATGGTGTTGATAACTTGCTATCAGCCGTTGTAGAAAACGTATTAGCTTTAGCGGCTTTCATCGGCGGAGCTGATGAGGACTTCTTCGTTGTATACGCCTTCAAAGACTCTAATGCATCTGAACGATTTTCAAAAAATTCAAAAATTCGGTTAGTGTGGGAAAATCTTTATCTTCGATATTCTGTTGCGACCACAAAGTTTGAGTTTCGGCATCAAGCTTGTTCAACAGAATATATATCAGCCAAAGATCTCGGCGTTCTGTTTTCGGCCCTAAGCATTTGAGACCACGAAGTGCTTGATCCGAGATATCAAGCAACGGGGGGCTGCTTTAAAAATGCTTCTATATGCGACGTAATTGTGTGACGTTTTTTGTCGTACCGTTTGATAAGCTTTGCTAATGCCTCATGTATCGTGCCACACTTTGTATTCACCAGTGAAAACAGGAATATTTATTTTGGGTAACTTAACATCCACCATTTTACGATTGATTAATCGTATCATTAGTCATCGTTATTCTTTCCGATATGCTTCTTTTCTTAATCCACGAGTTGAGGCCGGACAAAACTGTATAATAATTATCTTCAAACGGGCCAAGGCCAAATTGTTCCGTTGCATCCCACCGAATAATTTGCTCTTCGATGTTCATGAATGTGTTGAATATTTCTTAAATATTTCAGGAAATTTCCAGATTAAATTTCAGGAAATTTCCAGATGCACGTGTTTTTTCCCAGGTTGCTGATTTACAGAAGCAATTGTTGAAGACCAATACCATCGTTATCCACTAAACCTAAACCTTTATCCTTCCTCTAGTAGATTAGAAGTAGATTAGAATTGTGTTGTACCGTACGATTGCTAGGTGACTGAAACCGGATCGTTCCGTCCCAAAAAATACCTTTCCTATCTTTCCTATTGTTATGTGTAAATAGGCTGTAGGAATAGGCCCGGCGTTATCCGGGACACTTGTTCAGTACTTGGTTCTACAGTCCAATCCATCAATCAATTCAAGCCATGATGATTAACATTAATACCCTAGAATCCCAGGAGATTGAAATGATTCGTTTTTGGTTAAATGTGAAAATATACCAAATTGTGCGCAACCAGTGGGCGACAGGCAAATCGCAATACAATGTCTTCAGAAAACAGCAAGCACATTTTATAATAAAAAAAAGTTTGTAATGTAGTTTTTCGGTGCCCAGTGTTTTACGTATTTGATTCAGTGATTTCACTATTCTGGTTTACATATTTATTTGAGTGGTGTTGCAACCATTTGCTTAGAGTGCACAATATTGAAGAGAAAAAGAAATGCCAAATCAAAAATGTGATTACAAGAATATAACAGTTAACCATTAAGCGGGACCTTTGATGAGACTAATTTTAGTGTTTTCTAAATAAACATGACAATAAGATATAACAGTTTTTTATAAATACATATGACAAATAAATAGATATAACAGTTCCTACTTCCTAAAATGGTTGACATGACATCTTGGGGAAATGAAATAAATTTACATTAATGAAAACTAATATTGAAATCGAACGGTCTTTTTCATTACACGTGATGGTCGTCTTAGTGGAGTTGGCTGACTTTCACTGGTAGTTGTATCTTGCGACCGTATTGGACTGGCACTATAATGGGTGATGTATCAATAATTTCAGTGGATATTTCTCCTCCGAATTCGTCAGCGGATTCTCCAGAAACTCGACCTCGAAGTTGGTTTTGATGTCGCCTCCAAATCCCCCTGTTCGTTGCCACCATGTACAATCGGCTACCTAAGCATTTTGAAATGTAACCTTTCCTTCACGTTCCTCTGTTTACAAAATCTTTAGCATAGACACTGTCATTTATTTTGAATTTAGTTGAGGGGAACTCTGCATCGTCAACTCGTTCAGGCTCGCATAACGATGACAGTAAAGTTCTTGGTTTTCTACCGTGTAGGATTTCGGCAGGAGGTCGGTTACAATTGGTAAGTGGAGTTGAGCGATACGTTGCCAAAAATTTCGTAAGAGCAACATCACTAGAGGTCCCATCAAAACAGTTCTTTTTCGTGGCTGTTTTAAAAGTGCGTATACGAATCTTTCAGCTTCGCCATTTAATTCGGGATGGAAAGGTGCGGACGTTAGGTGATCAATATTATTTAAACGGCAAAACTGTTGAAATTCAGATGATGTGAACTGCGGGCCATTGTCGCTTACTATCGTGATGGATAGTCCTTCGACCGCAAACAGTTGCTGGAGATCATATATAGTGTAAGTTGAAGTTGTATCCGTTCCCATGGGCTAGACGGTGCTGGCCATTCAGATAATTATTTTTTCGATGAAGTACCATAGGTTCAGCAACTTTCGCAACGCTTTACCATATTCTCGAAGTCATACTCAATCGATGGCCACCAGCAATATCGTATAGCCAGTTGTTTCATCCTGGTAATGCCCCAGTGTCCTTGATGGAGCAACTCGGTTGATGGAATGACTACGCGTGTGTGATCTGTCTACAAAAATATAACATCATTAAATGAAGAAATTGTGTCTTGTCGCCGAAAACAGTAGGACATTTGGTTTGTGAACTGTGGTAAATATTTTGGCCATATATTCTATAACGGTATTATCGCGTGTGTGTTTTCGAATTGTTGAAACATCAGTAAGACAGTTTTCAATTGCTAACTCGTATATATCAACAATGTAATGGCAGGATTCTTCACTAGAATCAAACGTGTGATCAGGGCCGCATGGCAATCGAGAGAGTGCATCTGCGTTGCCGTGCTTGTGCGTTGGCTTGTATATGATGTCGTACTCGTAACCCATTAAAATAATTGCCCATCTTTGCAATCGATTGATAGTGTGTATTGGTAATTTTTTATTTCGGCTAAATAATGTGAGAAGGGGTTTGTGATCCGTCACCAGTTGGAACTTCTTACCGTGAAAATACTGGTGAAATTTAGTGACACCATAAATGATAGATAATGCCTCTTTTTCAATATGGCTATAATTTTGTTGAGCTTTATCCAGAGTTTTGAATGCAAATGCGATTGGATATTCGGTTCCATCCGGAAAACAATGTGAGTGCATGGCGCCTACGCTATATGCCGAAGCATCTTTCATCAATAAAAGTGGAAGATCTTAACGAAAATGACTCAAACGTGCAGCGTTCTCAATAGCTCCCTTAAGTTGCTGGAAAGCCTCATCCTGCTCGGTTGTCCAATGAAATTGAGAATTTTTTGAACGTAGCTTATTTAATGGCGCTGCTAAATTGGAAAAATGTTGGATGAATTTATTATAATAATTTATCTTCCGAGGTCGAGGTAAATTTTTAATAGCACTCAAACCAGTGCATGAAGGACGAATGTGGTGTTTGTCGATCGACATAATAACATTTCAAGGTTTTTTAGATGTTCCTCGTGTGACTCTCCGGAAATGATTAGATCATTTAAATAAACAGCACAAAATTTTAGATCCGCTGTCAGTTGTTCCACCAATCGTTGGAAAATTCGCGGAGCGCTGGCAATCCCGAATGGTAGTCGTTGGAACTGCCCGAACACACCGTTCGGTCACTACCATGAACTTTTTAGTCTCCTCCGTCAGTTCAATTTGAAAATATGCATCCTTTAAATGTTGGGGAAATATTGTCCACCTTGTAATTGATAATTTAAGTCACCGATTTTGGGAATCGGATGCCGATCGATTTCAATTTGGGGATTTAGTGTTTCCTTGAAATCCGCACATATCCGAATTTCTCCGTTTGGTTTTTTTACTGGCACAATTGGGGTTGCCCATTGAGTGGTTCGTACCGGTTTCAACACACCCACATTGACGAGTCGTTCCAATTCCTGCTTGACAGCCGCTTGAATTGCAAATGGAATGGTTCGTGGCTTAAAATATCGAAGCTCAGCATTGGGTTTTAGTTTTATTTCAGCCTTATACGACGTACATCTTCCCAAGGAATTTTCAAACAGTAGATGATGCTTTTGACTCAATTTAGCAATTCCTTGTTTCAGTTCGCCTACAGACTTTTCTTCGGATGACGCAAGTATATTACTAGACTCATGCACAATTTTGAAATTAAACGATTCAAACCAGTCGATGCCCACAATATTCGATAAATCCTCCTAGTCTAGCACAAATAACGGTAAAACTGATTTATAATTTTTATACATGGCGTTCACGTCGCAAGTACCTTTCACCTGGATCGTGTTTCCTCATTAAGCTCGAAAAATTTTCGATGTCGGTGTACAAATCGGATTTCCAAGTTTTCAGTTCACCAGTAACCAGTATCCAATTGAAAAGAGATTGAATGTCCGTTAGTCCAAACCAGTACTAGTCCAATCCAAAATTTACTACACGAGTTGTTTACAGTAAAAACCGATGATGGTAAATACACATCAATTGAATTGATAACATTTCGATCCCTGGCTGGGCTATGACTGGAACTCGAGCGGTGCCGATTATGAGTACGGCGTCGGTATACGTTATTATCGCGTTGATGGTTATCGTCATATCGATTATTTGGCCTTGATGTGGATCGACCCCTCGAACGTATCATACAAACATTAGCAATATGACCTAATTTCCGACAGTGATCACAAGTAGCATTGGCAAATCGACAGCGTCGACGATCGTGTTCGTCTATACATTTAGGACACGAACGGTAAAAATTCGAACGGGAATTCGATCGCTCTTGATTGCGACTTTTAAAACGAACAGCATCGTGCTAAAATTCGTTTATTTCGGCTGCACCTGCCTCTCCTTTTATAGACAACCACGTTTTTGTTGTGGACTCATAAATTCTCGCAATTTCTAGCACCTCATCGCGCGTTGGATTTTTCTTTTGTAGACATAACACACGGACCACATCGTGTGGCGTGTTTATAACAATGATGTCTCTAATTAAATCATCGACGAATGAAGTTTTACACGTGTCTTTAGAGCATTGGAAAACACAGTTTCTGGCTACACCACGAAGATCGGCAACCCATTCAGCATACGTTTGGTTCGGTTTCATAATAGTCTCGTCTCTCGATTTTACAGTTCGTTATTATATTTCACTAACAGGTTTTGTAGAGGGAAATTCTCGATGCAGCATTTACCCTCATACCAAATTTGGCCAAGCCTTACCCAAGAATATGTAGGGTTACCATTGCAAAAAGATGTGTTAACGAATAATTATCGCGCCGAGGTGTTATAGAAAATTTATTTTGCATTATGGTTAGTCAAGACTAATTTTAATTATGAAAAAAAATTAATTTCTTAGATAAACTTCTCGGACGATCGTCGTCGATTACCTAAAAAAATAAAAATCGTAAGCATAACACATTAGGTTGAGCAGCATTGTATCATAATACTACTCAACCGTTTAATGAACCCAATCAATCTCAAAAATAAAACAGAAATCTCAATTGATGACAAAAAAAGTTGTCTTCAAATTTTAATTTCCTGATTCAAAGAAGTGATTAAGTCTCCAAAATCATACATTTATGTAATGGGCACCGAACAAAATTTAAACATAATATCATATCACATAATTTCCGCTTCCAATTCAACGTGATGCTACATTCGAGTAACATATCTTTGAGAGTTAAGTCATTTGTTATAATCTGTTTCAATTCTTTTGTGTGTGTGTGTGTGTGTGTATGGTTCGTGACATGGCGTCATAGCAAATATGAGAAAAGAAAGAAATAAATTCCATCTCATCTCAAAAAGATCAACTTAAAGACATAAACACTAGGTCTGAAAAGAAATTTTGAAGTGGAAAATTAAAAAAATATTTTTTTTTAAATTGTCTTTAGTCGACTTCAAAAGGATTGTGATCAGTGGGAGTAATAATTTTATTCATAATTTGTACCATTACTCGTATGAATAAATATTGACATATAATTAAATATTTAAATTTTTTGTTTATTTTTACGTTTACCTTTTGGTCTCTTATTATTGTTATTATCGTACTCAAATGGCATTAAAATCGTTAGAGGTATATCCATAATGAAATGCGGCACATGAGTGTGTGGTATGCCCGACCTAACTTTAAAATTGTATATACTCGTATGTACAGCCATGCATACAACAACACTTTGTTAACTAACAAAACGTAATCTAACCACTTCAAATTAATTTTGTCGCGTGTTCTTAAAATTAAATTTAAATTAGAAAAAAAAATAACAATAATTTTGTCTAGCTCACAGCACACACACAGAATGACAACAACAATCAAATAGAATTGATAAACATTTCTAAAAATAAAAATTTGAAATTTGAAATAAAGCGTGCGTGTCAATTTGTGTTTAAGCTCACGCAACCTTTAACTGTCAATTCTAATTTTTTTTTGTTTTTGTTGGACTTTTATTTTGTCAAATTTTTTCGGTTCGATTTGGAAGTTTTTTTCAACCAAAATGCTGACATTTAAAAAGACCGATACTAGGAATCGAATAATAGCGGTTGAATTTGTTAGTGCAGAATTTGTAATTTTTATTCGACAGCATATTGACGACTTAAATTCGATTTTAGAATGTACTGATATTCAGCAAAATAATTGTCATAAAAATACCTTGAAGCTGATGAATTAACCATACACGTAAAAAAATATATAAAAACGATCGACAACATATAGCAATCGGCACGAAATTTTGTGTTACCCAAGAAACTTTTGTCCAAAAATTTATTTTATTGTCATCGACCAAAAACCACGACTTTATAATGACACCAAATCACCCATATCAAACATATGGCGCGGAAAATTTTTAACATGGTAGATGTCAACACATTCCATTGTGACTGCGGTTGCATTACATTTACAATACTGAATATGATATGGTTAGATTCGAATGTCATGATTCTACTATATAATACGTATAATAACCATCATATGTGTTCTTGATGGTTGAAATGGGCACAGAAGGTTTAAAAGTGAAGAAAAAAAAATTATATGTATGTGGTGCTGATTTTGTGGTTTCTTTAATTTAAGGGGACGTATAATTGGAAGTATGAAAACATAATTTTTGTAAACCACAATAATTTGTACTTAAATTCTTTTTAAGCGACTTAATGTATACTTGCTTTACACGATCTTTGTTATTAAATCAAAAATGAATAATGATGATAGTTAATAAATTTTTAGAGCAATTATAATTGTGATAAAACAAATCAAATTTTTAATGCTCCTTTTTTCATCAAAATCCATATTTTGTCAACCGGGTACAGTTATTTAACGCTTTTCTTAAACTTTCTTTTTCTGTGTGTAATTATAATCGCACAAACTTTCTTTAGTAAATAAACCTTGTATGTAGTTTTTTGTCGTGCAAATCGTAAACATGACAAAAATTCTGCAAGTAGAGGTATCCAAGATGATCTCAGAAGATTGATAGAGAAGAAGAAATGGAGCGTCTAGAAAAAGCAATATGATACTCCTGAATCAAAAGCAATTAGGCTCAAGAAACGAAAATCAAGAATTCAACTATGTCTGTGAGATGCCTAAGCAAGGTGCTCATAGATTACAGCGAAAACATACCGATAAAAAACTTCAAAAAACAAGAAGTTTATCAACACAGAGCTGGTTTAAACGCTATTAGCGATAGAAAGAAAAATGCAGAATCATCTGAAAGAGAAAAAAACAGATAATCATCGTAATGGACTTCAGAAAGTCGATGCTCAAAATATGAGAGAAAAAAGATCTGAAGAAAGCTGAGAACAACGAGCTCAACGGCAACGATTGGATAAAAAAAGACCTGTAGAAATTTTTATGTAAGCTAACAACACATTATGCAATCATGTCTGTGAGATGTGTTCGAAAAGACACTACCCGAAACAACTAACATCGTACAGAATCATCAAAACAACTCATACTTGCCCGAAGACCTGAAGGACATGTTTGCTCATGTGCCACCGATACGAGGTGCACCTCAGTTGCAAGAAAAAAGTTCCGCCACGCAAAGCCTTCTGGAATAACCCGAATCCTGGCGAAATACCAGATGTTATCAGTGTTCTTACTCAGACTAAAATACGAATGCTGTTGTGATTTATAAACTTCGTAAAAATAATCCAGCTGTCTGGTGTGTACTCGTATGTGTGTGTGTGTGTTTTTTATTTTATTTTATTAAGGCGGAGAAGGGGAACCTTCTATAGGCTTCACGTATGAACCCATATATGAAACACGTGAGATTCTTACCGACTAAACCAGCATCCTCGATAAATCATGTATTACTTCGTGAGGCAGGCTCAGCTTACGCTACCCCTAAATGGCTAAAATTAACTCCTTACTGAATTCCTGCTTCTTTCGAGGCATCTCAACTCTGCCATTATCCGTGAGACACTTCCGCTTACGGCGTTCCACCATCTGCGGATGCCAGCATAAACTCCAGTATTTTTCCGGTGTTAGTTAGACCCCACGTGCACAGATACTGCTTCTCTCCTCAGTAAATCGTAGACACTCGAACACAACGTGCTCTACATTCTCCGTTACTCCGATGCATAAAGGGCAATCTGGTGACTCTTCGTGTTTGAATTTGAACAGGTATGATCTAAAGCAACCATGACCCGTCAGAAACTGCGTCAGATGGTAATCCACTTCTCCATGTCGCCTGTTTAGCCACGCCTCAATGTAGGGGATCAGGCGATGGGTCCATCTACCATTCGTCGACTCACTCCATCTTCATTGCCATACAGTGATCGTCTCAGCACGTGCTAATCGATGGTTCTCCGCTTTTGTGCTAACGTTGGTTGGCGAGCAGAACTCTGATGCTCATCCGCGCCCCTCTTGTATTCTTCATTATTCGTGCTAGTGCCGCATTAACTCTTCTTGCTCGCTCGCTGGTGGTAATGAGATGTGTCTCATAGGACAATCTGGTATCGATCATTACTCGTAGGTACCTGAAGGATGGTTGACTAACAATTTGTTGGGCTCCAATCTGTAAGGTTACGTTCGCCATTACTTTTCGGCCAGTAATAAGGACAGCTTCCGTTTTATGTTCTGCTAGTTGCAGCCCAGCAGATGTTAACCACTGTTGAATAAGTTTGACCGTCCTATTACAGATGTTCACAATCTCATCTCTGTGTTTTGCGACAACTACAATCGCGATGTCGTCCGCAAATCCAATCACCTGTGCATCACTTGGTATGGACAGTCGAAGAACACCATCGTTCATCACATTCCAGAGTGTAGGACCTAACACTGATCCTTGAGGAACTCCACCAGTCACCTCGTAAGTTTTCTTTCCTTCCTCCGTATCATATATCAAGATCCTCTCGCTAAAGTAGCTAGAAACTAGTCTCAGCAGATACTTCGGTACGTTCATCCGCGTCAGTGCGTTAAATATGCCGCTCCAATTCGCCGGCACAGTATTTTTTACTACCACGTAGTTATCGAGAACCGGAACCGGAACCGGAATTCGCCAGAACCGGATATCACCTGGTGTGCCGTATCTACAACCTCTTTAATCGCATCCACTGTTGAGCGCGCCTTTCGAAAGCCACACTGCTGCTCTGCCAGGTTTCCTGCTCTAACTATAACCTCTTGTAACCGGTCACATACTCTCTATGTGGTACTCTCTATAGGGTTTTGCCTGCCGTATCCAACAGACAGGCTGGACGCCAGGACAACGGCTCACGTTGAGGTTTGTCTCCTTTTGGCAACAATACTAGTCTCTGCTCCTTCCATTTACTAGGGAACACCCCTTCAACTAAGCATGCAGTATATACTTCCGTGAATAAGTTTGGGTATGCTTTAACCGCCGACTTCAATGCAATATTCGGAATGTTATCCGGGCCAGGAGCTTTATTGTTACCCACTTTGCCACATGCCTTCAGAACCTCCTCCTCAGTGTGTGTGTGTGTGTGTGTGTGTGTGTGTGTGTGTGTGTGTGTGTGTGTGTGTGTGTGTGTGTGTGTGTGTGTGTGTGTGAGAATTCGCTCGTGTCGAGAATCGCTAAAACTCCACTGCAAGCAGAACCTCCTGCAGTACCCAAGTTCAGAAATGACTACACGTCTACAGTTACCAACAAACGCATCATTCGAGCTTTGTGGTATCATGGCATTGAGCTCATCTTTAAAATTCCTGCCTCGCAATGCTTTGGAATCACGCTTGCGAATATCTTCAAAGTATCATTTCTCGAAATGATTTCATACTATTTGAGAAGTCATTTTCAATTCAGATATCCAACGCCTCACCGTCCCTCCGCTCTCTTCAATGTGGCAAAAAATTAAATCAAGTTAAGGTCCTTATGACTCAAAAATTGTATTTTAATGTTGTTATTTCGAGAACACAATGTTGTCATTTTGACATCAGGATCAAAATAGTTGGCTGTTAAGAAGCACTCAAGCAAATATAGCTTCACCGACTCTAATTTATGCGATAGAAAGAGGAAGAGTGCTAGTCCAGGCGGAAAAGCTTTTGTGATTGAATGTTTACATTGATAAGTATAATTTCATCAGCAATATTTGAGGTCAGATGACAACGTCACGGTTCAGACGTCTATGATGGGTGCAGGAGACCATACCTCGAGTATGAGTCTGAGGTCTCGGAAAAAGTGACCGAATTCACTAGAAAAACTTGCTACAACATTTTAAAAGAAGCACACGAGTTAAAAGCGGAAGAGTTTGCTTGGTTTCATATTTTTTCCTATGGCAAGAATGATCTGAAACATGATTACTTTCCATCAATAATATTAGGTAGTGAATAATAGGTAATCAACTGTTTCGGTTTGTTTAAAAAATTTAAAGGCACAAATAGACAAATCAAAGACTTCTATTTAAATATGAATTATTAAATGCAAACAATTCGTCGTAGATCAGCTAGGTTCTGGCGCAATGAACTAAATGAGCTGATTGCCATCGTCCGCTTTATTGGATCTTTCAACAAAATAACAACCACGTTCTTGGTGGAAAAGTGAACAGAAGTCGCGTGGTGGAGAATTAAGTTCCAAAATTACAGCAGCCCTCACATTCATTTAGTCGCCCGGATTGAAAATGTAACAACATAAATGAGAGAGCAATTTCTACTCGCCTTTTCTCGTAAATAATTTATTGACGCGCACATCGTTGTCTCTTGAGCCTCTGAGCGGAAACATGGATATACAACCATGTGGTTCAACAGAAGCAATTGCCTTATATATCAATAAATATATGTCAAAATCTTAACCGACCAATGTGGATTCTGGCATTGCTAAAGCGATTAGAAGTATCATTTCTAATCGCTATTTTTCAGAAAGTTAAATTTCTGCATTCGAATGTGCTTATCGACTTGCTCATTTAAAACTTTGATATAGCTTTGGCCACTGCATTTCATTAACACTTTCAAGCAAAATTGGCGATATAGAATGAAGAAGTTCGATGAATGGGGCAAAGCCAATGGGCACTTTGCAAACATCTTCGAGACATATTCGACATCAACATCATGAATGTCATGGCATTTGCTAGTTCTTTCGAGTTTTACCACGCAAATACTCAAGACAATGTGGAAGAGAATGCGGATGCAGATGCATACGAGCAGCAGCGGCAACACAAAAATTGCGGCAAGATGCGGACAAGCAATTGTTTCTGTTCCCTACTTCAAAGCAGTTGAAGATCCGGAGAACTACTACAAAAGTTTGTTGTTCCAGTATGTGCCATACAGGAACGACCTTCTGGCGAAACAAGACGAATCTTATACAACCGGAGCTGCAAGGTCAACAGATCGAAACCACGTTTACTCGTGTGAATGATGTACAGTGTTTCAAAAATTATGAATCACCTGATGAAGCACAAAACTTGATGACAAAGTAAATGGCGGTCAAAGAATAATCTTGAATAAGATACCAAATAGCATTAAGAAACAACGTGCAAGTAATCCAACTCGACTTACGCTGTTCATTCACAGGTGGTGGTGGTGTTGAAAAAACTTGTCTGCCGAACTACAGTTGCCGCTGATACTCGTTGGTAGTACACTTTTACACGGCACTCTCAAGTTTCCGATTCAAAAAGAAGGAGTTTGTTCTCGATATGCTACTCTTAACAGAACAATATCTACAATAATGAATCAGTAATTGGAAAATATAAAATTTTTCATTTTTTATGAAACTTCGATGGTGCCTTACGAGATTACTCTGCATGATTGATTTATAATTTAAACAATGAGTTGGCACAAACATGCTCGTCAACGTGGAGACAACACATTTATCAAAATTTGAATGGATTGAGGGTTGGAGAATTTAGATGCGACCATGTGTATACACTTGAGTAAGAAGGGCTATGCTCATTTATCTAACAAACAAACAAATCGACGATCATAACCAAGCCGTGCTAGAAATATTCAGAAAGCAGGCTAAACTTTGTAGGTGGCATAATTATGCTGAGGTCAAACATTGATGTGTCCAACTAACTCCTAATGATTAGGAATTATTCTTAGTATAGTACATTGAGAATATACCAAAAATTTTAAGCATTGCTTTCGAAATTGTCCCGCCATCTTGGAGCAGAAGCAAAATTATTTGTATCCCTGAAACTGGCAGGTCGGATTATTCTGACCCAAAAACATTTAGGCCTATTAGTCTCTCCTCAATCTTTCTAAAAACTCTTGAGAAAATTGTCGTCCGACTTATCGCTACTTATTAAATTGCCCATGCTGTAGCATGCGCAGTGTGAAACTGCTTTAGATTTGCTAGAAGAGCCGAAAGATCGCTTAACATTAAAGACTGGATATTGCAGGTGTCTTCGATATCACCTCGTTTTCTACCATTTTCTACCATACTGCAGGGCTCGAGCAGTAATTTTCATTTTGATCAAACCATCGTTGTTTGGATTTAATTCATGCGCAGGACTCCCATTGCTGACGTTAAGCTTGATTGCTTTTCAGTCACCGTTAAAGTCTCTAAAGATTCCACCTCTCGTGGGGCTATTGGTGATTGATGACTTGTTGTTTAAACTACAACAACTTGGCTTTATTGCTCAGAGCTATACCAATGATCTGGTATTCGGTCAGTACATTTTCAGGTAAACAGTTAACAACCCTATCTGACGTAACGCAACGCGATCAACAAGTTGTAGAGTTGTAGTGTCTTGAGAAGGGTTTGCGCATTAATCCATTTAAGACCAGTTTACTAGTCTTTACTAGAATAAGAAATATTCGCGAACTGTCAGTCCCTTATTTTTTGGGAAAGGATCATAAGATCTGATACCCTTGAACAACTTGGCATTACCTTAATCTGTAAACTTTCCTAAAAAATATGCTTCTGTTGCTTTGTGCCTCGAGGCAAAATCTAACCCCGAAACCTAATAGACTTCATAGTGTGGCAGGGCTCCTATTACTTGCATATAGTTTTGTTCCTAACACCACTGCATCTTTCATTCTGCGTACAGCTTGTTCCGCCACATTTAGACTAAGATGCTTTGGGGTGTGGAACAATCTAAGTTTGATTGCAGAGCATAGACATATTTTCAATCTCCTCAGTTAATATAAAACAGAAATCTTTATGGTTAATGGCAAACTGTTACCAGAATTCGATTTCGATAATTCCTTCTCAGTGGTTTACCCTTCGAGAGACCTTTGTTTGTTCCAAGACTTCAATTACCGGATATCTGAGTCGTTAGTTTTCTTCGCAGACAGCGAACTTACTGCACTTCACTTGATCAACGATCCTCCGGCAGTCTGGGACGAGCTGTTTGCTCTGACGCCGTGTGCGATTGATGTGTCTTACCTCGCTGTTTCGTATTAAAATATTATATTGGGTGCGGATATAAAGCTGTGCTCAGTGTATTGCGAACCCTGAGACTACTTCCGAAGTGGCCGATTTATTGGCAAGAAAGGGTTGAGTTTGAATTTCACCGAAACGGAGCCTGTAGCTATTATGAAATTCGTTCGCTTCGAAGCTAAGCGCAATTGTCTGGCTTTCTATGCCTACCGGCTGGCGAAATACTTTATTTATGAACTTAATTTTAGGTTAACTAGTATGCCCTGTCTCTGGCTTGCTCATGGATCATTGTGTGATGATGGTCTTGAAGAGGTCGACGGCAGCATTCACTTTATTTGCTGGTGCCAGCCTGGAAGGCTGGTTGGTTAGGGTTACTTTATTACAGATCTTTCAATGTTGATTCGTTGTCCTCACATATTTGCTTCAAGCAAGCACTTGCATGGGCCCACTGTGGCATTGAGTTAGCGCCGTTCCGTGATGACTGGAATATGTTGTTGGTGAACCTCAAAGAACCGCATAAACCATCAGGCTGTTCGACCATTGATGAGCGGCTTGTCCTAACGCGTAGCGGATACTCTTGCAGACAATATATGTTAATGAAATCGGGAAAATACGGCATCAAAATATTTTGGCAGTGCAATTTAAAACTGAGAAATTTAAATGCGTTTATGCAGGAAACGACCGGACAAACCACTTGCCACAGATTCTGCATTAAGTCTTGTTCATCAATTACTATCGGTAACTTTTTTACCAAATGTGTGTTGGTAGAATAATTACTGTAAAAATAACTTACTAGTAAATTAGAATTAAAACACCTGGAGCTCGATTCTTCAAAGTTTTGTTTTAGCTATAAATCCACACCGAATAAAAACTGTTGAGTTTTGTCAACTCTACACAATGATGATAACGTTGACACTGAATCTAAGAAGCCAAATATCATTCTGGCCTACAACAAAATAAAGCTAGTGAGAGCTATACCTGTAAAAAAAATTAGATAGTGTCCAACGGGTGTCAATTCCCAGTTACTCGTAAAACGCAAAACTCGGAAAGGAAACTATTTCTAAATCAATTAAACATCCAAGTTGTTATTTTTGCTCTGAATTCGCTGGCACTAAGACCAGACGATGACATTCAAGTAATAAACCATCTTGTGCAGATCTCTATACACTGAATACAACAAACAACGGGAAACGGATTCGGGCGAAGACGGCGGCCCTGACTAAAAAGTATTTATTTTTATACTTTTTTTATACCTCAAGAGGTTACTAGTCATGGAAGATGAACATTTTTATACATTGACGAGGTAATTTCCTCATCAGAAATATCAGTTGAGATTTGGTGTTGGGTGGAGAAACACTCGAGGCATTTAGTGGTAGAGCTTCTAATATTTTCCAAATTGCCAAAATACATAATTTCGTTTAAGGATATTTTCTTTAACACGTTCGCCCCTCAAAGACAAATATATTTGTCACGCAAGTTTCCCGGAAAACTCATGTTACATATATGGGTCACAAATTACTGAAACTTTACATGGGTAAATAACTTTGGAATGGTTCATGTTATGATTATTTTTTTGGCGTAGTCTTTATGAACATATGTCACATATTTATGTCATGTGGTTTCAATGGAAAATTTGGTATCATAGAATTGTTAAAACGATAATTTTCATCGAGAATCAAAAAAAACGCTAGAATCGTTTCGAATATATAGTTTTGAACCCATAAGGAATGCGAGGTAACAAACCAATATTGATAGACGCAACCTCAGCATAACGAACACGTTGATCAGCAACAAGACAAATCGTGGGAAATGCGAACTCATCAAAACACACCAATAAATTTCCACTGGCTTGGCTTCTAATACGAAACAATTTAGATATAGATAAATAGATGTAATCTTAAATAGTTTTAGTTAGTCTTATTTAAGAGGTTTCAGAGTCTCATTTACAAGCTCTCGCCTGTATAAAAAAGATTAGCAGAAATCTGACCAAATTAGAAGTTTAATTTAGAAGTCACTGCATCATACAAATCTATGGTCAGCCTTGCTAAGTAAACTTTCCGAGAATCATAATTTCGCTGCGAAAAACGGACGATTTTTAATTTTAAAAAATGGTTTACTTGTGAGTGAAAGTTCTGTTTCTTAAAAAGAATTACTAATTAGTCTAAATATTCGATTACGGTAATAAACGTGAAGTAGATCGAGGTTCATTTCTATGTTATTACGAATTAGTTACGTAACCATATAATATCTCCATTTAAAAAACTTTAGCACATTCATTCCAGTTAGAGTGATTTATACTTAGGCAAACGATAAAATCTACTCATCTTAAATTTGAAGGACTGCAATGTGTTTCCTAAAAAATCAAAACAAATAATTAAAAATGTCTCACAATTGCGCAATTTTAACCTGAAGTTATAACCAAAATAACAATAACATTCAACTCTGCAAGACATTCTCTTCATCTAATAATTATGTTTCCATTCTAGAGATCCGGTTAAGTACACACCACACACATATGGAGCTCAAAATTAAATTGGTCAGAGACATTTAAAAATCTCATCAATATGTTATATAATTTTTCAGTTTTTACGTCAATAATAACAATAAGCATTTTTTTTTGTATGCTTTTGTGCTTTTTATTCCAGGCAATGACAAAAGTTTCAAATACACTTATGTTTACATTCAAGGTTGCCACCAAATTATGGTATTCAATTTCGCTTCAAATATTATTTATACACGTACATTGTTACCATATTAGTTCCCTATATACACATTCAATTTACTATGAAAACATTAATTTGATTGAAATTGATTGATTACTATTGTTATTGTTGCGTCTCACACGTCTCAAAATGGTATTTAACGCAAGATAAGTGTAATGTAAAACAACTTACATTGTTTTAACAAAAACAACAATAAAATGATTGTGCAGACGAAAAGTTGTATCAAATTACAACAAGGGATTGCATATTAAATTTTTTTTAAATTAATTCAATCATCAATCAATTTTACACCAACAAATAAATCATTATCCTCAATTATTTCATCAATTTCCAATCTCATTGTCATTTTTATACCATCGATTTACTACACAGCGTTCCTGAGTTGCCCATATGGGAAGGAAGACGAGTACGTCGAAACATGTAAGTTTTAACTGAAACAAAATTATCTTGGAACATTATATGAAAAAAATTAAAATTAATAATTTTCCAAGGTGGATTGAAATAACATAACATATTACATGAATCAGCCATAACACCAAGCACAAATAAACCACAGATGAAATAAAATGCGTTCAAATGAATTTTTGAGTTGGAAAATGTGTATATGGAAACCACAAGTACATTATTATCCTGGCACCATAAACAAAACAATTACTGCATTGGTTTCGAATGTATGTCCAATTTTCTGATCATAAATAAGATGAAGGAATTTCGATGTAGATGATTGAAATTTTTGGTTTTATATTTTTTTTTTTGCATCAACCGTTGCGAAGGCTGCTGTTTTTAAAAACCGTCACTTGCACTCAGACTCGGTTTTGCAATTTCTTTGGTCTTTGTAGCAGAGATAATTTTTGGTTCATCCTAATAATTGAATATCACAAATATTTGAAGTCGCTTTCGAGTCCAGCCTTTATGATTTATGACGTAGTTGTGAACCAAATGTCTCAATTGTGACTGTTTTTTTATATTTGTTTGGCTTGAAGACCAGTCTCGCGTATGTGACAAAGAAATAATGGATGGTATAAACCTGTACTTACAGTAAAACACATTTTTAAGCCCAGATATCCCATCCGTGGGGGTTAAAACTAGTTGATTTTTTCCTTTTCTTTTGAGTATTAAGAATTAATTTTCTTTTAACTTATTTGTGTTCCATTTATTAAACGGTTTATTTACATGCTGTATAATATAGCAGAAAATTTCCAGCAGAAAAAGTGTGTTTTTGTTATTCACCGCTAGAGATATCACTAAAACAAAAAGGAAATTTTTTCTGCTGATATTTTTTGAAACCAGCAGACATTTTTTGAAATTTTTAAGCAAATCAATAATTCTCAGCAGAAAGTTTTAAACGTTTTGAAACGAAAAAAGTGAATTTTTCTTTAGAAAAAGAAAGGCTCTGAAAATATACTAAAATTATCATAATCATCATAATGCAAATACATGTTAGTAGCATTCTGGGTATATGTTTTTATGGTAGCTGAAATCATAATCTACATACATGAGCAACATAAGAATCACAGCCGACGTTTGTAGCATTCCATACATTTTTAAAGTCATTCTAATGTGAAATGTTTTAAGTCCAGTAACTGGACGTTTCAGTTCGGTTTTCGATGTTTTTAGTGTAACTACGCACGGGTGAGGCCGTCACTGCTTTGATGAATCGTGATAACTCTACCAAGTATCCATTGACTGGGATATAAGTTTTCTTCTCGTATTAAAACTACATCATTGTACTTCGAACTGATCAGTCGTAGATTTCCATTTGATACGTTGCTGTAATGACGTTAGGTAGTCCTGATGCCACCGTTTCCAAAATCCTTGGAGTCGCTGCTGAATATTTTGCCATCTCGACAGTTTATTTTGTGGTATCTCGTTCAACATTGGCTCAGGAATACATGTCAGAGATTCTCCAACCAAGAAATGTGCGGATGTTAATGCTTGTATATCAGCTGGATCGTCGTTAAGTCTGCATAATGGTCTCGAATTCAACAGTTCCTCAGTTTGAATTATGAGTGTAGTCATTTCATCAAATGTCAGGTTTATGTTGGTTACCCTTCTCAAATGATACTTAAATGATTTAACTGTAGCATCCCATAATCCTCCAAAATGTGGAGCGCTAGGAGGATTGAAGAGAAAAGTGATTCCTTTCTGCAAGAAAAAATCATAAATTACTTGGTTGTTCGACTGAGTTATTATCTGAAGTTTGAGTTTCTGGAGTTCTTTGTTAGCCTCAACAAAGTTAGATCCGTTGTCACACCAAATTTTCTCTGGACTTCCACGTCTTGAAATTAACCGTTTTAGGCCTTAAACAATTCGGTATCTAGGCTACCCACTACCTCTAAGTGCACAGCCTTCACCACCAAGCACGCACGAAAACTGACACATACACCTTTTCCACCGGACAATTATTGCATTTGCTCCCTTTGATATATAGTGGTCCAGCAGAGTCCAATCCAGTGTGTAAAAACGGCCGACTTTGGTTACATCGTGCTGCTGGGAGATCAGCCATTTTCTGATCATTCTTGAAAAAGCGGTAAAGAATACACGCCATGCAGGATTTGATGCAGCGTTTAATGATGTTTCGTGCTCCAATCATCCAATACTTGTTTCTCACAATACTTAAAACTAATGAATTTCCAGCATGCATATGCTTGAAATGAATGTCTCGAACAATTTTATCGCACACTATATTATCCTTCGGCAAAATGATAGGATGCATTGTTGAATAAGATAAGGAGGATTTTCTTAGGCGGCCATCGACTCTTAGTAACCCATTTGAATCTATAAATGGGTCAAGTGACGCTAATTGGTGTTTCGATGGTAATATACATTGTTTTCTGAGAATCGTGAATTCGCTATTGAATGCAATTTGCTATACATTCCGAAGTGTTACGTTCTCAGCGTCATTTAGCTCGGCTACAGTAATTGTGTTATATTGTTGCTTCGCCAACTGTCTTCTTCGATTTGGACTTCCAAATCTCAACATATACACTAATACTTTGCGTATTTTGCGCCAAGATGAGATCCTTGATATTACATTTATAGTGATGTTGCCTTCGGCGGTCACTTCAGTAAAAACGTTTGCATATTTTGACCTTTCTTCGAATGAAAAGTTAACCGCTTCTGTTGGTATGGAAATTGCTTTTGGCCAACAAGATTTTAGTTGACTCAACCAATGAGGTCCGTGCCACCACAGATAATTTTGGCAATGCTTGTGGTTTTATTCCCCTAGTTATTGTATCGGCCGGATTTTGTTTTGAATCGATACGATACCACTTATGTCGAGGAATAATCTCCAGAACTGCTGTCGTTCGGTTGCCAGTGAAACTTTTCCAACGTCGAGGAACATCGGATAGCCTGTGTAGTACTATCGTGGAATCTGTCCAGGCGCAGATTTCTATGTCCCTGTAAGATAGAGATGCAACACAAAATTTAATTAATTTGCACAGAAGGACCGCTCCACAGAGTTCCAATCGAGGTAACGAAATTTGCTTTAGCGGAGCTACTTTACTCTTTGCAGTTATAATATTCACGCTGATTTTGCCGGACTCGTCTATGCTTCGTAAATACAACACACTCCCATAAGCGGCCTCGGAGGCATCACTATGTAGTTGTTAATTGTGTGAAACACCGAGGAATTTGAATTTTTTCTAATTCAGGTAACATTTCGTATATACTCGTCCATAAATTGAGGACATTTCTAGGTAACTCAGTATCCCATTCTAACTTCAGCAGCCATAACTTCTGTAGCAACATTTTGAATAAAATTACTGTCGGTGCAAGCCAGCCTAACGGGTCATATACCTTAGATGCTGTTGACAGTATTTTTCGCTTAGTCCACTTTATGTGCTCAACAGTTTCCTGTACATGAAAGGAAAATGTGTCTGCTTCTGCATTCCAGATAATGCCGAGTGTTTTGATTGACGAATCGTCTTCAATGAGTTTCGGAATGTTTTGAACTTCTTGCTGGGGAAATGATTTTAAAAATTCCTGCGAGTTGGATTTCCACTTCCTTAGTTTGAAGCCGCTCTCTTTTAAAATTGTATTTATTGACTCCTTGATTATGACAGCTTCTTGGACACTATCGCATCCGGTTAGCAAATCATCAATGTAAAAGTCATTGTTAATTGTATGTGCAGCTTTTGGATAACGTTTAGTAGAGCGTTCGGTGCATTTTTTCAACGTCTTTACTGCTAAATATGGTGCACAAGAAGTTCCGTAAGTCCCCGTATTTAATTTGTAAGTTTTGATCCGCTCCGTTGAGTTTTCACGCCAGAGTATTAACTGAAAATTGGCATCATCAGTGTTTACGAGAATTTGCCTATACATTTTTTCTATATCTGCTACGAATGCAATTGCGTGTTTGCGAAATCTTAATAGGATTGTAGTCAGATCAGTTTGTAGATTTGGACCAATTTGCAAAACATCATTAAGTGATACTCCCGTACTACACTTGCATGATGCGTCAAATACCACTCTTAGTTTAGTGGTACTGCTGCTTGGTTTTACTACTGCGTGATGTGGTAAATAATACCTGTTTTCGTCTTGTTCTGGAATTCGATCTGGTGATATATAAGTCATGTGCCCTAAATCAGTATATTCATTCATAAATGACTTATACAATTCAAAGAATTCGGGTGCTTTCTGAAATTTCCGTTCCATTGCTAATAGTCGTTGCTGCGCTGCTTCGTATGACCTCCCTAGTAGAGGTTTTGGTTCCTTAAATGGAAGTTTCACCATGAATTGACCACTTTCAGTTCTGGTAGTAGTTGGCGGAACGTTGGCTGTATTTGGTTGAGACGCTACTTCTTCCACCTCCCAAAATTTGTTGAACTCCCCAAACAGGTCTTCATTTGTAACTGGAAATTTTGGCTCAGAGATTACGTGGAGATTAGTTACATCTGTTGATGAATTGTGACACGATCATGCTACCAACCATCCGAGTTTTGACGACTGAAGTACGGGAAGCCCTTCGATTATTTGTTTATGGGGATTTAAAACTTCGAAAAACACGTCAGCTCCGAGTAGTACATCAATTTTGCTTGGTGTATGAAACTGCGGATCTGCTAATTCCAGCTGCAAGTCAGATTGATCGAAGTTTATTGGCTTTGACGGTAAAACGTTGGTTATACTATTAATGATTGAGCCGTAACTCTGAATTTTATCCCTGAAGTTCATGCTAAATGCTTTGAATATACTTAGAATGACTTCGGAATGTACCTAAGGCCAATTAAAAAATCACATCTCCTTTAAATTACTTAATATAAATTCGCCTGAATGTTTACTTTCACCAATACTATTACAATAAGTGTGTTGTTGTTCTATTTTTTGGATTAGTTTGGATAAACTTCACTAGCAATAGGTTTTTTCGGATTGCTGATGGTCCTTTTCGCTTTTTTATTCGAATCCATTTTGAATAAGGTTGTTGTCGGCACGTTTCAACTAAAATAACTGGTGTTTTTTTAAACCCGATAGAACTTGAAATTGTAAAAAATAACACAAAAAATTAAATTGATATACATTTTTTTTTGTTCGAAAGATGAATACATGGCATTAATATTTGAAAATGATTTCGGACATAAGGACATCGTGGCTGTTCTTGACGAAATGCATTTTGGACGTCCAATTTTGGGCCACTTTTTCGAGCACTGCTGGCCGTATGTCACGAATACCACGAACAATGCTGGCCTCCAAGACGTCAATTGTTGCTGGTTTATCAGCATAAACCAGTGACTTTACGTAGACTCACAGGAAATAATCGAGAGGTGTCAAATCACACGACTTTGGGGGCCAATTGACAGGTCCGTTTCTCGAAATCAACTTATCGCCAAATTTTGGTTCTGGCTGGGTTTATCAAGTTTCAGCTGTAATTTAAAGGCTTTGGCTGATAAATCTTATAGTGCACAATGACGCACAATCCACAGTTGGACGAATAAACTACAACATGTAGTTTACAAAGTAGTTATATGTACAACGTATACACTCATATCTTACATACTGTTAAGTAAATAATGAATAAAATACTATTTTTTCGTTACAATTGCGCCATCTTTTACGAAATGTAATATCTACTATCTACAATTTATACTTGTCAAAATTAATATTTTAATTAAAAATGAAGTAGAAATAAAAACTATCGTGTTTAACTCGGGAGTAAATATCGATTAGTGCTTTCGGGTGGTAAGTACTTCACACGAACAATAATCTTTTATATTACTCCCTTGGTTCTCTAGCATTATTAAATATAATCGAATTGAGTTCCACAAGCCACGTACTAATACAGTTTAAGTGTTCATGGATCTCTAAGCTTTTGATAACAATTTGTTTCATATCTTTCTCATAATGGGCGCTACTTCTGTAAACAATTCTGAGAAAATTATTCGATACAATCATCAAAATTCCTGAACAGTGCTTAAGAAGCCCGTCATCTACCTTTTATGAAGGCTGAATGACTTTTGTCGAATTTCAAGAAAATCAGAATAATTTTAAATGCAGCCCTAAGTTGCAGCCCAAAGTTTAAAAAAATACCATTTTATAAATAAATTCTTTTGGGTCGTATAGGGATAGGGGGTTTGAATAATTTCAAATCAAAATTAACCACAACGTTACATTACGTTTTAATGTTAGTTATTGTGCGAAAATAAGACAAATTTGGGTACACATTCTACTTCCGTATTATATGTGAGGGTATTTATCTACATGCGTTATAAGAAAAATATCTTTAAAATATTTTGTCGGTTTTAAAACCACAAATGGTACGTCAACTTAACGATACGAAGATACACATTTGAAGAGTTATTTGGATATACATACCACATATAAGAAAAGATAGCACGATAAGCATGCATAGAAAATTGGAAAAATGTCTACTAAAATATTTATTTTTATATTGTTAGATACTCGTATCTATGTATACGATTATTATTGTTATAAGTTATAGCCCTTATAGTTGTTTTATTAAGATATTTTACGTTATTTGAATTCATCTTAAAAACTAATAAAACATACAGAAGAAGCAATTTTTAAGGGTTATTCTGTTAACCTTTACATGAATATGTTCAAGAAAGCAAAAGACATCCCCATTTAACACTCACACCTCCTCTACTGACATAAATATTTTATATCACAGATGATATATTGCAAAAATTCCTGAAAAGATGAGATTCTATTATTTTCTGGTCATCCCAAACTATTTATCAACTTTGTTTTTGTTGGTACTCAGCAAAGATGTGTCCAAATCTGTTTAGTTTCATTTTTTTTATATCAAGTGTGTATTGTCTACATAGGGGTGAATTTGGCCATAAATAATAACAGTGGCAAGTACGTGACTGTGATAAGAACTTCGATTCGATTCATTTGTGGTGAGCAAATATTTCATATTTTAAACGTTACGTCGTCAAAGGCAACTGATAATACGAGATAACGTAGCAAAATTGTTTAATTTAATTTCTCGTAATTGCAACTGTTTGTTTTACTCGTACAAATTCGAGACATACATCGTAATAATTTTGGATTTGTTTTCATAGAGTATTCGTCAAAATTAGTTTGAGTCGTAAGTCGTACTCGTAATACTTACATAATCAGTCCCTTAGTCAATCGTCATATTTATTAAAGTTGCTAAATAGGGTAACATTAGGGGTAAAGTGGCCTAATTAGAAGTTCAAATCGTTATATAATAAAACCGAATTGGTAGTACCGAGCATGCTCTGCATGAACTTGGTAGAAGCAGTAGCAGCAGTAGAAAATACATCATTTTCTTATTTTGGCATTGTTACAAAGTTACCAAAGGTTGTTCCCACTATAGTGTTTTGACACTTATAGGTTATTGCTTTATTGTTCAGAGCTTTAGTTGCTGGTAAACACCTTAATATATTATCTGGCATCATCATCCTTAACAGAATCGAAGTATTGGCGAACTGCCTGCACTTTCTCGTTTTGGGAAAACGATTACTTGATCCGACATAGTAAAACATCTTGGCGTTACTTTATACAGTAAATTTTCCTGGAAATTTCACCTTGAAAGTAAATTTCAAAAAGCCACTGCCACTGGGGCTTCACTCCCAACATGCTGATGTTTATTGGACAAATCTCCAGTTTTACCTATGCTATTTTACGATTCTGTTGTTTGGTGATCTGCGGTTAAATCAAACTTCGTTATTGCAAAAATTAATAATCTACAAGGTATGGCTTGCCGCGCTATTACCGGTGCTATGTCTTCGACTAGTAAACCTGCCTCTCCACTTGATAGCAGGGCATAGACAAATCTATAATTTTTTGGTTCATCTGTACCAAAAATCAATATGATTAATGATAAATTACTAACTGGGTGTCTGAGTCGCTGTGCTTTTCGCTATCTGTGTACAGATAGTAAATCGACGATGACAGTATTCACTTTGTTTGCAGCTGTTCAGAGTTCGTGGTAGCTCGGTCTGATTTTATAACTATAGATCATTGAATGTAGGACAGTTTTCTTCCCTACCCTGGTTTCATTTGCAAATTGTGATAGAATCCTCGGGTGCAAACCCAGTGTGGATCCAGTGTGGTATTGAGTGCGAAACCAGCTTGGATTCCAGGAAACTTAACTGCAATAAAAATAACGTGGAATTAAACTTTAAATGTTCTTGTGAAATTTTATTGTGACAAACATTGTGGAATTTTAAATAAATATTTCGATAAAAAATTTATAAAAATGGAAAAAGAGTTGTGTAACAGTATTTATTCAAGTAGTGACAATAAAATTTTTGTTCAGTGTCCACATATTTGCCAAATGAATCAAACAACTACTGTTTTTCGTTTATTAAATGATTTTTTAATTTTAAGAACATCAAAACTCGACCGCTTCGTTTCACGACTATCAGCACATGAATGCTTCCATCTTTCCACTCCTCTCCCATTTTATTTTTAACATCTTTCATGTTTCAACATGCCAACAATATAGTTTTTTCTTAATGTTTATAATGCCAACTATAAAAAATAATAACAATGGCCATCTGACATTTAGCCGAGATTCTAACCTAACACAAGTTACACCGTTGTGACTATTTCAACTATCTTTTATTTACTCATATTTGTTGGTCTATTTTATTTATTTACGAGTTCTTGTTTGTCGATTGGAACTAGAGCTTTGAAAATTTGGCCCGTTTGTTGTTCTCCTTCGATATCCTGTAGTCTCCTGTATGAGAGTGAAATAACCACAAGTGAATTTGTGCTGGAAACAGTGTCTGTGTATGTGTTTGGATATGTCAGTGCGCACGCGCGTTTTAATTTATTGACAGTTTGAATTTTACTGGTCAGGCATGTTAAAAATTAGTTAAAATATTAAAATTTTGACATAAAAGTTAAAAAAAAATTATTCACCACAAAAAATAAAATAATTTAACAGGTACGAACAGTATATACAGTATATTTTGGTTGATACGTCACCGACAGCAAACTTATTCAAAATCGATTCGAATAAAAAAGCGAAAAGGACCATCAGTAAACCGTACGCAACATGTAATGATAATATGTAATGTTACAGTGTTTTAAGTAACGTTTTTAACTAAGTTTTCTTTACTCATTCAGGGTGATATGAAAGAATGAAACTTTTACGAAAAACCATTCGATTGAAATTTTTTTAGACAAGATGTCAAGGAGTGCCAATTCGGCCCTGAAAAACCCTATTTAGGCTGCAAGCAACAGTGGTGTGGCCTTATGCAGAAATATAAGGTAAGCATCAAATAATATCGTATAACCTGTTTCACTAATTTAGTTTTTATATTTTTGTAGAATTTGCTTAAATTAAACACGGGAGACGGTGCTTGAGATGAAACTCCTGAAGAAAATGTAAATAGGGAGGATTGACCATATTTTAATATTATATTTCAATTTCAACTTTAAATGTGCTGCCTAATGTAAAATGGCGCATTAAAAAAGGTTGGTGCAGCGACAAGATTAGAGCGACGGAAGTGGTCGTTGTAAAATCGTGGAATGTTGCAGAGAAATTGATGGTTGCCGCGAAAATTGTATCGAAAATCGCTTCTCATTATACGAGTATGTTGACCACTTCAATTAAAAAAAAACTCTCAATATCTTATAGATAAACAAGTGTTTTAACGGCAACATGTTGGTTGTAGCGAATAATTTCCAAGATGGTTCAGTTCGTGGTTTCTTTAGAAATATTTACAAAATCATTTTTTGTTGTACATATAAGGGGTGCAGAGTGGCATAACAACCACCCCAGCACACCAATCCATATTCTAATTTAGCCATAACTAGCGCATGATACGCAATTTTTAGCACTGGAGTAGGAAAATAGTCACGAAGGAGGTAAACAATTCTAGCTGTTGATGACAGATACCGATTGACTGAATTAACATGCTTTTTCTAATTTAGACCAGTGTCCAAGTGAACACCAATATATTTAAACGAGTCAACAGGTTCGATGTTAAATCACTCCGAGTGGCAACCAATAGATGCACATTCACGCCTTCTGTGAGTAGTCACTCGAGGTAAAAAAGCCAAACTAACATGCTAACCACTTATTTGAAACTCCCCTAAACCCTATATTATACAAAATAGAGAGCAGAAGTTTGTGATCAACCATGTCGAAGGCTTTAGCTGTATCAATAAATAAAGCACCGCAACTATTACCTTTATTTAAACCAATATTGATTGTATTTAAGAATTCTAACAAGGCCGATTCGGTACTCATACTTCGACGAAAGCCATGCTGATGAATACTTAGTACACCCATTTGATCTAAAAAACTGGAAACCATATTTCTAACTACCTTTTCAAGAACTTTTAAGATTACTGGTTGCAAGGTAATAGGTCTACAGTTACCTTTGTCGAGGCGATTACCATTCTTAAAAAGGGAATTATAGTTGCTGTTTTCAATCGATCGGGTACAACTCCCAGCTCAAAGGAAAGGTTGAAAATGTGTGCAAGAATGGGACTAATATGTCCAGCAATGGCTTTTAGTATATATTTATTCAGGCCAAAGTTATCAATTGAGTATTTCGGTTCCAAAGCACACATAATTGAAAAAAAGTTATAACTAGACACGGGACATAAAAAACGGTGACGGACTGAAATCAAAAGGCAAATCGGAACTAAATGATGTGTTGCTAGTGTCAAATTTAGCACCTAAGTCTTTAGCAATACTAGAAAAATAACAACTAAACTCATTAGCAATTGCTAAATCACTCGTAAGAAGTGCTCCGTTCTGTTCTAAATTAGATTTAAATAGTGGCGTTTTAGGCTTACGAGTTAAGATTTCGTTCACTAAAATCCAGTTTTTTTATATCACTAATAACTTAACCTGAGATTTTAGAACTTGGCCATTTATTCAAATTTGAACATACGGCTGGTGTTGGCCACTTGGTCAGCAATCCTTTAATTACGTACCATCTCAAAACATCAATCGCTATTTCCGGCCCAGGAAGAGTGAGGAAGCTATAGACGACTTTCATATAAATTTATATGGGGCCATATCAAAGCTGGAAAATTGTGCCAATACTAACATACGACTGACACTGGGGTGCTCACCATTGCTTGCCCTTATCATTACCAACTCAAAACCCAAGGAATTATTTCCGGCCTAGAATGTTCTTAAGCGATACACATTTTTATTTAACATAACCTGAGATTTTGGAGCTTGGCCATTTACTCAAATTTGAACATACGGCTAGTGCTAGCCATTTGGTCAGCAATCACCTAATTACATACCATTAATCGCTGTTTCTGGTCCAGGAAGGATCTGGAAGTTATAGACGATTTTCATATAAATTTATATGGGGCCATATCAAAGCTGGAAGACTGTGCCAATCCTAACATACGGCTGACACTGGGGTGCTCACCATTGTTTGCCCTTATCATTACCAACTCAAAACCTAAGGAATCATTTCCGGCCTAGAATGTTCTTAAGAAATACACATTTTAATTTAACATAACCTGAGATTTTGGAACTTGGCCATTTACTCAAATTTTAACATACGGTTGGTGCTGGCTATTTGGTCAGCAATCACTCAATAACATACCATTTTGAAACAGTAATCGCTATTTCCGGCCCAAGAAGGGTTTGAAAGTTATAAACGATTTTCATATAAATTTATATGGAGACATATCGAAGCTGGAACATTGTGCCAATCTTAACATACGACTGGCACAGGGGTCGTCATTATAAGTTACCCTTAATATTTTAAACTTAACTTAAAATATACAAATTTACTATTACCAAAACACAATTCATCATTTCCGAGTATGAATTTGTTTTACATGAACAACAATTAAATGAGAAAAACTGGGATGGGATAATTTGTTGTTGTGTTTATAATTTAAATTGTCTTATAGAGGTATAAAATAAAAAAACTGGGATGCGATAGAATAGTTACGTGTAAATAATAATAAAAAAAATTCCTGTGATGAAAAACTGGGATAACTTCACATGATTCATTCACCCTTTCAATGATGCATCTCGCTTGCTTCTGACACTCATTACAGCCTGGAGCTACATCTACTGCTCTTGTTATGCGTGTTATACATGGTTTTAATGTATATCCAGAGTCACCTTAAAAATCATTCGTTAATTGAAGAATGAATATATTTAAAAAATAATCATATACCTAACAAAAATCCACTGGAGTGAACATCATTAATTACCTCGTTAATACTTCTACTCACAAATGGTTGGCTGAAATTAATCCCAGCAGTTTCTTTAAGATTTGATTTGAAAATGCACATATCTATTCAAAATTAGATGTTGATCAATGTGCTTGAATTGGAAATTTTTTTTGTGACCCTGGGCACCCAAGGAGTAACCCTACTTCAAGTATGCTGAATCAAATGCTAGTCACATTTCAAAATTAGTCTCCATTTTTGAGATATCGCTTTCGACATGGTTTGGTTCTGTGTCAAAAATTTGTCAAAATATACACGCATTTTCACGTTGATAGCTCTTGAACCATTAAGATTTTCGTTTTGCTTTCTTCAGCAAAGTTGTTGCGCAAGCCAAGACAAGCAACTTTGCCGAACAAATTAAGACTGTACCAATGTTCGAGCCTTGCCATCACTTGGGGAAAACGCTCGTCGTGCTCATCGGATTCGGCTGATGATTGTTCGGCGAATTTTTCTACATCATGAGAATGCCAAAAATGTATTTTCAATGAAATTTGAAAGTTTATATTATGAAAAGCGGTCAGCTTATTTTCAATATATTTGCGCCAATCAACGGATCGATTAATTCCGAGAACATTCTTAATAACTTCTTTTACACATTTCCATGCCACAAGCACTCGTTCACTGAGAGCATTTTCAAATGCATCATCCTTCATCAAACGACGAATATCTGGTCCATTAAGTATTCCCCCTGTAATAAAAAACAAGATGCGAAATGAAATTTCATTTGATCAAAAGTTAGATTCGAATAGATCCAAACACCAATCTTCTTTTATTTTCATTCCACTTAACCGTGGGAAAATGCAAAGAAATTCGATTAACGCATTTCCATCTGGATTCAGCGCTTTTATACATTTTTTAACTACTCCAAGCTTGATATGATCGCAATCTAATGTTCTCACGTAAAGCCCAGTTCCGTTCGTTGTATAGATCGCCTTTAAACTGAATATTCCATAAGCACATAAAACACATATTTTTAGTGTAACCCAATTGCATACCTCTTCAAAGCGTCAACTATCACTTTTAAATCTGCACAAACTTTCCATGGATGTTGTTTCTTTTTGTTTGTGGTGAGTGCAATTGGACCGGAATTTTTTGAGTTGGTAGCGTAAAGGAGAACTGCCTTCAAACTGCTTTTGGAGGAATCGATAAACAATTGCCAATCTTCGGGATTATATGCATTGTGCATTGTGGATGCCAAACCACGGATATCAGCACAAAAAGCGAGTGAATTATTCTCAGTTAATTTGAAAAAAATCGTAAATTGACGATGACGATTTATTGCTCAGTATATTCGAACATTTGGGTCCAAAATGTTCACTTGTTTTAAATCCTTTGACAAAAAAATGAGTTCGTACCATAATATCCAAACGATTTTGCGAAATTTCAATGTGATTGCATGGCGCAGTGACATTTGCTGGTTCGCATATCGATGCAGATGTTTCTCCGGTTTCATCAGATTCAAATGTTGGTGGTAAATATTCTTCAGTTGGGTTTGATCTTTCCGTAACATGAATTTCATCTGAATGCGGCAGCGGTAGTTGAACATTTGTCGTTGCAGTGTATGTCAAAGAACCAATTTTTTCTGTTTGAGAACATAGTTCATGCACCCATAACATTGAACTGGATCATGTCCATGTGTATCTATCTATATCATCGGGACAACAAATGTCTTGTTTGGCCTAAGTATGCCGACCTTCAGTTGGAGGCTGGTCTGTGTATACGGATCTCTGCACAGGTGGACCCATGTTTCTTTAGACGGCAAGGTAGGAGCCGTAGACTTCTGAGAAGCTTTTACCAAAACTGACTAGATCCTGCCTTTTTGGGGAACATGCGAGAAGACTGGGTTGGGTCTACAGACGAATGACTTTATAGAAGTCGCATGGCCAAAGAAGGGCAAGAGACTTTAGATAACTTCCTATGCTCGTGTCCGGCATTATCATACAGAAGACATAGGTGTTTGGGCGTGTATAGTATGGCCAGCGTTTCAGATCTCGCGGACTGTGGAGTGCGAGATATTTTTCGCTACGTACGTAGCTCCGAATAGTTTTGAACAGGGGTAAAGGAGAAATAGGATCCTGTAGTATCACAGCGGGAAATTACTGGTCTAAGTGTGCGGAAGCAGCCACTCCGATCTAACCTAACCTAACATTGGTCTAAGTAAAACACACATATTTGGTGGATGTGGTTTTTCGGTTTGGATATGTTCGACAAAGTTGTTTGACTTAACTTGCGTAATAACTTTGCTGAAGAAAGCAAAACGAAAATCTTAATGGTTCAAGAGCTATCAACGTGAAAATGCGTGTATATTTTGACAAATTGTTGACTCAGAACCAAAACATGTCGAAAGCGACATCTCAAAAATAGGGACTAACTTTGAAATGGGACTAGTATCATTGAATTCAGCGTACTCGAATTAAGTTTACCTTCTGGGTGGCGAGCTTGTCACTTTTTTCAACTAGCACAGTTATTTGTAAGTAATCTTACCTTTTTCTTACCTTTATCTTCTATATATGAAACAGTTCATAAAAACTCTTCTATGGGATATAGGGCTCTAAAGTGTTAATTAATTATGAGCCATATTTTTATATAGCCCAATAAGCTAGTAAACATTTTTGTTCGAGAGTTCAAAGCAATTTTGAGGTTCTCTTTTAAACCTTTTCATTCCAAACTTTTTCGCCTGTTCCATAGCTGAATGACCGGACAAGTGGTGCAGTGGTTAAAGCTTCGGCACTTGGACCGGGAGGTGCTGGGTTCGAATCCCATCAGAGGCTAGATGCAAATCGAATTTTTATCATCGATTACGATCGGTGATGCTAATAAATACAACTAAGACCCTCTGATGGAGTGCAGAATTCCGTGTCATGTGCCGACCCACCTTCCATGTCAATGTACAGGTTGACATGGAGCTTGCAATGTGCAGGTGGTATACTGTAAGTTGTGTGAGTAGGTGAAGTAGGTGGGTTATAAAAAAAATAGCTGAATGAGGTAAGATGATTCCCACCAGCCACATTTATCTTTTAATCTAATTATTTTGTATCGAAAACAAAAATTTTGTTTTTGTTTTTTCGTTTTTAATCCATGCCATATTTTCTGCGGCCGAAGCACTCCCTGCTCTTTTGCCTTTCATTTTATCGTCTTACGTTACGCAATTACTACCAAATCGAAGACGTATGGCTATAAGACCGATTTAAGTTACTGCTCCATGCCAGCATATAGTAGTGAACATGGAAGATGGGTCGGCCCATGAGTTTTGCACGCCGATAAGGGGTCGTAGTTCTGTTCCTTTTAATCGCAATATGTTGATGATAACTTCCTTTCGCAACCTGGACCTGTCGAGATTCGAACCCGGTACCTCCCGATCCAAACGCCAAAGCTTTAACCACTGTGACCTTTGGTCGGTAAATTTTATTTTTATGACAACTAGCACTTAAACACTAATTGTTTTGGCATACATACATGTGATTGATGGTGCTAGATTAAAAATTCGAATAGTTTCAAAAATACTCCAAATGCTAGTCACCGAATTTTCAAGGAGTTTATTGATCGAAAAAAATAGTTTAAGATTTTGGCCCAGATCTCGATACATATAGGACTAGCCAAAAATAGCGGCACAATTAAGGTTCTGGCCAAAGGTTTTCATTGCGAAGGAGGAATAAGAATAGAGGATCTGCTAGAGGTAACTAGCTTAAGCTACAATGAGACTACAAACAAAATTTAGGTAAAATGTATGGATTAGAATTTTCACTATAAAATTTTGATTTTCTGCGGCCATATAAGTTATTTTCAGTTTATAATAAATTATGTAATAAAATTTTTTAAATTTTCAAAACGATTGGTTATGAAATGGCCAAGTTTATTCCAGCATGAACAGATCCTAGAATTTTGTCCAAAACTTACTTTAAAATCCCTGATCAATACTACTATCTAAATTGCATCGTGATTCTTTAAGAATGGCGGAAAGACGGAATATTTTTAAATTTCAATATTTTATTTACCGAATTCCTTTACTTCGGAGATCAATCAATTTGTCATTTTAAGGATCACTTTTAATATTTTATTCCGCTGGGATATTTAATTTAGTGAAAAAGAAATTCAAAATGAATAAACAAATTCCGCTGGTAATTATATAACAAAACAAATTATATTTTGGTGCTGCCACTTGCGGCGAGTAGCGAAACTTCTTATTTTCCGCTGTCAAATTTCCGCTATCTTATACAGCATGTAAGTCTACTCAAATTGTTACATTAGAGCCGAAATATTACTTGCATTCTTGATCATATTATAAAATAGCATATATCTCCAAAATTCCAAAAAATTATAATGTTGCCCCTTAGGTTGCAAATTTTAGGAAGCAGTTCCAACCTAGGTTAGAATTGTGTTGTTTTTGTGTCACCCGATGACTCGGTCCACTTTGAAAAACTTTACATATACTTTCGTTCTGTTATATGTAATCTTGGCTAGTCCTTACCAAAAGGTACCGTTGATATTCTTCCAGTTTTGTGTAAAACAATTTGCATGTATTACATCCATAAAATAGCTTTAACCATGCAATGGCTAGAATGATTTCTAAGATGTGCGCATTATCACGTAAAATGATCTGAATTATTACTAATTTAAATTAAAATTTTAAAATAATTGCAAAGCCGTAGCATTTAAAAACCTTGACCACTCTGGATGTTATTCAATTTGAAAGTACAACAATTCTGAAAAACTTGTATGACTATTAGCATTCGGTAAAATGAATTTATCGTGAAGCATTATTTATGTAAATATTCGCTATATTTTCTGCAACGCAACTATTTATAATCATAATAATCAATAATGAAACACCTGTCACATTCTAGCTGGCAGTCAAATTTTAAAAAGCTGTTGTATAATATTAGTTCCAAAAATCTTAATGGTAGATTGATTGTAAAAACCCAATTACGTTTTTTTAAAATAATTCTTGATTTGACCTTTAAGTTCTATATGAGTAAATAGCAGACTCTTTGATTTTACTTTAATTAATGTCTTTTGATTTTTTCTGATATGTGAAGGTTATCTTAATTTATTTGATTCGTCATTTTAGTTTAGAAGTTTAAAAAATTACATGTTATAATGCGGGTTCAATAATAATTGTAGGACAATATTTGCAGCAACAACAAAATATTCAAAACCACTGTGAGATTCAAGGTGTATTTTAAAAAATTGTATGAGTCCGCATATAAAAATGCCAAAATCATAACTCTCTAAGACTAACCAGCCTCCATTTAAATCCTTTATTGTTATGAAAATTTTCCCACCCTTCAAAATACTAAAATACCTGACATCATGCTGCAGATTACACACAATATGTATACACCTGAGAATGACCTTATGGCTAATTTGAATAAAATAAATTTTATATGTGCTATCTTGTCTTGTCGTACATGACAAATCTTTAATTACAATCAAATAATAAACATTTAAAATTACAAATCAATAACAAATGAAACGAGTTCATTGATCACGATTTTATTAGATACATCTCACCACAGCGTAATATTCTGTTAAACACACAGTACAGCACACGATATTTCAACTTTAATTAAAATCAACCTTCAAGGAAGGCTTTGCCTTTACAAATCAATAAAACCATTTTACGTATACATCGCGCGCACTCAGGACAAGGACAAGACACAAATTATTTAATAATACGAGTAACAATAAAAGAAATCGACATTTCCTGGATTCAGATTTTATATTCACACAGCACCGTTTCGCGTTTTACCAAATCGTGTTCATTCTATTCATCAACAGTTATGGTGGACTTCTTTTGTATCTCTTAATGCGTCTATACAGTGGTTTTTGCGATATAACCGTAAACGAAAATTACCAAAAAAATAAAAAATTGGACCACAGTGAACTTGATGACTTCAGACTCTATACACAGAATATATAAAATTTTTTGTTTTTCTTAATGTCATCATTAATAGTTTTGACTATTAATTTATAAATCCTAAATGTGTATGGTGGCCATAACACAGAGAGACGAAGACGCGGAGAGCTGTAGTACGTCTATATAAAACTATCTACATCCATTCGACCGTGAGAAGTTTTTGTTGTAAACTTTTCGTAGGCTAACTATTATTACCTATACGCTGCTATTATTATTATTTTGTTTTTAATATTTATTAAGTCAAGTCAATCAAAAATGACAAATGACGAAATATTTTGGAATGGATCTACGCGAGTACACACAAGAAAAACATTAAAATGCGCCTGTGGCGAATTATTAAGAAATCGACAAAGATAATACAAAGAATATTTTTTGATGATCGTTTTTTTTTTGGTTTTCAATTAAAATGCTAAGTGTATTGGTTATTTAATTATTATTATTTGGAAGCTGTAATGACTCAGCTTTAGAATTTTTTTTCGTTGTTGTTTGTGAATAGATTTTTTGTGATAAGTCATAATAATTATTGGCATCGGTTACAATTCCTAATAATTATTATTTGTAAACGTGCGCACTACTTGTTCCGTCTCGCGGTGTCAGATTGGTTCAAATTTTTCCGAAAAATAAATTTTTATGATGAGAAATTGCATGATTAATTCCGCGTTATTATTTTGTTGGTGGGATCGATATTGATCTCGCATATGGTACTACATACATCATAAGATTTCAAACTGTGCTATTTATGCCGTACATTTAAAAGCTCTGTAAATTTTAATTATGAATTACATGGGTTGACAATCGTGTGCGTTTATATGTAAGATAATTAAAGGCGCTTTGGTTACGTAATTTCTGAAGATCTGAATTTTAATTTAAACATATACACCTATATGATCTAATTATTTAATCGCACGTAGTGCGCTGAGCTATTTAATTTCCTATCACGATTTTATTTAATTATATTTAAAAAAAATCTATTTAATTAAGTATTTAAATACTGGTTTTACTTACAAGTTATATATTAACACTATAGTCAATATTTTAATGTTGTCTTTGAGGCACACACTAAATATCTAATACAAAACAGGTATGAGGTTCATGCGGCTGTAAAATCTTTAGGAATTTAAACGTGATTGGTGACTGTTGTTACTTTGCAGATAGACAGTCCTGCTAGTGAGAACTTCATCATTTTTATATACAAAACTACGGGTGTGAAGTATGTCCTAACTTTTAATCGTTGGTATTTATTGGTTAAACCCTCGTTATAATGAATTTTAATATTCGTAATAGAAAATAGAGGGACAGTTAAAAAGCGTAAATTAACAACTCATTTTTGTGCACCACTTTTAGAGGAAAAATGGTAACTTGTGAAGATTAAAACATTTATTTGTCAGCTTGTGACTAGTCTTCGGTTAGAAAATTTGTATTATTTCTATGACAAGTGCTATCGCCTTTTACATTGAAATACTGAATTAATTCTCAGTTATTTGTTTGTTTAAAGGAAGTTTCATTATTTAAGTAATTTGTCTAGTGACTATTTTGTAACTAAGAATTAATTCGAAATTTCAATGTCAGAGTTCAATGTACCTAGAATACTATTACCCATATTGGTATAACATTTTTGCTACAAAACGTCATTTTATGTCGATCATTCCGATGTTTCACTATAGATGGCAGTATAAACAAATAAATGACATGATATTTTGTATATTATTTTTTCCTGAAACTTCTATCGTCTATCAAAATGGGTGATGATACAGTAAAGGTGGATGGTTGGTTGGTCGATCAATTGATAACAACAGTAAGATAGGTAATTCTGTAATTATTTATTCCGAAAAAATACGATGATTGGTTTATTCCACAAATTAATTTGGTTTGGTTTCACGAATTATTGCTGAATTGTTTTGATTCCAGGTTAAGTTCCAAGAGTTAATTAGCGTAAATTTTTAATATTCTTAATATGATTTACAATATGTTGCAAGTTTTACTTTTAATGTTACTCTACATTTGATGTTACTTTACAATGGCTGGACTCAATAACTCTTGAGCAAAAATTAATATTTTATTTACATACTATCTGAAGGTAGATGCCACCAACAAGGCTGTTGTATATTGAGCAATTACATAATCAAATTATAAATCATACTCATTTTATTATAGTACTAATGATGGCGTAGAGAGTATGGTTCAACTGTCAGTGATTTTACCATCGACAACCAAAGAAAGTTTGAATGAACTTTGATACAATTTTAAACGAATGAATTTAATTAAACTAATTACTTAATTTAAGTTTTATAATGTCAGCTCACCTTCTAACTAAATTTTATAGGATAAATGTTAATAAGAATAAAAACCGGAGATATAAGTAATATCTAAAGCAGCGGTGCCCAAACTGCGGCCAGTTTTATGATTTGGTGCGGCCATGATTTTTATATCATAAAAATAGCAAATAATACCACAATAATAATAATTTTCGTTTTAAAAAGTACAATAGTTTGGTTATACGTACTAAATTCACACTCAAATATGTTTGTACATTGGGTTTGCTTAGTTCTTAGTAATTGTGTTTTGGTCATTCAGCGGATGATTTTATTCAGCGGATATTCAGCGGTTTTAGGTTCATTGTGTGCATAGCATAAAAAATGAAAAACAAACATTTGACAGGTTATGAAATGGAAGAAATAAGGAAAACGGAATTTGAAATTTCATTAAATTAGATAACAGTAAGAATATTATGATAGTAAAGTTTGCGCTAAAAAATTAATAAAAAAATTTCGGAAAATCGTTGGAAAAAAAATCGATGGAAATCGTTTATTAGAAATGTAAAACGTAATAAAGGGTGATTTTTTTGTGGTTAGGATTTTCATGCATTAGTATTTGACAGATCACGCGGGATTTCAGACAAGGTGTCAAAGAGAAAGATGCTCAGTATGCTTTGACATTTCATAATGAATAGACTTACTAACGAGCAACGCTTGCAAATAATTGAATTATATTACAAAAATCAGTGTTCGGTTCGAAAAGTGTTTCGCGATTTACGTCCGATTTATGGTCTACATAATCGACCAAGTGAGCAAACAATTAATGCGATTGTGACCAAGTTTCGCACTCAGTTTACTTTATTGGACATTAAACCAACCACACGAATGCGTACAGAAGAGAATATTGCGTCTGTTTCTGAGAGTGTTGCTGAAGACCGTGAAATGTCGATTCGTCGCCGTTCGCAGCAATTGGGTTTGTGTTATTCGACGACATGGAAGATTTTACGCAAAGATCTTGGTGTAAAACCGTATAAAATACAGCTCCTGCAAGAACTGAAGCCGAACGATCTGCCACAACGTCGAATTTTCAGTGAATGGGCCCTAGAAAAGTTGGCAGAAAATCCGCTTTTTTATCGACAAATTTTGTTCAGCGATGAGGCTCATTTCTGGTTGAATGGCTACGTAAATAAGCAAAATTGCCGCATTTGGAGTGAAGAGCAACCAGAAGCCGTTCAAGAACTGCCCATGCATCCCGAAAAATGCACTGTTTGGTGTGGTTTGTACGCTGGTGGAATCATTGGACCGTATTTTTTCAAAGATGCTGTTGGACGCAACGTTACGGTGAATGGCGATCGCTATCGTTCGATGCTAACAAACTTTTTGTTGCCAAAAATGGAAGAACTGAACTTAGTTGACATGTGGTTTCAACAAGATGGCGCTACATGCCACACAGCTCGCGATTCTATGGCCATTTTGAGGGAAAACTTCGGAGAACAATTCATCTCAAGAAATGGCCCGGTAAGTTGGGCACCAAGATCATGCGATTTGACGCCTTTAGACTATTTTTTGTGGGGCTACGTCAAGTCTAAAGTCTACAGAAATAAGCCAGCAACTATTCCAGTTTTGGAAGACAACATTTCCGAAGAAATTCGGGCTATTCCGGCCGAAATGCTCGAAAAAGTTGCCCAAAATTGGACTTTCCGAATGGACCACCTAAGACGCAGCCGCGGTCAACATTTAAATGAAATTATCTTCAAAAAGTAAATGTCATGGACCAATCTAACGTTTCAAATAAAGAACCGATGAGATTTTGCAAATTTTATGCGTTTTTTTTTAAAAAAAAGTTCTCAAGCTCTTAAAAAATCACCCGTTATTATTTCGGAATATCCATCGCCAAGCAGTTGTCTCGAATAATTTCTCACAATTTTTGCCCTTCCCCCTCCCCTATATCAAAGTGTATCAATTGCCCAACCCTAAGATATTGTAATAAGTTGCATACTTTTTTGCAAGAGATAAATAAAAATAGGGCCTCAATTAAATTTGCGGCATCTACTATTCCATAGTAATTGTCGCTAGGTCATCATACACCGGTGGCCGTTTTAAACATCTTTATGTTTTAAATATGATGTCGCGTCGTTTCTTACCATAAATAACTAATAAATTATCATCTAACAAGAAGTCCTTGGTTCTTGGGGAATATTACTCTATTCTTCATTATCGCTTTTAGTTTGCCCATGTATTTCTCCGTTGTTTCACTTCAGCTAATACTCTTTTCCAAGTTTTGGAAAAGAACGGATATGCTGCGGATACAAATGAAAGGACCAGTGTGTGCCCTATCCTTCTCCGATTTTGTTTCTTAATATGACGCTCAATTTCGATCTATCTTTTTGTCGTGGAAGTTCTTTGTTTGTTATCTTGTTTGACGATAACCATCTTACCAACCTGCTAAGGCATTTATTTACAAATACTACGTGTATTTACATGTTTGACAGCCAAACAGCTGTACTAATTTTACGCAAGTATTGAACATTCGTAACTTTGTATCTCTTGATAGATTAGGCATATCCCAGATCTTGAATCATCAGACATGAATCATATGTGCAATCCAGATCATTTAGTCTCTTTACTATGTCCCACTGGATCCCAATCGGTGTCGACTTATTTACTTTATACATTTCTTTGTACAATACTATTAGGAACAATAGTTGGAGATAGCATTGCCCGACTTTCCGCGTATTATACAATAGTATTAGTCATTCTGCTTCCCCTTGTATTGAACTCCACCATTTATTGTCTAAAAATTTGTTGGTGATTATATTCTTTTAAATGCTTATTTCGCCTTGTGCCTTGCAGATTGTGCGTTTATTAGAATATAGATATGGAATCAAATTTGCGTTCGCAGTGCACGTAAAACAAGTATGGTGGTGACTTTCATTCTTTGGATTGTTTGATGATAAGGAAAATTATGTTGTCGTGATATGTACAGTTCCATTCTGATCTAAAATCAGCTTGTTTATTCCTTATACTGGTGTTACACAAAAATTATCATTGCTAAAATATTATATTGCATTGAAGAAGGAGATTCCTCGCCCGTTTTGACGGTTTAAGGTTGCCATTCTTCGGTATTTTATGGTTAAAGTTCTCTTTATATTTCTATGGTAGTGTACCAGTGTTCCGTAATTCTTCTAGTAATGGAGTTAAATTGGTTACATTTATTTATGCGGCCGGCCGCTTAGCTATTCTTGGGCTTCTGGATAACGCTTTTAACTTCCCGCACCATTGTGATGATTGTTGATTGAATCGTTATAGTTGCCATCAGCAAGCTCATTTTGTTATTCGCATAATTTTCTATTCAGATGTCATCGAAGAATTTTTTGTAATTAACTTTTGATTTTCTGTAGTTAGTGCTGAACCGTATAGTTTAATGTTGGTAAGTTTCAAAATTTTTCTATGTACTCGTATATAATAATTTTTATGTCGGTTTATTCTACTTTCAAAATACTGTAAATTTACTAATTATCCACAATTTGCTTTCAAATTATTAATTTTCAAGGATATAATAGAGACCACAACGGTAGAATATTGTGTAATCTATTCGAAAATGTGGGTGAGAACCTGTGGACATCTCTACGATCGGCGGCATAAAAAAAGAAATTAGTTAAAAATTTAAAAATTGTATTTACCAAAACATGTTTCATCATAAGCGAGCAATGTATACTACAAATATATTAAAACGGGTTCGTCGCTTGGTTAGGAATGTTAATTTAAAATCCAATTGGAGAAATTGCTAAAATATTGTAGAAGAAAATAATAATATTTTTGTCAAAATCTCGAAACTGCAAAATTTCAAAAATCATTGTTAGACCCATTACAATTGACCCATTTTCGCTCCATAGACAGCAAGTATTATAAGTTGTAGCAAAATGTAGACGAGATTCCGTGGACATCTCTGGTAACGGCAGTACTACAATGAAAACATGAGTTCTATTATAGGCATATAAAAACCCATTAGTATCTGATGCCAATCACTATGTAGAATATTGTGTAATCTATTCGAAAATGTGGGTGAGAATATGTGGACATCCTCCGATCGACGGTATAAAAATCGTAAAACTTTTGACCAGGACTTGTATAAATATATTTAGCTCTTTCTTTATTAAACTTGAAATAGTTATCAAAATTGTGAAGTTTCTAATATCTTTAAAACATAGTAAAACCCATCATAATTTTATCCTATTCACTATAGACTCAGTAGATTGGATGATCTATTTGAAAATGTTAGTGAAACCCCGTGGACATCTCCAAAATTGGCTGGAATATTATTTGAAACCCGTCAAAAATGCTCACTTCTAAATATAATTTTTAAAAGAATGAAACTCAAAAATATACTTTACTTAAATCTTAGGAGAAGGTATATGCTTAACCTTCTCTAAAATGTCAGCTAAAATCTGTAGATATTTCTAGATTCAATGGCGCAACATTTAGAATTAGTCCAATTTTATAATCTTATTTTGAAAATAAATTCCAATAGGAAAAATACTAAATTTAACAGTGCATTTTTTTATTAATTTTTTTAGCACAAACTTCACTATCATAGAATATTAAATTAAAATTATATACAAAAAATCATTCCATTTTGTGATTTTAAAGATGTTAGACGTGTTTTCGATTGTGCATAATTTTTAGTGTGTTGTCCCGATTTTTAACAGTTTAACCCAATTAAAATAAACAATAACTTTGTGTGAAAAACAAGAATAGTAAACAGATTTGAGCGGTAAATCAAAAAAATAGTAATAGGCAGCGTGGAGGACACGGAGGCGTCTATTTTAACGCGGAAATATTGAAAATAAGAAATTATGGTGGCAAACGGAGAATCTATAAAGTACCCAACAACATGACAAAAATTAAAAAGAAAAAACTCAATTGAAAGCAAATATAAAGAACAAGAATTCAGCAAACAAGATGGCTATCAATGACGACAGTGAGAGAGACACTGAACAAGAACCGATGTCGGAAGATGACCCAAATGTTAATGAATTCGAAACTTCTGTTGCGCTCAACACACCAAGCAAGAGCGGTCTATACCGGAACAACAACCAGTCGATAACAGACAAAAAACAGAGAATAAAGAGGAGGAAGTTTCAGAATAATTAATCAACAATAAATCCGAAAAGACAAGAGAATGATTCATGGGAAAAGATCCTTTAAATGGACAAAACAAGAACAACAGATAAGCACCTGGAGACAAGGGTCTCTATATGATAATCATCGAAAAGAAATGTATTGAGAGAGCCGAGGTAAACAAAAATGTAACAAATGTGCAGAATCCCACCATGTTAACCAAAATTGCAAAAATGAGTTGAAGTGCTACTACTGTGGGGAAAAACACCCAACATATAGCAGCATATGTGAAGAATTCCAACGGCAAAAAAAATATCTAATGATAACAAGGAAAATATCATATAACGAAGCCAGAAGGAAAACTATCCCACAGAAGTTTAGTCTAAAGGAGGATGAATTATCAAGTCTGCGTGGTAAACAAATGGATGAAGTGCGCGAGGAAATCGAGAAGATTAATTCTCTATTAATAAGGGAATCAGAGGAAAAACAGAAAATAAAGCTATGGAAAACCAAATCGACTAATATGATTGAAATAAACCAAATAAATCGAAGTCTACAAGCAACCACTCAGGGCTATTTAAAAACTGGAATTAACGAGCCAGCCAATGGGACTATAATAAAGAGTGGTTAAATTTTAAGGGCCGACGTTGAATGTGAACCACACCTAAACGTCAAGCTTTTTCTGCATTTAATTTGACATTTCTCAATTTCATACTAACTCAATTTGAACCATGGAAAGATACACAATCGAGAATGGTGGCAAGAAATGGCAACAGTGGATGATCAATTTTCGAAGAAAATCATCTTCAGTGATGAGGCACATTTTCACCTCAGGGGATTCGTCAATAAGCAGAATTGCCGCATTTGGGCGAATCGTAATCCAAGAGTGATTGTCGAAAAACCAATGCACCCACAAAGAGTGACTGTTTGGTACGGTTTATGGGCTGGCGGCATCATCGGGCCGTATTTTTTCCATAATGAGGCCGTCAGGCAGTTACTGTGAATAATGTTCGCTATCGTGAGATGGTAACGAACTTTTTATGGCTCGAATTGGAAAATATGGATGTGGACGATATGTGGTTTCAACAGGACGGTGCCACTTGGCACACAGCTAACGAAACAATGGCTCTTTTGCACGACAAATTCAATGGCCGTGTTATCTTACGTGGTGGCGATGTCAATTGGCCGCCAAGATCATGTGATTTGACACCGTTGGACTTCTTTCTTTGGGGTTATTTGAAAGAAAAGGTGTACGTCGATAAGCCAGCAACAATTCAAGAGCTAAAGGATGAGATAATTTGGCACATTAACGGCATAGAACCTCAATTATGCCTAAGCGTCATCGAAAATTTGGACCATCGGATGGAGGTGTGCCATCGAGGTCACGGCAGCCATTTGGCCGATATTTTGTTCCATGCATACATAATTGAACCATACCATATTATCATAATAAAAAGAATTGACAATAATTTCCTAAATAATTTGTGTTTTATTCAAAATCAACATCGGCCCTTAAAATTTAACCACCCTTTACATAAAAGAATAAATATAAAAGAAATCAAATAAAAAAACACTTAACGGCACATAATTTATATTTTACACAAACTGAAAAATGAAATAATCGCTTAAGTAACGTTCGTACAAACTTAGGAAAAATTAAATAACGAAAGCTCTTATTTGACTTTAGCTTTGATATTTTTGAACCATTAAATATTGAAGAAATCACTTAAGTAACTAAAATGTCGAAGTTTGGTTTTAAAATTGAAAACATTAAATTCTAATAAAAACACAAATTTATATCTTAAATGCAAAAAAAGATTTGGTTCACCAATTTTTCATCACTTAGGCGATTCTTTTATTTGCCTAATTTTTTGTATGTAGATAGGCGAATTTTTACCATGTCTTTTTCAAATGAAACGTAATTTAACAAAAAAATTGATATAATATAAAGAAAAACGTGTAGTGTAAATTTAGCACAAAAAAGCATTTTCGCCTAAGATCACTTAAGCGACTCTGCCTTTTTAGTACAGATATATCGTCAATAGCTTGAACGTCCCGGCCACCTATAATCGGACGATTCAATTAACTAGTAACAAGCATAGCCTGTGAATTGGTCGTTTAAAGATTCCGTGGGTTGTTTTAATGTTGCCGTCTGATCCAGGAAATATCTCTATTATTCTGTAAAATAACCATTTCGACGGAGGCAGGTTTAGTTCTTTAATAAAAACTAAGTTATCGATTTTGAAATTGTTTTTCATTACGTGTTATTTGCTTCGATGCTGTAGATTTGTAATATATTCAAGAGACCATCTCTGCCAAATGTGCCTATTATATTGCTGGACCATCTGCCATCTGGATACCTTCACCACTGGAACGTACGCAAATGGGTCGCGAATTTGGCATCGCTTCCAGCTCGGCTAACAATGTGGAGTAAGTGGTGCTTCTTGCTTTTGATTGCAACCTCTCATTATCCACCAAAGTGTGGTGAGGCTGATGGTATAAATTTAAATGAGATGCAATCTGCCAACAACAATTTTGAAAAAAATATTAGCATTTTGTTTCATCAACTGGAAAAATTCATATAGATGATTACGAGCCCCAATGAAATTCGTCCCATTATCGCTATGAATTTCCTTATATATTCCCCAACGCGCCAGGAATCTTCGCAAAGCAGCGAGATAATCAACCTGCATAATTCACACCAATTTTATAAAATGGTCTGAACAAATTCTACCAGTGATTTTGGTAAGTCGGCTATTACCTGGTTTAGCGCTCTTCCACTATATTTAACACATTTTAATGATTGTGAAATACATACCAAAAATAATACCAAAAATGTACACTGTTAAATTCAAAAATATTCCAATTGGATTTGTTTTGTAGTGAAATTGAAACACTTTTAGATAATCTTTAACATTTATACTAGAGAAGTCCCTGAATCCCTAATAGTGTCGCTGTAAAGATCAAATAATTTTCTAACAATTTCAGATAAACACGAGAAAATTGTGATATAATTCACTAAAGTTTTTTCAATTCTAAAGAAGGTTTTTTTAGACAATGTTTCTACTTTTATATCTCCGAATCTAGAGATGTTCACGGGGTCTCACCTATATGGCTGAATAGCTAAGTCAAAACATCACGTGTGTGGTAAATAAGGTTGAGATATGATGATTTGTAAATTGTCCAGCGTACTTTAAACAATAGTGGTTTTTGATTTATATCTATTTTCAAATTTTTTTGTTGCCGCTCCTTGAGATGTTCATAATTTTTTTAATGTATTTTGGGATAGCATAGATAAAATTCTAACATTGAAATAAACATGGTTATTTTATGAAAATATTTACTGTGCCATATATGACTTAGATGTTTCATGAATTTGAATAAATTTTCAAATTTTATTTCACCGATCCTAGAGATGTTCACGGGGTCTCACCTACATGGTCAGATAGATCAGTCAAACCCCTATGTGGGTAATGAACGGGATCTAATTATGATGATTTTTAACTAGTCCAGAGACATTTTTACGTTTCCGGTTATATCGCCCATCCCAGAAATGTTCACGAGATCTCTTTCATATATTCGAATAGGTCAGACAATTTTCTATCAATATTGTGAAAATGGGACACGAATGATGATTTTCATCACGTTTTCCATAATTTACAACTTCTTCGTTTGCAATTTTACTCTCAATTGGAAATTTTGGTATTTTCTCCAATAGGATTTTTACCCAATTCACATTCCCAAATAAGCTACGAACCTGATTTATTGTGAAAACAATCAAATAACAAAAATCCTATGGATGTTCACAAGGTCACGTTTATACTTTTAGATAGTTCAAAGTTTCGACTATCGATAGTTCCGAACAGGGTTCAATTGTGATGATATTTACTGGACCATATATGACTTAGAAGTTTCATGAATTTCAATAAATTTTCAAATTTTATTTCACCGATCCTAGAGATGTTCACGGGGTCTCACCCACATGGTCAGATAGATCAGTCAAACCCCTATGTGGGTAATGAACGGTATCTAATTATGATGATTTTTAACTAGTCCAGAGACATTTTTACGTTTCCGGTTATATCGCCCATCCCAGAAATGTTCACGGGATCTCTTTCATATATTCGAATAGGTCATACAATTTTCTATCAATATTGTGAAAATGGGACACGAATGATGATTTTCATCACGTTTTCCATAATTTACAACTTCTTCGTTTGCAATTTTACTCTCAATTGGAAATTTTGGTATTTTCTCCAATAGGATTTTTACCCAATTCACATTCCCAAATAAGCTACGAACCTGATTTATTGTGAAAACAATCAAATAACAAAAATCCTATGGATGTTCACAAGCTCACGTTTATACTTTTAGATAGTTCAAAGTTTCGACTATCGATAGTTCCGAACAGGGTTCAATTGTGATGATATTTACTGGACCATATATGACTTAGAAGTTTCATGAATTTCAATAAATTTTCAAATTTTATTTCACCGATCCTAGAGATGTTCACGGGGTCTCACCTACATGGTCAGATAGATCAGTCAAACCCCTATGTGGGTAATGAACGGTATTTAATTATGATGATTTTTAACTAGTCCAGAGACATTTTTACGTTTCCGGTTATATCGCCCATCCCAGAAATGTTCACGGGATCTCTTTCATATATTCGAATAGGACAGACAATTTTCTATCAATATTGTGAAAATGGAACACGAATGAAGATTTTCATCATGTTTTCCATAATTTACAACTTCTTCGTTTGCAATTTTACTCTCAATTGGAAATTTTGGTATTTTCTCCAATAGGATTTTTACCCAATTGACATTCCCAAATAAGCTACGAACCTGATTTATTGTGAAAACAATCAAATAACAAAACTCCTATGGATGTTCACAAGCTCACGTTTATACTTTTAGATAGTTCAAAGTTTCGATTATCGATAGTTCCGAGCAGGGTTCAATTGTGGTGATATTTACTTGACCATATATGACATAGAAGTTTCATGAATTTCAATAAATTTTCAAATTTTATTTCACCGATCCTAGAGATGTTCACGGGGTCTCACCTACATGGTCAGACCGATCAGTCAAACCCCTATGTGGGTAGTAAACGGGATCTAATTATGATGATTTTTAACTAGTCCAGAGACATTTTTACGTGCTCACAAACTAAAAATAACTTATATGGCCGCAGAAAATCGAAAAATTATAGTGAAAATTCTAATCCATCAATTTTCCCCAGATTTTCCAGGTAGTCTCAGTATGACCTAAGCTATTAGAAAAACAACCGAAGCGATTTTTTACTAGTGGAAGTTTTTGAGATATTGGCCAAAAACTAGAAATAACTGATAGGGCCGCAGAAGATCAAAAAGTTTTAGTGAAAATTCTAATCCACCAATTTTCCTGGTAGTCTCAGTATGACCTGAGCTATTAGAAAACAATCGAAAGTATTGGGTACTAGTGGAAGTTTTTGAGATATTGGCCAAAAACTGAAAATAAACTAATAAAAAAATTTAAATTTTCAAAAGTATTGGTAATGAGATGGCCTAGTTCAGTCCAACATGAACAGATCCTAGAATTTTGTCCTAAGGTTTGGACCCCTGATCAATACTTTTATCCAAATTTCATCGTGAAAGACGGAATATTGTTAAATTTCAAGATTTAATTTACCGTGTTCCTTTACTTCGGAGATCAATCAATTTGTCATTTTAAGGATCATTTTTAATATTTTATTCCGCTGGGATGTTTTATTTAGTGAAAAAAGAGATACAAAAGGAATAAGAAATTTCTAATTATATAACAAAATAAATTCTCTATTGTGATTGAGCTGCCACTTGCGGCGAGTAACGAAAACTCTTATTTTCCGCTGAGAAATGTCCGCTAACTTAAACAGCATATGAAAATCATCATTCGTGTTCCATTTCCACAATATTGATAAAAAATTGTCTGACCTATTCGAATATATGAAAGAGATCTCGTGAACATTTCTGGGATGGGCGATATAACCGGAAACGTAAAAATGTCTCTGGACTAGTTAAAAATCATCATAATTAGATACAGTTCATTACCCACATAGGGGTTTGACTGATCTATCTGACCATGTAGGTGAGACCCCGTGAACATCTCTAGGGTCGGTGAAATAAAATTTGAAAATTTATTGAAATTCATGAAACTTCTAAGTCATATATGGTCCAGTAAATATCATCACAATTGAACCCTGTTCGGAACTATCGATAGTCGAAACTTTGAACTATCTAAAAGTATAAACGTGACCTTGTGAACATCCAAAGAATTTTTGTTATTTGATTGTTTTCACAATAAATCGGGTTCGTAGCTTATTTGGGAATGTCAATTGGGTAAAAATCCTATTGGAGAAAATACCAAAATTTCCAATTGAGAGTAAAATTGCATTCGAAGAAGTTCTAAATTATGGAAAACATGATGAAAATCATCATTCGTGTCCCATTTTCACAATATTGATAGAAAATTGTCTGACCTATTCGAATATATGAAAGAGATCCCGTGAACATTTCTGGGATGGGCGATATAACCGGAAACGTAAAAATGTCTCTGGACTAGTTAAAAATCATCATAATTAAATACCGTTCATTACCCACATAGGGGTTTGACTGTTCTATCTGACCATGTAGGTGAGACCCCGTGAACATCTCTAGGATCGGTGAAATAAAATTTGAAAATTTATTCAAATTCATGAAACTTCTAAGTCATATATGGTACAGTAAATATTTTCATAAAATAACCATGTTTATTTCAATGTTAGAATTTTATCTATGCTATCCCAAAATACATTAAAAAAATTATGAACATCTCAAGGAGCGGCAACAAAAAAATTTAAAAATAGATATAAATCAAAAACCACTATTGTTTAAAGTACGCTGGACAATTTACAAATCATCATATCTCAACCTTATTTACCACACACGTGAGGTTTTGACTTAGCTATTCAGCCATATAGGTGAGACCCCGTGAACATCTCTAGATTCGGAGATATAAAAGTAGAAACATTGTCTAAAAAAACCTTCTTTAGAATTGAAAAAACTTTAGTGAATTATATCACAATTTTCTCGTGTTTATCTGAAATTGTTAGAAAATTATTTGATCTTTACAGCGACACTATTAGGGATTCAGGGACTTCTCTAGTATAAATGTTAAAGATTATCTAAAAGTGTTTCAATTTCACTACAAAACAAATCCAATTGGAATATTTTTGAATTTAACAGTGTACATTTTTGGTATTATTTTTGGTATGTATTTCACAATCATCACATTTTACGCAGTCCAGAACAATTTTTCTTATTAAATTCCTTCTGACTAATATCCAGTACTTCTGCCGTAGCGTAACCACGGTGTACCCTTTCAGGTAGTAGTTGAAAGTAAAGACCTAGGGGTTACTTTCGTTGAAAACATAATTACTAAGCACATTGAGCTGTTCATTGCTAGAGCAAACCCCATGCTCGGTTTTCTCAAACGTTGGACGGGTGTCATTTTTGATGTGGAAACAATTAAGATCCTGTATTGTGCTTACGCTCAATCCCAGCTGGAATATGCTGTAAATGTGTGGTGTCCCTTCTACGAACATCATATCCAAAGTACTGAGCAAAATCAAAGGAAGTTTATACGCTACTTGAGCTGAAAAGACAGATGGTTTTATGATTTATCATTCCACTAAACATACAGCGACAACCACCATATTTAACCGGGTGCTGACATACAACTTGACAACTCTAGAAAATAGACGCGAATTGCTAAAAAGTACAATTATTGGTAATCTCCTACTAGGCCTAATCGACGCACCGGATGTGCTAAAGTCAATTAAAATAAAGGTTCCTGGTAGACAACTAAGAGACCATGACTTCCTCACTTAGGTAGATACATAATCAACTATGGCGATAAAAATAGGTTAAGGCAATTTTATGTCCCTCAGTGCTTTTTCTTGTTATTACTTTTATATTTAAAATTTTCAAATCCAACGCGGATTTATTTTATTTTGTATTTTTTCAAGTCAAATTTCTAGTCTTATTTCAATATAAATAAATAAATAAATAAAGGTTTTTAGGACCAATCAATACTTTTTCATTATTACTCACATTATACCATCTGCATCGGTCATTTTAATGTTTACCATTACAAACATTTACCTTGCTTTAGAGACACTTTCAAAAATACTGAAACGGATTTTTAGCACTCCGAATAGTGGTGAATTATCCAATATTATTCTTTAACTTCCGCAACGACATAAAACAATATTAGAGTCGTGTGCTATAAATTAAAGAATATTGATACTTGACATTTCACTTCCGGATAAAACATCGTCAGCAAAAAACACAATCATAATGAATTCAGCTCATATTTGATTTTTATTTGAAACTAATTTTCAAACACGATACATCCAGGCAAACATAATTCATAATTATTGAATCCACCTACTGTACTCATTTATAATTTGATTGAACTTACCGATCACTAAGGTGATGATGATGATGGCCTTCAGACAATTTGAGTGGAAATAAAATGATCACACCTATAAATAAATAAGAATAGTAAAATAAAAAGTAAGGCAATTACGGTTTCAAAATTAAACTGGTCTTGAACTTTAAGACAAAATTAACTCTTTGCACCATCATAATACGTACCTAAGCTGCTATATAATGCAATATAAATTGGTGGAAATCGTTTTTGCCACAAGCTATTTACAATGTTATTAATTGTAATGTTTGTACCATCAAACAGGTACTATTATTTAGCAACTATTATACATGTATGTATGTATATGTGTGTACAGAACATCATGTCAGAATTTTTTTATGAAGTTTACGAAATTTTGAATTTACATATTTTACAAATTCAAAAGTATTCCGAAGAGACGTATGATTTTCTAAAAATTTCATTTTCCAAAAACAAACAATTCATGTAAAATTGAAAATGTCATTTTTCTTGGGTCATTTGACCTGTCCGGTCAGACAATATTCCGGTGTGACAACATTCAAGGTTGCGTGGTCAAGGGACTTCTCTTTCTCTCTCTCTCTAAGTTTTACGTCCGTTGAAGAGATTTTGCCCCCTGAATTTCTCGCAGATTTTGTTCGATGTCGTCGCGCCATCATATTACTATCGATGTTCCCCTGCGACGTATGCCGGCTGGTTGATGGAACACCTTTTTTGTCATTCATTATGATGTGGATCGTTTAACGTGGCCTGGCCATCTCACTCGGTTGCCCGGCATCTTATATCTCCAAGGAGACGTTTGAGTTTGAAACTCATTCGTATCTGTTATTCGTTGTTCGCAAGCTTAACTGGACCATAAATGTATCAAATGTTTTCAATAAGTGCGAGCTTACACGACTGCGAAAGATATTGAAAGATGATTTGATGACCGGCTGCTATGCGTCTTTTAATATCTTCCTGAGTATCATTTGTTGATGTTATAACTGACCCCAGATATTTGAATTCCTTCACGTTGTCAAAGTTATGGTCGCCAGTTTCATGATGTACTGTATGGATTCTCCTTAATGTTGATTTCAATGTTTTGTTGCCTCACCACTTTCAGATCCAGTTGAAAGTCTATATAGAGCTGATGAATAGTTATATTGTACTTCCTACATTTTACAAGCTGATTTTAAAGGTGCACCAATGGTCACAGTGTCTGATCGATTTATGCAAAAACCACATTGATAGTCGCCGATGATATATATGGCAAGAGGGTTGCTTCGCGCAAGTCCAACGTTAGCAAGCACTTTGTAAATGCCCGTTGAAAGTCTACCTATATAGAGCTGAAGTGTGGAAGAAGAATTGCCATATTGAGAGAACATCAGCCAAGTTTGTTCTTAGCCATTCGTGTCTTTGATGGATGGGGATCTGCGAAGGAAGCCCTTAGTAAAATTTCTGGCATTGACAAAGCAGTATCTTAAGTTTCTGTTTTTCGCTTGAACTTTCAAAAATGTTTTCGATACTAGTCCTCATATATTCGCTTTGTGGAGATATTTGGTTGCATCTTCCCTGGCTCGGCGATACTCTGTGTGAGTACTCCGAGTGTTACAAGCTAACCATTTTTCACGCAGCTTTTGTTTATTGTCAACGATTTGAATGAATCAATCATCTCGTCCTCTTGGTGGTTTTCTTCCAATAAATTTTTCTGCTGCGGTAGTTATGGCTGACTGTAGTCACTGATGTTTGACCTTGATGTTTGGTGGAATCTCGTAGTTTTCATTGTTTCGGCTAAGTTATTCAGTGAAAGCTGATTGGTACTTTGAGGATAGTGTTAATATTTAGTTCATCGATATTCCAGCGCACGGATTTTCTGCTTGTGAATGTGGATAATAATTCTTATATTTGAACAGAACATTGTGGATTTTCCTGTACATTATTATTCAGCTGATGGAAGCTGTGTGGACCATTAGGATATGTTGATTTGTTTTCACTGGGCACGTGAGCATTGCCATTCATGATATTGAATTTCTTTGTTGCGTAGTCAAACAATCTCCTTCGTTCTAAAAATTTCCGCCTGATTCAAGAGGTTCCGGAGATCTCCAGGTCTTAAGAGGCTTAGCTCGTTCCATGTTCCCGTTTTTATAGCGTTGTCCTAGTACATTTTCCAAGGTCGTTGGTGGTCGTCATAACTTGATGTTTCTTATGAGAATAGGTAGTTGACCCGTCGCTTAATGGACTTATTATGTGTGTGGTTGGCGTACTGGTGATTGATCTTGAGGCATTCCGTCCTGCCTGAAATACACAGACACTCGTTTCTGCCGCCCCTAACTTGGAGAACCATGAATATAAGCAAATTTTCCCTGCATCGCCTTCATTACATCGCCTGATTAATTTAGCGTTCCTTCGGGAGCACAGCGAGGAGGTATGAATAAAGGATTTGGTCCCCAGGGAAGTAAGGGGAGGGCCAGCTAAGGGACACCCTCTACAACTGCAAAACACAGTGGATGCTGTTATCATCCTCTTCAATCAATTTAAAAGAAGTTTAAATTTGTCCGCCCCGAATCGCCTTCCAGTGTGCTATAAGCAAGGCCTACATATTTATTTCCGGTTGTTACGATTTTCGATTCGTACGATTTTATTTAGCAACGAGTGATCTTCTTAAGCGTAGATTGTGCTCTAGAGTTAGTGGGTGATTTAACAGGGTCGAGGTGTCTTAAACCTTCTATGTTACCAAAATGTTGGACTCTGATCCCGAGTATTGCCTTGGAAATGCTCTGGAAGTCGATTTTATTTTACTTCTGCTCATTTTCAAACCAAATCTCCTTGCGTAACACTTAAAAGGTATTAAACTGCCTTTGATATCGGAAGGCTTTCAACTAAAACGCTCCGATCTTCTGCATATCTAAGAATTTAAGAAATGAAGGCAGTCCTTATTAAATATGCAGCATATCAAGATAAACATTAATTTTATTGGAAAGATTTGTTATTCAACATCCAAGCTAATGGTAAAAATATCTCGTCCAAACGTTGAACTGGAAGATCGTGTAAAACTGATCTAAAACATTTTTAGTGGTTGAGTGGAACGAAAATCACTCTGCTAGGGGCCACGGTAAGTTTAACATTGTGTTTTTCTTTTACATATGACCACGATGTCCCAATTTTCGGGCAGTGGTTTTGGTACCCTGAAAGTGCAACGCTATTTTTAATTAATCATGCGAGGACTCTGTCGAAACCGAGAATCATGTCCCATTTTAGCAATATATGCGTTAGGAATAGTGAAGATCAATAAACTATTAGCAGTTCATAACCAGCTTTGAAGTGTTTCCAACATGCAGTGAGCATGACTTTCCTATTAGCGAGGTGCGAGCATCAATCGCACATGGTGTCGGCGCAAGTATCTCGACCTGGAACACCATGCAGGCTGAACCTTGACTACCAGAAGATCGTAGATCTTGTGAAAGTCAGTAAATTTTCAATCTAGCGCCTAATTCAGAGGGATGGTCGCGCGAGAAATAATTGCGACTCAAACACCCGGTTATTGAAATTTTAAGACAAACGTAGATCTTTCGAAGTGCAAACCACTGAGAACTCGACTTTTTTCCAATATTACGTATATTTTGTTGAGAAATAAAATATTAGATGCCATAGTCATTTGAGAAGAATATATGACCAGTCATCAATTGGTTTATTAATCATTTGTTTGACAATCAAAATGTTTGACCTTGTGTTATTATACTGTCCTAACTACTGCTGCCTTGACTACAGACGCTGGTATATTCATAATCCCGTGGCACCCCAGCCTTCACTTTACCAAAACATCAGCTATGTACTGCCCAACTAAATATAGATGGTCTAATGAGAATGTGGATGATGTACGCGTTCACGTTTTTTACGGCGGTGCTTCCAATTCCGGTGGAAAATCTTCGCTGTATACTTCTTAGCTGGATACTTATAGAAAATTGACCTGAAATTTTTCTACATCTGAGTATTATTTAGACCTATCATTTGAATCTATTTCCAGCCACGACACTTTAAATGGTCAATTTTAAGAAATTTTCAAATTTTGTGTGTGCGATATATTCAATCAAGTTTTCCCGAACTCCCAACATGAAAATTGGCCTGAAATTTTTTCCACATATGAGCATCACTAAGACCTATCCTTTGAATCTATTTCCAGCCATGCCACTGTAAATTGGCCATTTTTATAAATTTTCGAATTTTGTGCGTGCGATATATTGAATCAAGTTTTCCCGGACTCCCAACATGAAAATTGACTTTCATTTGAATCTATTTCCAGCCACTTTAAACGGTAAATTTTTAGAAATTTTCAAATTTTGTGTGTGCGATATATGCAATCGAGTTTTCCCGAACTCCCACCATGAAAATTGGCCTGCAGGTCAAATTTTGAGGTTTTGCTTCATATATTTCTTCGAGTTGTCTCATTGGCAAAAATGCCAAAGTCCAAATGGCACAGTGGTTAAAGCTTTGGCGTTTGGATCGGGAGGTACTGGGTTCGAATCCCGATAGGGGCAGGATGCAAAAGGGAAATTTCATCAGCAGATTACGATCTGGGATGAAATGGAACACAACTATGACCCCCTGTCGGAGTGCAGAACTCATGGGCCGACCCATCTTTCTATACCATACGCCCTCGATTTGGCAGACAACTAAGTTAGGAGTGCTTCGGTCCCAGAAAAGATTGCAAAGAATAAAAAATAAATTACTGTTTAACACCAAATGTGTTGGTCTGATTTAACGACATTTTTAGGCCGGCTATGTATACGAAACTGTCTTACCGACTTTTATTTTCGGATAATCCGTAATGTTTTCAATCTGCATTGTCGACTTTTTTCGGCTGATTAATTCTAGTTGTTACAGCCGAATCTGCATTATCGACATTTTTCGGCTGGAGCGAGTCGGCTAACTTTAACAGTATAGGAGATACACCAATTTAGATCAGATATTCGGAAAGAGCGTGCTTTGTTTAGTAATACGTGATATGTAACTTAAAATCGTTAATTTTGGAGATACAACAAGTTAGCACTGGCATGACGATATCAATGAAAATTAATAATTTGAAGATTCTGTGGACATCTCTGGTAATGGCAGTACAAGTGAAAACATGAGTTCTATTACCGGCATATAAAAACCCATTAGAATCGGATGCCAATCACTATAACGGTAGAATATTGAGTAATCTATTCGCAAATGTGGGTGAGAACCTGTGGACATCTCTACGATCGGCGGTATAAAAATCGTAAAACTTTTGTCCAGGACTTGTAAATATATTTAGCTCTTTCTTTATTAAACTTGAAATAGTTATCAAAATTGTGAAGTTTCTAATATGGTTAAAACATAGTAAAACCCATCATAATTTTATCATATTCACTATAGACTCAGTAGATTAGATGATCTATTTGAAAATGTTAGTGAAACCCCGTGGACATCTCCAAAATTGGCTGGAATATTATTTGAAACCCGTCAAAAATGCTCACTTCTAAATATAATTTTTAAAAGAATGAAACTCAAAAATATACTTTACTTAAATCTTAGGAGAAGTTATATGATTTACCTTCTCTAAACTGTCAGCGAAAATCTGTAGATATTTCTAGATTCAACGGCGCAACATTTAGAATTAGTCCAATTTTATAATATTATTTTGAAAATAAATTCCAATAGAAAAAATAACAAATTTGACAGTGTACATTTTTATTAATTTTTTTAGCACAAACTTCACTATCACATGATCCTCAATGTCATGGTAGATTAGTAAACAGAATTTAATAATTGTACCCACTTGATCATGACAATATTTCTGCCCTCGTTAGCACAGTTGGCAGTGTTACTCTAACCTTTTAGAAGAGCTCAACTATGAGAATGGTGCTTGTCATTCTTCGTCCTTTTAGAGGAGTTCTCACCGGGGACGATTATCGCCTTGAATTTCTTAGTTCCGCTTGGAAGCTGATGTTTTCGATGCATGATCTCATCTGAGCGCGCTTATTTTGTCAAAGGTATCAAGTCCTGGCTTTCCTAGCACTGATATACTCCGCTAGAGTCCGTCTACTGTTGCAAGCTAACTATTTATCACGAAGCTTTTGTTTATTTTGAACGACCACGCGGCATTGATCATCGAACGAATCATTGCGGGTCCTCGGAGGTCAATAGTCAGTCAGAGTTTCAATAGTATTTGGTGGTTATGGCTGACTGTATAGCGTGCCACTGCTCCTGGATGCTAGGAGCAGCTTCGTGTTACTCCGATCTAAATAGTTAGTGGCAGCTGATTGGTAACTCTGCAGTGACGCTTGATCTCTCATAGAACAGTCTTTTGTGCTTGTCTATTGCACGTAGATGACCATTTGTACTTATATTTGAATATGACAGGCACATATCGCTCTTCATGTCTACCTTTGTAAGATCTAACGCTGGATATGCTGGTGGAGTGTCAGTTAGACACCATGACGTGATCGATTTGGTTTTCCGTTCTTCCATCATTCAATTTCCACGCTACTTTGTGGGATTCTCTTATTTGGAAAAAACGTTCATGATACAACTCAGTTGTACATTATTGCCAGGTCGGTGACGCGTTTGCCGTTGTTGTTAGTAGTTACGTGCAGGCTGTTAGGACCGATGTGCGATTTATTTTCTGTAATCCAATCGATTTTTGCATTAAAGTCGTCCACAATGATTTTAATGTCATGGTACGGTATACTATTGATGGTTTCCTCCAGCTCGACGAAGAAGAAATCTTTGATCTCATCTGATTTATCTTCGGTGGGTACATGTACATTAACGATGATGTTAAATTTCTTATTTCGAAGTACTAGGGCGGAAGTCGATGATGTGATGCTTTATGCGCCGGTGGATAAGGAAGCCAACTTCAAATTACCCTTCATTCTGATGGCCGCTGTAATGAAGAGTGTAACAAATGGTGGTGTTCTAGGCTCTTGTAGCGCAAGTACGTCTAATGTGTAACTCATTGCTTGGTTTCGTTCTAGAGATCTCCAGGTCTTAAGAGGCTAAGCATGTTCCATATTCCCATTTTTGAAGCGTTGTTCGTGTACAATTTCCGAGGTCGAGTTTGTGATGAATCCGATATGGTACTCCGAGGCCTTTGATCAGGGCTCATAACTTAATTGTTTTTATGAGGGAAGATTGTTGGCCTGCCGCTAAACCCGCTTGGGCTACGTACTGGTGATAATCTTAAGGCATCTAGTCCTACGTTGAACACCTTTATATAACGAGCCCCTTGATACAAGACAGACGTCCACTTCAGCAGCTTCTAACCTGGAGAACAGGAGCAAAATTGGTATTGGTTCTTCGAGCGCCATGGACTCGCCCTGACATGTAGTGTCCATGACTATAAACAGATTTTCCCCATGCTCGTCTCCACTACACCGCCTGATTCATTTAGAGTTTTCCCCCCAATATTTGTCTTGGATTACGATAATTTTATAAAACCAATAACTCTTCGGCTCAGAAGATTAAAACTCACTTTAAAATTAGAAATGTGCGTGTAAAACTTGCTCGCACACTATTTTTAGAATGGTTAAAAAAGTAGTCCAACATTCTAAAATAAGCAACATCAATTAATTGAAATTTCAGACTAGACACCAATATCTAATAATCATGCGTCAAAGAAGTCTTTCGAGATGGAGTCTGGAATTTTTGTAAATTAATAAAAAATATAAAGGTTTTGTCATACATTAAATTTTTATTTAATTTTAATTTCAAAAGCCATCACCATATATAATCACGATCACGATGATGATCACCATCATCGTCAATATGATAATATTATATATCCTTCTTTTAACAAAACAAAATATAAAAAATCTTGCCAACGGTGACAGGATAATTATATCATTAAACATTATATATGATTTTTTTTTATTTATTATTTGATCTTTTCTTATTTTATTTTTACAAAAAAAACGGTTCGAGATCAAAAATTAAAGACGAAAAATTTGTGTTTAAGATTGATGGTGATTTAAAATTGTGTTATTGTTATGTTTTGGCTGTTTGGTAGAATTAGATTTTTTGTAGTTGTTGTTGAGAATTTGACATGAGGAAGATATGTAGTTAAATATTGACGTTTAAAGATGATGTTGCTCGTTTGGTGATCGTCATTCAATTTAATAATAATTATTATTTTGATGACAATCCAAATTTTTTTTTATTTGTAATCAAGGTCTTGAGTATTTTTTTCCAGACTCAGTTATTGTTTCGTTTTGGTATTCGATTGTATATGTACGTACGTTTATGGGACACGGCTATTGACAATTAGAATGATGTGTCTTCCTCTTCTTGGATTTCTTTTATATTATTTATAATTATGCATGAAGGTGCTCATGTTGCTTGTTCTTGACTATTCACCAATTTCCTCGAATATAATACTTGAGAATGTTTTTCAAGCACGATAATTTCGATTCATTTGTGGTGTTGTACGTATTAACAACTTTTGAACCTTCTTAAAATACGTAATTAATACGTAATTAGCTTTTTGAAACCCGATTTCAAATAAGAGTAAATTTAAAAGATTAGACTAAAAATGTGCTCTCATGGAGGAACTCTTATGGAGTGATAATTATTAATTAAAATAAAGATTTGATACATTTAGGATGAAACGATTTCATCTTTTGCTTTAAAAATTAGATCAAAACGAATATGGATTGCAATTTTATTAGTTAAATGGATTTCAAAAACACAAGGCCGAAAGCTAACGAGGTAATCAGAAATTCGCTCCAAAAATTGCCAAACCCTGGAAAGCGGAAGTAACGCAAATTTCTAGAAAGAAAATTAGACATAAAATGAATCAGGTAAAACATGAGAACAGTTGAGAACAAAATTGTTAGACTTATTCCAAAATCTTGATACTGTTCAGCGCCTAGATGTAAATTACATATTAGTTATTGCAAAATATAACTCAATCAAAATTTTCTCATCTGAAGAATGACGAATAAGCTATCAAATTAGGTTGTTAATCCGAAATAAAGAATCTGGGCAACCAAATTAAATTATGATAATGACTTATAAATATTAGATTACTCACATTTACATACATTTTACAAGATCCATGTTCTACGAAATTACAAAAAGGTGGCGGAACATAAAATTTGTCGAACAAAAAATGCACATGTATTAGAAAAACAGTCGGCAAAAACAATGTTAGGCTTATGCCTTTATTACACAAAGAAAGGTTTGCGGTCAGTAAAAACGAAACGAGATAAAAGTATAAATATTATCTATACTAGAATGAAACAAAAAATAAAATCAGTAAAATTTACTGACAAAATATTTGTGTGTGTTTGTGATGTTGCCATAAAAATTTTCAAAAATATGTGTTTAAATTAGTTAAATACTGCCCAAATAAATCATCCCTGAAATAAAAGTTATTTAATACTTATCTGATCGTTTACCGCATCATTTTGACATAATTAATTGTAAATGTCAAATTGAAGAGCGATTATAGTTACTCCTAATTTAGTAGTACCATCTGCGAGAATCTCGAATACTATCGATATTTTTAGTTCAGTGGTGTTTCGAGCATACGACTTGCAATATTTTTCTTTTTCCTTTTTGTTCTTATTCCATTTTGTAATCATTATGGTTTTTGACGTCTGTGAAAGAAGTTAAAAATAAAATTGTGTCCAAGTAAAAGAAAATAAAGTTTGTCTAGTCGCACCATACCTGGTGCATTTCAATCTACCATATCGAATTACCTGGATAAACCAATTTGTATATAAAATCAACTATTTGATTATTTTTGGTCCTTCGAGCCGGATGCGCTACAACGCGCATTCCATTTTGTAAGTAAGCAACTATCCAGGATTTCATCAGGGGAAATAAATATTCACTATCCAGTGAGTTTATTACCAACCATATATATAAGCTGTGTGAAACCAGTTGATGAGTAGCATTATCCAGTTGTTGAAATCTACCATTGAATTCGAGACACGTGATCCGGACAACCTTTGCCACCATTTTGTGATTTATCAAGCGGGAACCTGTTTTTGTTCTTCTAATTAACGTTATTTTTATTAACGCGCATCTTAACCGTTAATCGACAAATACGACAAAAAGAAAGGCACAGTTGAATGCTACATTCGTGAATTTCTTTCATCATCGAAGTTGAATCAACCATCGTCCACAAAAATCACAAGGCTCTATGATACCATAGATGAGACGTTTCGAGAGTTAAAATCGCTCGGAGAAAAGGCAGTTCAACGTGATCCATGGATAATACTTTTAGCATGCGATAAGCTGGATGATGACACGAAGCAGGTGTGGAAGTACGAGACCGCAGAAGATGACTATCCCACAATCGAACAATTTTTAGAATTCCTAACCAAACGTACGAATTCACTAGAGGATACCGTTCTTAAGTTCAAATCCATCATCACATGCAAAATCATTTCATTCAATAGGGCAGCCACCCTCCTGTCCTCTTTGTAAAAATGAATCCCATTATTTGTATCTTTGTCCCAAATTTCAAGCGATGCCTATTAATCCACGTCGAGACTTCATCACAGAATCAAAGCGTTGTTTCAATTGTTTGAGTTATCAGCATACCATTACAAGTTGTAAAAACAAAAGGCACTGTAATAAATGTTGAAGCCGACATAATACATTACTCCATTATGTACCCATTATGTCTACTACCAATGAACGCTCCCAACATTCATTAAAGTCGACACAACCAAACACTAAGATGAATATCCAATCGAACTTCACGGTTTCATCTCCCAGTACCGCTACTGAAACCGATACATCAAGTGCACTACATTCAGCTCTAACCATGTTTCAATTCCAAGATGTAGTTGAACGGAATAATCAAACCGAAGAATACTCCAGTTCAACAAACCCTAATATTCCTATGTTACCAACCGCCAGATTCTCTATCCAAGATAAATATGGCAATTGGGTAACTTGTCGGGGCTTATTGAATTCAGGTTCAACACATAATTTTATATCAGAACGCCTGTTAAACCAGCTGAAGATCCCTCGAAGTAAATCCAACATTACAATTAACACAATAAACCAATCACAAGCTGGTATTTCAAGAGGTAAATCAGCCATCAAACTTAGATCATCAGCCGATCACAGTTACCAAATGGATCTAGAGGTTTTTATTTTGCCAATCAATTAGATGAAAATATAATACTCGCTGATCCAGATTTTAATGTTCCCGCAACAGTCGACATTTTATTGGGGTGTGAACCATTCTTCCGGGGTTTATTGGATGGTAAAATTCATAAACGTTTGGAGTATTCTTGTGTTCAAAATTCCAAATTCGGATGGCTACTTGGAGGAATCATATCTAATTCAAAGGCATCCATTTCCATTCCAAACGCAAATATTATCAGATCGTCTCATGCTGACTCAACCGAAATTCTTTACCGTATAGAAGCTGCAATCGAGCGTCCTGCTAAATATTTAACAGAAGAAGAACAAAAATGTATTGACAGATTTCATGCAACTACTTAATTACAAGGAAATAAAGTAATGGTCCAAATGCCGTTTAAATTCGATGCAACCGGAGTTGGGGAACGTTATTCGCAAGCTCTGCGACGGTATTATTCCTTGGAGAACCGATTAAACCAAGATCAAAAATTAAAGGCAGCCTACGCCGAATTTCTGCATGAGTATCTGAAGTTGGAACATATGGAGTTAGTCCCAGAAGATGAATTATCGAAACCGCATACGCAAATTTTTTATTTACCTCATCATCCCTTGGTAAAGGAATCCAGTTCTACCACGAAGGTTCACGTCGTATTTGATGTTTCCGCCAAATCAAATAACGGGTACTCATTAAATAATAATTTGATGGTCGGCGACAATACAAGATAATTTTATAAACTTGTTATAACGATTTCGTAAATACCGATATGTTTTTTCCGCCGATATTGAGAAGATGTTCAGGCAGATTTCCATTTCCGATCAAGACCAGCATTACCATCGCATCCTATGGAGAGAAGATCCCAAGGCTAAATTGTCGCATTATCGTTTAAAGACCGTAACCTACGGTACATCACCAGGACCATTTTTAGCCACCGCTTCACTACATTTTTTTGGCAGATAAGTATGAAAAGACATATCCCCAAGCCAGCCAAATTATTAAAATTGATTTATATATGGACGACCTAATGTCCGGCAGTGATAGTCTCGAATTGGCATTAAAATTACAACAGGACATAATTGCACTAATGAAATGTGGTAGATTCAACATGCGAAAATGGTCAACCGGAAAATCGAGAAATGACACCATGGGAAATTACGGATAGTAGTCAAGTCATTTCAGTGTTAGGCATAAAATACAATCCAATAGAAGATTATTTCCACTTCCGAGTGTCATTACCAGCTCCACCATCCAAGACTACAAAACGAACATATCTATCAGAAACGTCACGCATTTTCGATCCGTTGGTATTATTGTCACTCGTTACGATTGGGCTGAAGATTTTATTTCAGTCACTATGGTTAGAAGGCATCAATTGGGATAACGAGTTACCACCAAACATCTTGCAGAATTATTTATTAATCCGAGAGCAGTTAGATCTGTTGGCAGATGTTAAATTTTCCAGATGGTTATTTACAAAAGATGACCATGTGGAACTACACGGGTTTTCAGATGCATCAAAGGATGCTTGTGCTGCCGTGATATACTCTCGAGTAGTTTCAAGTGATGGAAATATTAAAACAAACCTAATAATGGCCAAAACACGAGTTGCACCCATCAAAGCATTAACAATCCCGAAACTGGAACTAAACGGCGCTACGTTACTAGTCCGAATGTTGAAGTTAACCTTAGAATCTCTTAAGTTAACGCGAGAACCATTAATTTATTTATATACTGATTCAACTATCGTATTACATTGGATGTCAAAACCACCGAAGGTGCTAAAACCATTTCAAGCAAATCGTATTGCGGAAATTATGTGCGCCACCAATCCTTCACAATGGCATTTTGTGCCAAGCAATGACAATCCAGCCGATAAATCAACCAGAGGTATAATTCCGGAAAATTTAATTAATGATGAAATTTGGTTTAAAGGTCCGTTGTTTTTGCATAAAGCCCCACTAGTGCTTCCAAGCTCACCTACAATAAACGTTTTGGAAATTGTTTCCACTTTTGTTTCAACCTCTCAACGTCATGAAGTTGTGACAGAGCTGATTACTAAATTCTCAAATTTACGTACTTTAATTCACGTCTTGGTGTTTATTATACGATATAAAAGGAACCTGCAATCGCGAAAAATAAAGCTAAATCTGGCACCATCGGTGACAGTGATGTTCATGAAACACCACGATCAAGCTCTAAAGGGCAACATCAAGATCGCCGCATTGGTATTGAACCGGCTGAGGATGAAGACGATGGTTATTCGTTTAAACATATTGCATATGCACGATTTTTACGTGATCATCGTTTAATAAACGAGATTTTTTCGGATGCGGTTGTACCTGATGTTCGGTCCGTGGTTACGATACAACGGATGCAAGTTCTCAAACGGCAGGTACAATCGTTGACGATGCATCAAATGAAATTGGAAGCGGAATTACAACAAATTGAAAAAAAGTTTGAAACTAAAAAACGTAAATTTATCGAGTCGAGCGAACATTCCAGGAGAAATTGAAAAAGCATTGCAAACCGGCAGTCGATGAAGACACTTTCCTGAAAATGGTGGAACGCCAATATGATTTGATGCGACGTGAACGGATGCGGCAAATGGAGGAACGAAATCTGGGAAAATCGTCTGTAATTCCGAATCAAATATACGAGAAGCTAATCGAGTCAAGCCCATCTGTGCCAAAACAATACTCGAAAGTCTATTAAAGCCATTAATCGTATTTAAGTTTTTTTTCGATAGCGAAATCGTCAGTAAAATAAGTTCGGAAAGCGTGAAATATGCTCAGCAGAAAGGAGCAATGAACACAATAATAACCAAATTCGATACCATGATGTATTTTCATTTGAACGACAATACCAATATTGAGACCAGCGACAAACTATTTGAAGTGCGACCCTTAGTAAACCATCTTAACGAAAAGTTTTTATTCTTCGGTCAGTCATTGTGTACGAATTTTTGGCAATGGAGCAGTATTATGGCCGCCATCGTTTGAAACAATTCATAAGAGGCAAGCCCATCAGATTTGGATTCAAATTTTGGTGTCTAGATACGCAACGGCTATTTATTGAAATGTATCCCGTACACCGGTAAGCGTCAAATATCTTCTTACTATCAACATTTTCTGAAGACATTTTTGAAATTTTTCGGCAAATCAGAGCGTAACAAACACTCGCCACTAGGCGAGAGTGTGGTAAAGAATTTATCGGAGAACATTATTTCTAAAGGATCAACAATTTTTATTGATAATTTTTTCACCTCGCTGTCATTGTTGGAAGACTTCAAGGCCAAGAAAAATAAATATCATTAGCATTTGCGCAAGAATCGAATAGATGCTCCACTCCTCGATTTAAAAAACGCCGGAAAAGATTCCGCCTTTTTTCTGCAGGAGAGAGATTCGGGAATTACTCTAATACGATGGCACGACAATAGCCAAGTAACCATAGCAACCAATATTACAGATTCCGGTACCGTTTTGCTCGAATCCAGTTGTTCACGTTATAGCGGTATCGAGAAAAGAAAGGTGTCATTGCCACAACCCCAATTAATAAAACTCTATACTGGTGGAATGGGCGGGGTTGATTTGTTTGATCAACAAAGAGGATTATGTCGCACACAAATACGCTCTAATAAATGGTACTGGCCAATTTTCCGTTTTATGTTGAACGGAGCTATTACCAATGCTTGGTTTTTGTACAGAGAAGTACATTCAAATTTGTCACTAATACAATTCACCAAAGAATTAGTACACTCGTTACTTACTAAGGATCTTCCAGCTAAGAAAACCATGATTTCAACGAAAAGGCCAGGTCCAAGTCCTTCCAATTCTAGCATTCAATTTGGCGGATTGTGGCACTTGGTTGCATATAACCCAACCCAAAGAAAATGTGCAATATGTAAGAAATGTACCAAGTACATTTGCGAGAAATGTGATATTGGACTGCATCCAACCGACCGTTTCAAAATGTATCACACTAAACTTTTAAGTAGTTTTTAGTTGTTAAACATTATAATTTATAATTGTGATTGAATTATATTATTTAATTGTTATTCTGTTTGAATTATATATTAAAATTGAAAAATGTGTTTATATATGGTTTCTTCCCATAATCTATGATATATCATACTAGTCCCCGGGCCCAATCGGCATAACTTTATTTTTTTTCCTAAAATATTTTCTTAACTAGAAACAAACCTGCAGAGTGAATTTGGAACAAATCGGAACCTTAGAACATAGTTCGGGTATGAATGGGTTAATTTTATAATATTTTTCTCTGAGTGTAGACATAGTCGTTTCAATCACGTGTCGAAAAAATATTTTACTTTAAAAGCTCATATGCATGTGGCCCACCGGTGGTGCACGCGGTGCCATAATGAAAGTAACGCGTGACCCACCAGTGGGTCATACGGCAGTAAACGTGTTAATATGCCCACAATACCAGGTTTTTCTTTTAAAATTTAAAGCTCTTGGAAGAATTGATTGTCCATTTATATTTTCGCGTTTAAATATTCAAACGCGAAATTATAAATGGACAAACAATTCTTCCAAGAGCTTTCATAAGACAACTTAGAACAATTACTCAGTACATATATCAATTAATTTTATGATTGCGAACTTTAACGATTTCTGCGATATTTTTGATTTCGGAAAGACTAAAGCTTGTTCCAAAAATCAACTGAAACTTAACTTTAAAATTTCTATGATTGAAGTGACTTAATCTTTGACGTGTTTTAAAGAGATTTCGGTAATTTTGCTTAATTTTATATTCACATACGAGTATACCTCCACGGACGCACCAATCGTTAAACAATTATCCAAGTTAATATTTACATCAATAATCTTTAAAATAAATTATTAAATAAATTAAATTTTATTTTTTTAAATTCAAAAATAATATCCTTACACCGTGAATAATTTTAATGATGTTTTGTTGTTTTACCAATACACAATATTTTCTCTTAATCTCTTGTTTTATATATACATATTAATGGTACATAATACATTTACCGTACTTATTTGACTTGGCCGTCATTCGAGATGAAAACAACAATAACAACAACATCTTGTTAAATTTAAGATCGATATTTTTTATACATAGGGTGCCCAGATAAAAAACAAACTAGTTATTCGATGTGTGGCACACCACACAAACGGCGCAGGCAATAAAATCACTTTTTGGGACATCCTGTACACAAAATGTGCGAGGATTTGAAAAACAAAACTTATCTTTTCGATATAAACGTGTAATTGTATTTTTCTCAATTATAGTGATCATCACTGTCGTATAATGATTATTTGTAAGAGATGCTCTGGTGATGATCATCTTTCTATATATCTCAGATTAATTTTTTATTTTTATGTATTTTGTGTAAAACGTAAAATGCGGCTTTTTAACATTCTGCGTTCTGCTTCGTCGTTATGTACTAAATTAAAATTACTTTTATTCTACTTTGTATAGTAACATCGATTACTTTTGAAAGGGCTTTTTAGCGCGCAGACTGCAACACTACCTTTAAGGTTAAATTATGTAAAATTCACGTTTAAAGTCCTAACTGTGCATTTTTTTTTGTTCAATGCCGATCGATGTTGATTGTCAGATGGAATGTATGCATTTAAAATGTACGTATAAGGGACGACAGAAATTATCAAACGTTATACCAAAGTTGTTTATTTTTAATTTGTAGGAGTTGTTTATGTTTTAATGCTTATATTCGCTACATAAATAAACAAGTAAATGATTTTTTGTGCTGTATACATAAAAAAAAACTTATACGAATACTCCATAAGAAGCAAATTATGGTTTTTCAATTTTATAAACATTAAAAACATGCGACATGACATTATAGAAATCCGGGAGATACTGGTGGTCAAAACGTAAGAAAGATTTACGCGAATTGATAATCTCTGGGAAAATTATGTCCGAACATCCAAAATAATAACAATAATAATAAAAATTAAATCGCTTGAAGGATATTGATAATATATTAAAGAAATAATTTTCGATAATTAAAAACTAGCAAACTTAAAATTCGTTTCGTATTTTATTGGCTACACCTCAAAAAAATTAGACGTTTAACATTTTGCAAACACGATTTACGTTTATTTTATACACTCGTACGTACAAGTAACAAGAAATCGTTATTACGTATTATGGATGGATATAATATATTTTATTGATCAAGGCAACAGTAAATATAAATACTGATTGGTGTACCATTTGCAGCATACATACAGTTTTTTGCTCTTGGTGAAAAATCAATAAATGATTGAAAAATATTGATGGCTATTAGTGATTACAAAAACAAATATGCAACCAGAAATTGTATACGAACCCATCAAGATAAATCAGCTAATTATAAATAAAAGACAATTATGATTTCTTATTTATTCGTACGCGTATTTCGCTAAATTTTTTTATTTTTTATGTGCGAGATTTGATGATGTACTATACACAATTTTGCGATGAGACAAAGAAGGAAGAAACCTTGATTTATTACTTTTGATTCATTAAGGCTACTTCAACATATATTTTTTCCCGTTCCGAGTTTTGTCGTTTTATTTTTATTACACATGAATCATTTTTATTGGTGTGATTTTTTATATCGAGTTTTAATGAACTGAACTAATTAAAGTTGCTTCTGGAGTGCTAACTTTTAAATCAATATTGTTGCAAAATTGGCTTTATCAGTTTTCAAAATACTACAATAGATTAAAGCTGATGTAACACTAGTAGCTAACAAGTGAAAGTACATTTATTTGTATCATTTTGCGTGTGTTCAGGTCAACGTCTGATAAGTGACTGATGGAAAATATCGGTCAACGTGATTATTGTTTTCATCGAAATATCGCATTTTGCTACGATTAGAAACAACTCAAGTTAGAAATGTTTATAAAACATGTTGTGTGGTGTGTTTCCATGATAAATTCATTTCCCAGCCTGACACAAATAAAAAAGTTACTAAAGTGAGTTTGATCACGATTTTTTTCCCAACCTGAATTTTTTTTATCAACCATGTGGAATACCTATTTCATGGATCTGCGTGGTAGATTACGCAACGTAATATACGCAGTTGTCGACACGTAATATATTACGGAGATTACTTCATGATTTTATCGTCCTTATCTTCAACAATGTAGAAAACGTCGACAACCAAGGAAATGACATTAGAAACTTAATTTTATCATTATTTTCTCGTAATTTTACGTTATTCGATCTGTTAAAAATGCAGTTTAGCTATTAGGTAATTGTTTAGTTATACTAACGGCCAAATAAGTTTATATTTACATAATATAATATGTAAATTAATATTCCGGACTCAGATACTTATAGAACCTTATCCCTTATATTAAATGCTGGAAAGTATCAGTGGTTTACTTACGAAAACATACAGGTCCGACCTATAAAAGTCATGGCAAAAGGTTTGCATCACACTTGCTCAAGCAAATAAATAATGGAAGACTTACAAAATGAAGGTCTTAAAATACAAGATGCTGTGAATATTGTTAAAAAAGAGAAAAGAAATCCAAATAACCAAATTATCAGTAAAAGGGGACTCCCTCTTTTTATGTTGGTATTTTGCAACAAGGAGAATATTCAAAACATTTATGTAATAAAAGGAATCCTTCACATAGAAGGATTCGAAAATCGAACCAATGAGGAGAACCACAACACGCATACCCGTAAAATAGGGAGAGCCAAGTGTACAAATTTAAGGGCCAACATCCTACTATTTATCGAGGCTGTGAGGTTTAAACAACTACAACAATTAAAAGATAAAACAAGAAATCGACCACAAAATCACGAAATTGGAAGGGTTCAAATATTAAATCAGATGGATCAAAACCCACAACCAAGCAACTCAGGGCAAAAAAGTTAATTTGCCCAGGTAGTGAAAGGTTTGGGATCAACCAAATGTATGAGCTCCGAAAATAACCAAATTATGGAAAACATTATGAACAGCATTGCTATTACAAAGCGGCTAGATGACAAAAGTAATCTGAACAACATGATACTTGATCAACTGAAGAAAATGCAACTCCATCAACGCAATCTACCAAAAAATGTTAAGTAAGAACACAACTTTCAAAATAGCAATCTGGAATGCGAATGGCATTATGCAACATATTCCAGAAATATAAATATTTTTAAATTCAGAAAAAATCGACATTTTCTTAATATCTGAAAGCCATCTAGTTAAATCTTCGTATGTTAAAATACGGGGTCATAACTTATATCACTCCATTCATCCAGCGGAAAGAGAAAGAGGTGGTGCGACTAATAAAAAGACTAAATAAAACTAATAAAAAAAAATACAAAACGCCATTTAGAATCAAATATCGAAGAAGAAACAATGCAAGTCACTAACTACTGTAAGGATCCAAATTAAATACAGACAGCATACTGTATCTGGAATATATTGTCCTCCTCAGCATAACTTGAAAAGGGAGGGCTATCTTAAACTATTTAAATCGCTTGGACGTGAAAATGTGAATTTTACTTTGGTGGTTCCCCGACATACTGGCCCAGTGACGAAACGAAGATACCTGACCTACTAGACTTTTATGTAGCAGTAGGTATACCCCAGAACTACATTCACATTGAAGACAGTAATTCTCTAGTATCGGATCGTTCTCGGTTATCATGACAGTCAGTTAAATGGTAATTCAAAGGAAGGGTGCACCCAGATTAACAAATTCAAAACCAAACTGGGATCTTTTTCGTGAAGTAATGGAGGAAAAAATCAATCTTCACGTACCGATAAGAAATCCCCTCCCGAATTAGAAGAACTCAATGAAGCAATTCACTAAGAAGGTTAACATATCCTACCCAATGGAAGTTAGAGAGTTGGTAAGAGAAAAAAGACGGGCAGGTAGGTAAGAAATAAAATTTAGGTAACAGTCTCAAATCTCTTCTTAAAGAAGTTAAAAATGCATCAATCAACAGATATCTAGTTAGCCTAACAGATGAAAAAATTCTGATTATTCACTGTGGAAGGCAACGAAGAGACTCAAAAGATCCAAAATGCAAGTGCCTTCACTTAAAAATGAGGATGGAACCTGGCTAAGAGGTCCTAAAGAGAAGGCTAATCCGTTTGCGGAGTAGCTCGAGGATATCTACCAACCACTACCAAAACAAACGGCCAATAAAAATATAATATCAATCCACAAGCTAGATGATTTTGATATACGCCCAGTAACTCTCAAAGAATTAAAAATAGTAGAAAAGCAACATCAATAATCAAGGTTCTACCAGATAAAGGATTTCGCAAGCTATTACACATAATCAATGCAAGCTTTCGGTTAAAATATGCTCCGAGGCAATAGAAAGTAGCAGAAGTGATCATGATAGCAAAACCTGATAAACCACCTGACGATAAAAAATCATATAGGCCAATTTCATTGCAATTATGTCAAAACTCTTGAAAAATTATTACTAAAAAGACTTAAACCAATAATTGAGGACCGACAACTAATTCCTCCACATCAATTTGGATTCAGAGTAAAACACTCCACAATTGAACAGGTGCATAGAATCACCAAGTATAGACATTTTCGTGTGAAATATGAGGATGAATACTCCGAACTAAAGAAAATCTCTGCCGGTGTCCCGCAGGGGAGTGTCTTATGACCAATCCTGTATTTATTATAAACAAGGAATATTACGAGTACAACAGATGAAAGAACCATAGCCACCTTTGCAGATGACACAGCAATCATGGCGATTGGAAGTAATGTCGCTGATGCAACGAGCAAACTCCAGAAGATTACCAATGAGGTTTGTAACTGAACCAAGCGCTGGGGAATCAAGCTTAATGAGACTTAGAGCAGTGACTTACTGATGAAATACATCAAAGATGAAATATAAAAGCATGACGCCAACATGGAAACCTCTGTATTCGCCATATGATAGATTACCCTGTCGTTGAAAGAAGACTTCAAAGATCGAGGCCACTTGACCTAGTAAATATACCAAATTAAAATTAGTATTTTAAATAAGTTTAATTAATTTTGGGACCAACCATTGGGTTTCACTCCAACAAATCAGAATTGTCTAAAAAATATAAAATTTGTAAAGTTTCAAAGATACATGGTGCGTTGTCGTGGTGCAAAATCCATGAGTTTTATTTTCACAACTGGCCTTTTTCGACGAATTTACTCTCTCAAACGCCGCATAATGCCCAGGTAATATTCCTTATTTACTTCCAGGCATTCTGGCAAAAATTCCGAGTGTACCTTACATGACCAACTCCCGTTACTTTTTGATGAATGTTTATCTACATAAAATTATAAAATGTGAGTTTTTATCAATAAATACTAAATAAAAATTTAAAATAATCGTAACCTAAATTTTGTTAAAGAAAGTCACAAACAGAAAACAGTTTGAGCGGCTAAATTGATTTCATACAACAAATTCAAGATATCTCTAGAGAGAGGTTCCGTAAAATCTGGAAAATATTTTGGAATTAACATCTCGCAAGGAAAATTTTTCACAGGAGTAAAATATTATAGAGCCACCAATGCGGGACACGAATGGATGGAAGAAAGTGAGTTTGCAGGAATACTATAAATTTAAAATTAAAAAAAATACGAAAAAAGTCCAATTAACGCCACAGATGATGGCCCGATAAGATTATTTATTTTCTCACCTTTAGAAGGAGCAGTTGTGGATATTATTAAATATTTGTCAATTCAATTCAAATAAACAGTGCTACTAATAACGTAGCTGATATAAACCAGGTCAGTGAAGAACCGCCATTTCATATACAAACGCCAACTATTAGAACAACTGGAAACCGGTCCACTAAAAATGAAATGAAAAAAAGAATGATTGCAATCGAAGAGGAAAAGCTTATCCTTTATAAAACGGATTTAATTAACAAACTTAAAAATCGATTAAAAAGAAGTTAAAAAATAAAAACGGTTTGCCTGAAATAAAAATGGTTTGCCTGAAATTGAGATAAAAAGAGCGGGCTATACTTTTAACGTGGGTTAGAAAAGAAATCATTCCCTTCTATTTGTGATCAAATTAAATTATACTTACGAAATGAGAGAGCATTGAGTTAATTTTATTCTTTTTTTTGTTTTTATGTTTTAAATAAAAATAATTTTAAATTCCTATAGTGAACGTTCTATTTTATTTCTGACTATGTTTTCTTCATTAGAGATGGTTACAGTGGCGTCTTCTTTATTCGTTTGATGAAGCAAATCAATCTCAGTCACATCTAAATCCAATACACCTAACAACTCTACAAACATTCGTAATCTTTGCTACATTTTCATGTGTAATTCGCTGGCTAGCAAGCAGCAACATTTATTCTTTAAAACTTCTATGGTTCGCCCCTGCCTTTCGAATGGTACTCATTGTACCGACTCTTAGAAGAACTCGATTCTGAGGCACCAAAAAACAAAGTTTTCGGAGTCCAGTTTTAATAATTTTACAAGTGTACCGTACTTTCTTCCCAACCTATGATACTCGATATTGCACATTTATCGTAAAACATATTTTGCAGGCTAACTTTTCGTCGTCCGTATATTCAAATTTAATTCATTTTCAGCACAGATTTTCTTCCAAAATTTCTAGCATTTTTGTTAGAACTAAGGAAATCGTTCGATGTGCCAGTGCAATATTAAAATCATTCCCAGTACCTTTCTTTCAGCTCTCCTCAGCAAAGAGTCGCAGTGCACTCGCGATTTTTACAATATTGGGAATAGCCGATAATCTTATATGCTTATTAAATTTGGGATTCAAATATTCTAAAATATCAATAAATGATTCTTTATACAGTCTAAAGTATCTCCTGAAGCTAAAAGTAGACATTGATCATAAACGATATAGGTTGATTAGGTAGTTATGTAGTTAAGGTTACTAAAAATAACTTACGTGAGCTCATCTAACTCTAAGAGATTAATCGCATCTCTCAATATTTGCCTTTTCCCTGTGTTATAATTCGTTTACGTGCTTTATTACAAGTAAGTTACAACTCGGTTGACTCATAAAACAACATGAGAGTTATTATCATCTACAGTGTTGCCAGACCGTTTTATCATTATGATGGGACATAACACCTTGCCAGTTCAACTAGTTCAATTTGGTTGCCCCTATCCTCAAAAAACATTTCTGAAGAGAATATTCTCAACGTGAAAATTAATTAATTTTCATTTATAATATTAAATACACCACGTTTTTATTTAAGTGAATAATTTATAGTTATTTAGATTACCAAAAACATTTTTATTTTTTTTATTTCGACAAATTGGTTAACATTAATTTACAATTGATAATTTAGTCAAAACAATTCACAATAATATGTTATATTCTTTTTTTAATCAGGCAATACTTATTAGCAGTGTGAGATACGATAACCACAATAAGGGTGAAGCATTAACGAAATGACGTTAAATCATTACTCGTGGAGCAGACTTTCCAATTACAATTGATGCTTTGTGCCTGACCACGATTTTTTCGACCAAATTGACAACTTTTCTATATGTTTGTTTAGTGAACATCTACCATTAAAAGATGGCAGTAGTAACAACAGTGCAAGCTGCGTCTGACTGATTCTAAATTTCAATGGTCTCTTCAATGGTCATAGTTTTCTGACAAGACAAACTTTACTTCACACCAAATTGTAAACACTAACAGTAGAAATTGACGTTATTTCTAAAACAAAAATGATAAATCTGTTTAGGGAACTGGGGGTAATTTAAACTCAAGGCCAAACAGGCAACTATGAAAATCAATATTAATTGATTGTACGTTGTTGTACGTAAGTTATATGAAGTGTAGTAATGATGAACATTTTTGACATCAACATTTTTGCAGATTGATATTCACTATATCGCCGAAGGCAAAACAAAACCTTTTGAAAGAATCTGTGTGTGATCATTGATTAAAGTTTGTGGCCTCTCTGGCTGATCGAGGTTAAACTTCATACTTAAACTTTTACTTTGAATTGGGAGATCCAACTGGTTTTTGGCCGAAATCGGTCCACGGATAGTGGCAGAAGTGTGCAGACAAAATGTTTATGGATTTTCTACAGCCCAGACGGATTGACTGATCGGAATGAAACTGCAGACTAAAGCTTTTTCGACAAATTGGGATATCTCAATGTTTTTTGGTTGAAATCTGTCCATCGGAACTATCAGCTTCTGTAGAAGCTTTTTCGTTTTTTTAATATTTAGAAAACAATGTCGCATTTACTAAAAAACGATTCAAAACAAAAAGATTTTAAATTAATTTTCAAACAGACTTGGTTCAAAAAAATTTTTAAAGTTAAAATATAAAATTTAAAATGTTTATATAAAAAATAAATTATTTCACCAACGTTTGGCATCTCCAAAATCCTGGCGGATTGACTATTCGGAATGAAATTTCATACTTTAGCTTTCGTTTTTTGATGGAGTTCGTTGCGAAATTTGGTGGAAGTATGTGTACCGAAAGTGGCAGCTTCCAAAAGAGCTTTTCCAAGTTTTACATTGATGTTGAAAACTGTAGCATTTTTACAAAAAACGACAAAGAATTAAAGATTCAAATAAATTTAAATAATAAATTTCAAAGACCTTGTAATTTTTCTGAAATTTATTCAGAAATGACAAGTTTTGCTTATACAAGACAGTTTGACCAAAATTCTTGTAAGTTTATTTTTTCGCTTTGAAAAACTAGAGTGGTGTAGTTAGGATGTATTTATACATTCGTGGTAAATGAAAGCCGGGTGTTGGCCACAACATATTTACTCTTCTATTTCTTACAAGGAGATATTAAAAAAATACCACAAAAATTGCGTTTCTGGCACACTGTTATAAATCAACTAAATTAAAAAGTAAGCTAGCGAGGAGTCTACGTTAAACGGCTGGCGATTAGTAGCGTAGCATGGTTTTGAAAAGATTTGTAATTAAATTGGTCCGAAAAATTGGTGTCAGGCACACAGCATTCATTTCCACATGACCTACTTAGAATCTTTTAAATATGAAAATCCGAGAGAGGGGGTGATCATGAAGAACTGTTGGTAATTTTTATCCGATTCGAAAGTATTTTCAAAACTTTTCAAATTTTCTATATTGGATGAGAGGTGCAAAAAAATTGTAACATATTAGTGGTAGTAGTGTTTTATTTATTAGCAGATTTTTCAAATTCATTTTCTGCCGGTAGCAGATTTCCATACTAAAATGCTCGATAATCAGTACTGCAGTCGGGAAAAATTGTGTCGTGAAATTTTTCTTGATAGCACGGACATTAAATAAAAAATGGAAGGGTTAATATGCTGTGGCCAGCACTCACTTGATTTCTAAAGCGACAAAAAAAACTATCGTGTATAATCAAAAAAACATTATTCTCTGTTTAAATTTCAGGAAAGGAACAAGGTCAGCTCGTAAGACAACCTTAAAAGTCATTAATCAGATTAGTGCTCCCAAATTTACGCGGAAATGACGATTTTTGGAACAACTTGCGAGATCTCAGTGGTTTTTGGGCGAAATTGGTGATAAAAATAGTAAATATTTTGAAAATTATACAGCATTTACGAAAAACAATTAAAAACAAAATGATTGTAAATTAAATTTCAAACAAAATTAGTTTAGGTAATTTTTAGATTAACTGGAAATAACGAATTTCATTGAAAGATTATTTCATCAAAAACCGCCAAGTATTCGAAATAAAACTTCATACTTAAACATTTCCATTAATTGGAAGATGACCGTAAATGTACCGGAAGTGACAATGGACGCTTTTTCAATATTTGTGATGATGTTGAAAAGTGTGGCATTTACAAAAAACGACAAAGAATTGAAAAATCTAAATAAATTATTAAATAAATAAAATATTATTATAAAAAACAAAAATTTAGATACAGAATTTAACAAAAAGTGTAGAACTACATACAAAAATTATGGCAGGGTTCAATTTGTTATTTATCTCACTAAATCTAATCTAATCTAATCCACGGCATATTACTGCGACCTTCGGGGAATTTTTTTTGTTTAGTGTTAATGGAAATAATAATGTAAAAAGTGTAAACCGGATCTTGTGGATGTTTAAGGGCCATTAACACTTAGTTCTAGAGATGACACCACAAATCTGAGTATACTGGCATAACTGAACAGAGAATGTCTCAGAGTCAGTCACATAAGGCTTTATCACTTCAAAGCTAGCAGAACCCAATTCGAAAATCGAACCAAAACCGAAATTAGAACCCAAAATAAGATCAATTGACTTACAAATAATTTAGGCTCATTATGGTCTAATCAAATGCCCCATTAAAAAATTTTGGGCTCTACTCCTTTTTGACCAAACTTCAGGTCATTTAATCTAAAGCTAGCAGAACCCAAATCGAAAATCGGACCAAAACCGAAATTAGAACCAAAAACAAGATCAATTGACATACAAACAATTTTAGGCTCAAGACAAGATCAATTGACATACAAATAATTTTAGGCTCATTATGGCCTAATCAAACGTCCGATTAAAAATTTTTGGACTCTAATCCTTTTTGATCAAACTTCAGGTCATTTAATCTTTTAATGGGGCACTTGAATAGACCATAATGAATAATGAGCCTAAAATTATTCGTTTGTTAACTGATCTTGTTTTTGGTTCTAATTTCGGTTTTGATTTTCGATTTGGAATCTGCTAGTTTTAGATTAAATGACCTGAAGTTTGGTCAATAACGATTGGAGCCCAAAATTTTTTAATATGGCATTTTATTAGGCCATAATGAGCCTAAAAATATTTGTTTGTTAATTGATCTTGGTTTGAGTTCTATCTTCGGTTTTGGTCCGGTTTTCGATTTGGGTTCTGCTAGCATTGAGGTGATAAAGCCTTATGCTTTTTCTAGAATGAGCTGAATAAAAAAATTTAAATAGGCAACCTTTAATTTTCCAATTGTTTTTAAATCATTTTTTGTTTTGGGTTCTGCTAAGTTTTTCGAAAGCTAGAAAACCCAACGTTTTAGTTGGAAGGGGTGGAGTCCAAAATTTTTTAATAGAGCATTTAATTAGTCTATTATTAGCCTATAGTTATTCATACTATCTTGTAATGTTCTACTGTATGGGTTCTGCTAGCTTAAGGGACGTAAAGGGTGACGTATTCGAAGAGAATTAGACAAAATGTTTTTGAAAAAATGACGACCATCTACTTGGTGAAGTCTTATGAGACTGTTTGTTTTTTAATTTTTCACCAAGTTCTGTTTTGTATAATTCGGTTTTGATCCCAAATATGTGCATGATTGAATTTAAAAAAGGCATAAATATAAATCTGATCTCGTGCCATTTAGTTAAAACAGTAAACGGGTATCATAATCCACAATAAAATTGCAATTCATGATACCCTTGTATATTGTAAGACGCCGTTTAATTAATACCAACCAGATACGTGCCAACACAATTTTACCCACATTTCGTGACTTTACAATTAAAGGTATTATGCCGGAGGAAAAATTATAGCCGAATTGCTTGGCTTATGATTTGATTAATCGATAATTACTTGTTTGCATTTTTTGCGTAAACAGAAACGTGCAAAATAAGCCAATAGTCGGACAATATGATTAAATTAAAACACTTGATTTGAACATCGAATTAATTGAGAGGAAGTACAATCTTAAAGAATATTATTTACTAGCAACAGGTAAATATCCAATGTAACACGAAATTGCAAATAATTTTTAATTCGTTAATCTTGCATTAGATCATAACATTATGTAGACAACATTCGAAAATCATTTTTGTAATTTTTGAAGTTCAGCATAATGACAGAACAATTAACCTTCAAAAAAATTATTTATATTTTCTGCTAGAAATCAAATTATTTATATAATAAATAGATTCCACAACGATAATTTATCCAATTACACAAAAAAAGGTAATTTATATCTTTAGTCGTAAAAGACGAATAAAAATTAACCAAACCAAAAAAAAACAATTACTTATAAAATGTCTTAACGAACTGACTATAACTTATAACTAACCTTGACAATAAATCAATAATAACCAATAATTTTTGCTTAAAAAATTATTAATTTAAAATTTTTTTTTTTTTGCTATTTTGTATAGAACAGAAAGTGGCCGATTAGTCGTAGCCAGATTAAATTGTCGTTTCATGGATTTCCGTAAAATTTATAATTTGATTTGTGTAATATAATTCTTCCGCTATATATAGGCATTAGAACACAATCTTAGTGTATTTAAATTTGACCAAATAATTTAATATGAGCAAATAATTGTATTCTGCAAAAAATTTGAATCGTTCTGGTTCAAAAGGCGTAATAAACTTTAGATGGGGCTTGTTGTTATCGGGACTCGTGAGGTAAATATAAATATCGTATCCGTCACGTCAGCCCGAACCATATAAGTCGGAACCAAACCAACCCCGGCACAAGTAGCACGATGCATTGTGCATCATTGTGCACTCTATTATTTTTGAGCCTGAACCTTATAATTCCAGCTGGAACCTGATAAAGCCAGAACCACACTACAGCCAAACCTGTTACGGCACAAGTAGCACGATGCATTGTGCATCATTGTGCACTATATGTTTCTTCAGTCGGAATCATATAATTCCAGCCGAAACCTAACAAAGCCAGCCAGAACCATACTACAGCCAAACCAAGTATGTCACAAGTAGCACGATGCAGTGCATTTTGTGCACATAGTGTGAACTATGTAATTTTTCGGCCGGAACCTTATAAATCAATCACTATATTATTTTTCCGAAAGGAGGATAATCGCATCGCTACTAAGTTTGATTAATTATAAAAGCCACTTAGCTAAAAAACTAGCGAAGAACCAAACTAATGCGATGTTTAGTAATAAACTTAAAAATATTAATGCTAAACTTATACGGTTAATTCCTTTTACAAAAGAGAGGTATTTTAAGGCTCAGTTTACTGCTGCTGAGGATTTAAAATCGAAATGGACGATAGTTAATAGTGTTCTGCACAACACACTGAGTACTAATAAAATTACTTCAATTGGGGCTAGAGATAATAAAATTGAAAATGATCCATCTAAAATAGCCAATATTTTTAATAAATACTTCATCAAAATCTTCATCATCTACTGAAATTTTGAATGCTAATCATGAACAACATTTTGATTATATAATTGATGAATTATATTTGTAATTATGGTTTAGGTCTTTAGCCCTGGATATTAATCGAACAATACCTCCTCGCCATTACCCTACTGTCATTACTCGCGACCAATTACTTTCCGGTTCATGATCTCCCAACCATTACCCCCGGCCATTAACATTGGACATAACCCTTCCGACTATTACTCCCCGCAACATTCCGGGAACATAAGGACCAAGTGGTTGGCACAAGTACACAAATTATATAAAACACGAAAATTATTGGGAAAAATTAGATGGTTAAGGGATCTTTTTTTTTTTTTTTTTTTTCCCTGATTTGTTCTGGGGCCGAAGCTCTCCCTACTCTTTCGCGGTTCGCTTATTTACGTCCTTACCTTTACGCCTGTATTGGCTAATTCGAGGACGTACGAATATAGGTCCGATTTTATTACCATCTGCACATTGCATAGCTCCATGCCAGCCTATACTGGCATGGAAGATGGGTCGGCCCGTGAGCCCCGCACTCCGACAGGGGTCATAGATGTGTTCCTTCTCATCCCAAATCGTAATTTGTTGATGAAAATTCCCTTTGCATCCTGCCCCTATCGGGATTCGAACCCGGTACCTCCCGATCCAAACGCCAAAGCCTTAACCACTATGCCTGGTTAAGGGATCGTCTGATACTATTCCTTGGAGAAATTAAAATAATTATTTCCATGATTTCGTGGGTTTGGATGTCAAATTCCACTAGAAACATGATGATTGAAAAAAAAAATCGAAAAAAATTGCTGATTATGGTACAATATACCATTACGTTAGGAGTAAAATTTTGTTGTTTAATGGTTTTATTATGACATATTCGAGTTCCGCTTGAAATACTGAATCGATAACTAAAACACACCATGTCGCAAAAATTGTAAACCTGTTTTAAAATTCTATAAATTCAAATTATCATTTATAGAATTATTTTAAAATTCTATAAATTCGAATTATGTCACACGACGGTTCGATCGCCAGAAAAAGTTATCATACTAGGGTCATTCCTCTATCTAGAAGAGGGAGATAATGATAATGATGTTTCGTTTTTGGAGCATCTTTTCACGAGAAAAATCTATCATTTAAAATACTCAACATGACGAGGTATTTTTTGCTTTCGATTTTTTGGTCAATCACCATGCTTCTGGTTTCTGGCTGAATTTGATATCAAGAGAGACGCTACATGGAAAATTCAATGAAATTTTTAATCGATTAAATTCGAATTTTATTAGTTCGTTTCAGTATCTGAATAATGTCTCGAAATCTCTCTCTAGCAACGAACACTTTTCGTTGTTTTTCTAACATTTAGGTCATACTGAGACCACATGGAAAATTTAAGGAAAACTTATTGGCTAGAATTGTCACTATAAGTTTTTGATCTTCTGCGGTCGAAGAAGTTGTACGCGAATTCCGTTGTCTTCCACCTACTCTCCCTTGGAATTTATAAATGGGTCCAGTGAGCTTAATGCATTACTGGATTGCAATAGTTCATTTTTTGTTAGTTTAGCCATCTCTGCCTTGAATCTAGTCGCCCGAATCGTATAATGTATAATTCGGCTATATTTTCGCTATATGATAAATTTTTATTCTTCGGTAATCTCTTTTCTGACATGAACAGTTTGCAAAAGCGAAGCACGTACCTCATGATTTTTTTAATTTTGAACCAAGAGAAATACTAGTTGGTTAATAATATTGGACTGATCTGTCTCCAACAAAGCAACCCCTCTATGATTTTTAGCCTCAAGATGCTGGTACATGATTCCACCTGACCCAGAGTATTGTGTCCAAGACCATGCTTGTCCGATTAGCAATGAAAGTTTTCCATCTTGTTGGAATATCTGACAGCCAATGTAACATTACCATGGAATCTGTCCAGGCGTAGATATTTAACTCCTCTACCGCAAATACTGTTTTACAATATTTTACCAGATCCACTATTAATAACGCACGAAGGAGTTGTAGGAGCGGTAAACTGATTTGCTTTATTGGTGCTATCTTACTTTTTGAACATATTAAGCGACTAGTGATTTCTCCATGTTAATTACAGGTTCTGATGTAATTGCTGTGCCATAGGCTGATTCTGAGGCATCACAAAATGCGTGAAGTTGACGTATATAAAGTTAGCCCAGCTTTCATCCCAGAAAACTGGAAAATGGCAACACTAAACTATCATGACAGTTGTTCTATCCCAGGATATTACTGTCAGCCCAGGATTTCTGCCATATCAAATTCTCATTCAAGACAAAACTATAACGACACTAAAACATGATCCCATAAAATAATTTTGACCCAGCTATCACTATAGGGAAAGTTAACTATCCAATCAATGTCAACCAAGAAATTGTGAATACATAATGTAAAAATTTGTATCCGAGGATAACAATGTCCTCCCTGTATCTGTCGTTAAGATATTAAAAAACTATGTGTAAAAAACATACATTATAACAATTATATTTGAAATGATATGAAAATAAGGCAAAATTAAAAAAATACTTTATTGCGAGTTACGAGTTAACATATTGATATAAAATAAAAAAATGTTTTAAAGATGTTGAATAGAGGTATCTCCGTATTGGGTTTCTGGTTGGGTGTACTCAAAAAATCATTAATTTACCCAAACTATCGATATTTGCTCGCATCTACAGCCCGTATTATAAAAGGTTCGGATTAGGGAGAGTATTAATTAAATGTGGCGTACTAACATCTTCACATTAGGTTAGTTTCATTAGACTTCTATGCGTCCGAGCGACACAATTGAGCTTTAACCTCAAAAAATTATTAATTTACCCAAACTATCGATATTTGCTCGCATCTCCAGCCCGTATTATAAAAGGTTCGGATTAGGGAGAGTATTTATTAAATGTGACGTACTAACATCTTCACATTAGGTTAGTTTTATTAGACTTCTATGCGTCCGAGCGACACAATTGAGCTTTAAGCACAAAAAATCATTAATTTACTGAAACGATCTATATTTGGTGGCTTCTACAGCCCGTACTATAAAAGATTCGAATTAGGGAGAGTATTAATTAAATGTGGCGTACTAACATCTTCACATTAGGTTAGTTTCATTAGACTTCTATGCGTCCGAGCGACACAATTGAGCTTTAAGCTCAAAAAATCATTAATTTACCCAAACTATTGATATTTGCTCGCATCTCCAGCCCGTATTATAAAAGGTTCGTATTAGGGAGAGTATTAATTAAATGTGGCGTAATAACATGTTCACATTAGGTTAGTTTCATTAGACTTCTATGCGTCCGAGCGACACAATTGAGCTTTAAGCTCAAAAAATCATTAATTTACTCAAACGATCGATATTTGGTCGCTTCTACAGCCCGTATTATAAAAGGTTCGGATTAGGGAGAGTATTAATTAAATGTGGCGTACTAACATGTTCACATTAGGTTAGTTTCATTAGACTTCTATGCGTCCGAGCGACACAATTGAGCTTTAAGCTCAAAAAATCATTAATTTACCCAAACTATCGATATTTGCTCGCATCTCCAGCCCGTATTATAAAAGGTTCGGATTAGGGAGAGTATTAATTAAATGTGGCGTACTAACATGTTCACATTAGGTTAGTTTCATTAGACTTCTATGCGTCCGAGCGACACAATTGAGCTTTAAGCTCAAAAAATCATTAATTTACTCAAACGATCGATATTTGGTCGCTTCTACAGCCCGTATTATAAAAGGTTCGGATTAGGGAGAGTATTAATTATATGTGGCATACTAACATGTTCACATTAGGTTAGTTTCATTAGACTTCTATGCGTCCGAGCGACACAATTGAGCTTTAAGCTCAAAAAATCATTAATTTACCCAAACTATCGATATTTGCTCGCATCTCCAGCCGTATTATAAAAGGTTCGGATTAGGGAGAGTATTAATTAAATGTGGCGTACTAACATGTTCACATTAGGTTAGTTTCATTAGACTTCTATGCGTCCGAGCGACACAATTGAGCTTTAACCTCAAAAAATTATTAATTTACCCAAACTATCGATATTTGCTCGCATCTCCAGCCCGTATTATAAAAGGTTCGGATTAGGGAGAGTATTTATTAAATGTGACGTACTAACATCTTCACATTAGGTTAGTTTTATTAGACTTCTATGCGTCCGAGCGACACAATTGAGCTTTAAGCACAAAAAATCATTAATTTACTGAAACGATCTATATTTGGTGGCTTCTACAGCCCGTACTATAAAAGATTCGAATTAGGGAGAGTATTAATTAAATGTGGCGTACTAACATCTTCACATTAGGTTAGTTTCATTAGACTTCTATGCGTCCGAGCGACACAATTGAGCTTTAAGCTCAAAAAATCATTAATTTACCCAAACTATTGATATTTGCTCGCATCTCCAGCCCGTATTATAAAAGGTTCGTATTAGGGAGAGTATTAATTAAATGTGGCGTAATAACATGTTCACATTAGGTTAGTTTCATTAGACTTCTATGCGTCCGAGCGACACAATTGAGCTTTAAGCTCAAAAAATCATTAATTTACTCAAACGATCGATATTTGGTCGCTTCTACAGCCCGTATTATAAAAGGTTCGGATTAGGGAGAGTATTAATTAAATGTGGCGTACTAACATCTTCACATTAGGTTAGTTTCATTAGACTTCTATGCGTCCGAGCGACACAATTGAGCTTTAAGCTCAAAAAATCATTAATTTACTCAAACGATCGATATTTGGTCGCTTCTACAGCCCGTACTATAAAAGGTTCGGATTAGGGAGAGTATTAATTAAATGTGACGTACTAACATCTTCACATTAGGTTAGTTTCATTAGACTTCTATGCGTCCGAGCGACACAATTGAGCTTTAAGCTCAAAAAATCATTAATTTACCCAAACTATCGATATTTGCTCGCATCTCCAGCCCGTATTATAAAAGGTTCGGATTAGGGAGAGTATTAATTAAATGTGGCGTACTAACATGTTCACATTAGGTTAGTTTCATTAGACTTCTATGCGTCCGAGCGACACAATTGAGCTTTAAGCTCAAAAAATCATTAATTTACTCAAACGATCGATATTTGGTCGCTTCTACAGCCCGTATTATAAAAGGTTCGGATTAGGGAGAGTATTAATTATATGTGGCATACTAACATGTTCACATTAGGTTAGTTTCATTAGACTTCTATGCGTCCGAGCGACACAATTGAGCTTTAAGCTCAAAAAATCATTAATTTACCCAAACTATCGATATTTGCTCGCATCTCCAGCCGTATTATAAAAGGTTCGGATTAGGGAGAGTATTAATTAAATGTGGCGTACTAACATGTTCACATTAAGTTAGTTTCATTAGACTTCTATGCGTCCGAGCGACACAATTGAGCTTTAAGCTCAAAAAATCATTAATTTACTCAAACGATCGATATTTAGTCGCTTCTACAGCCCGTATTATAAAAGGTTCGGATTAGGGAGAGTATTAATTAAATGTGGCGTACTAACATCTTCACATTAGGTTAGTTTCATTAGACTTCTATGCGTCCGAGCGACACAATTGAGCTTTAAGCTCAAAAAATCATTAATTTACCCAAACTATCGATATTTGCTCGTACCTACAGCCCGTATTATAAAAGGTTCGGATTAGGGAGAGTATTAATTAAATGTGGCGTACTAACATGTTCACATTAGGTTAGTTTCATTAGACTTCTATGCGTCCGAGCGACACAATTGAGCTTTAAGCTCAAAAAATCATTAATTTACTCAAACGATCGATATTTGGTCGCTTCTACAGCCCGTACTATAAAAGGTTCGGATTAGGGAGAGTATTAATTAAATGTGACGTACTAACATCTTCACATTAGGTTAGTTTCATTAGACTTCTATGCGTCCGAGCGACACAATTGAGCTTTAAGCTCAAAAAATCATTAATTTACTCAAACGATCGATATTTGCTCGTACCTACAGCCCGTACTATAAAAGGTTCGGATTAGGGAGAGTATTAATTATATGTGGCATACTAACATCTTCACATTAGGTTAGTTTCATTAGACTTCTATGCGTCCGAGCGACACAATTGAGCTTTAAGCTCAAAAAATCATTAATTTACCCAAACGATCGATATTTGCTCGTACCTGCAGCCCGTATTATAAAAGGTTCGGATTAGGGAGAGTATTAATTAAATGTGGCGTACTAACATCTTCACATTAGGTTAGTTTCATTAGACTTCTATGCGTCCGAGCGACACAATTGAGCTTTAAGCTCAAAAAATCATTAATTTACCCAAACTATCGATATTTGCTCGCATCTCCAGCCCGTATTATAAAAGGTTCGGATTAGGGAGAGTATTAATTAAATGTGGCGTACTAACATGTTCATATTAGGTTAGTTTCATTAGACTTCTATGCGTCCGAGCGACACAATTGAGCTTTAAGCTCAAAAAATCATTAATTTACTCAAACGATCGATATTTGGTCGCTTCTACAGCCCGTATTATAAAAGGTTCGGATTAGGAAGAGTATTAATTATATGTGGCATACTAACATCTTCACATTAGGTTAGTTTCATTAGACTTCTATGCGTCCGAGCGACACAATTGAGCTTTAAGCTCAAAAAATCATTAATTTACTCAAACGATCAATATTTGGTCGCTTCTACAGCCCGTATTATAAAAGGTTCGGATTAGGGAGAGTATTAATTATATGTGGCGTACTAACATCTTCACATTAGGTTAGTTTCATTAGACTTCTATGCGTCCGAGCGACACAATTGAGCTTTAAGCTCAAAAAATCATTAATTTACTCAAACTATCGATATTTGGTCGCTTCTACAGCCCGTATTATAAAAGGTTCGGATTAGGGAGAGTATTAATTAAATGTGGCGTACTAACATCTTCACATTAGGTTAGTTTCATTAGACTTCTATGCGTCCGAGCGACACAATTGAGCTTTAAGCTCAAAAAATCATTAATTTACCCAAACTATCGATATTTGGTCGTACCTACAGCCCGTATTATAAAAGGTTCGGATTAGGGAGAGTATTAATTAAATGTGGCGTACTAACATGTTCACATTAGGTTAGTTTCATTAGACTTCTATGCGTCCGAGCGACACAATTGAGCTTTAAGCTCAAAAATCATTAATTTACTCAAACGATCGATATTTGCTCGTACCTACAGCCCGTATTATAAAAGGTTCGGATTAGGGAGAGTATTAATTAAATGTGGCGTACTAACATCTTCACATTAGGTTAGTTTCATTAGACTTCTATGCGTCCGAGCGACACAATTGAGCTTTAAGCTCAAAAAATCATTAATTTACCCAAACTATCGATATTTGCTCGTACCTACAGCCCGTACTATAAAAGGTTCGGATTAGGGAGAGTATTAATTAAATGTGGCGTACTAACAACTTCACATTAGGTTAGTTTCATTAGACTTCTATGCGTCCGAGCGACACAATTGAGATTTAACCTCAAAAAATCATTAATTTACTCAAACGATCGATATTTGGTCGCTTCTACAGCCCGTACTATAAAAGGTTCGGATTAGGGAGAGTATTAATTAAATGTGGCGTACTAACATCTTCACATTAGGTTAGTTTCATTAGACTTCTATGCGTCCGAGCGACACAATTGAGCTTTAAGCTCAAAAAATCATTAATTTACTCAAACGATCGATATTTGGTCGCTTCTACAGCCCGTACTATAAAAGGTTCAGATTAGGGAGAGTATTAATTATATGTGGCGTACTAACATCTTCACATTAGGTTAGTTTCATTAGACTTCTATGCGTCCGAGCGACACAATTGAGCCTCAACCTCAAAAAATCATTAATTTACTCAAACGATCGATATTTGGTCGCTTCTACAGCCCGTACTATAAAAGGTTCAGATTAGGGAGAGTATTAATTATATGTGGCGTACTAACATCTTCACATTAGGTTAGTTTCATTAGACTTCTATGCGTCCGAGCTACACAATTGAGCCTCAACCTCAAAAAATCATTAATTTACTCAAACGATCGATATTTGGTCGCTTCTACAGCCCGTACTATAAAAGGTTCGGATTAGGGAGAGTATTAATTATATGTGGCATACTAACATCTTCACATTAGGTTAGTTTCATTAGACTTCTATGCGTCCGAGCGACACAATTGAGCTTTAAGCTCAAAAAGTCATTAATTTACCCAAACGATCGATATTTGGTCGCTTCTACAGCTTTTATTATAAAAGGTTCGGATTAGGGAGAGTATTAATTATATGTGGCATACTAACATCTTCACATTAGGTTAGTTTCATTAGACTTCTATGCGTCCGAGCGACACAATTGAGCTTTAAGCTCAAAAAATCATTAATTTACCCAGACGATCGATATTTGCTCGCACCTGCAGCCCGTACTATAAAAGGTTCGGATTAGGGAGAGTATTAATTAAATGTGACGTACTAACATCTTCACATTAGGTTAGTTTCATTAGACTTCTATGCGTCCGAGCGACACAATTGAGGTTTAAGCTCAAAAAGTCATTAATTTACCCAAACGATCGATATTTGGTCGCTTCTACAGCTTTTATTATAAAAGGTTCGGATTAGGGAGAGTATTAATTATATGTGGCATACTAACATCTTCACATTAGGTTAGTTTCATTAGACTTCTATGCGTCCGAGCGACACAATTGAGCTTTAAGCTCAAAAAATCATTAATTTACCCAAACGATCGATATTTGCTCGCACCTGCAGCCCGTACTATAAAAGGTTCGGATTAGGGAGAGTATTTATTAAATGTGGCGTACTAACATCTTCACATTAGGTTAGTTTCATTAGACTTCTCTCAGACAGACATGAGACTCTGTCTCATCAGACGGCGCAGTGACCAAACTACAAAAATATTGAAAAAACTATGAAATTACACACAAAGTACAATCACAATACCTTATAGAATTATTATGCTTCGCTACGCAATTGTATTTGACGAATACTTGCGATTTCTATTCTGGATAATATCCAGATATAACCATCATAATAACCATGATAATGTAGACATCTCTACGATGCCTTGTCATGGACCTTCGAACCTCCACTACACTTTTTACAATATCAAAATTATAAAATTAAAAAAATCTATGACTGCCCGATGCGATCGATGATCTATGATCGCATAAATATGTTGGTTTCTAGAAAACATTCATAATTGCCTAATTAACATGATTTCATATACCATTAAGCGTAGACATCTCTACGATGCCTTGTCATTGACCTCCGAACCGCCACTACACTTTTTACTAAAGCAAAATTTTAAAATTAAAAAAAATCTATGACTGCCCCGTCGCATACATATGTTGGCTTCTAGAACACATTCAGAATTGCCTAATTAATATGATCCCATATACCGTTAAGCGTTAACATCTCTACGATGCCTTGTCATTGAATACTATCCCTAATCCGAACCTTTTATAATACGGCTGGAGATGCGAGCAAATATCGATAGTTTGGGTAAATTAATGATTTTTTGAGCTTAAAGCTCAATTGTGTCGCTCGGACGCATAGAAGTCTAATGAAACTAACCTAATGTGAACATGTTAGTATGCCACATATAATTAATACTCTCCCTAATCCGAACCTTTTATAATACGGGCTGTAGAAGCGACCAAATATCGATCGTTTGAGTAAATTAATGATTTTTTGAGCTTAAAGCTCAATTGTGTCGCTCGGACGCATAGAAGTCTAATGAAACTAACCTAATGTGAAGATGTTAGTATGCCACATATAATTAATACTCTCCCTAATCCGAACCTTTTATAATAAAAGCTGTAGAAGCGACCAAATATCGATCGTTTGGGTAAATTAATGACTTTTTGAGCTTAAAGCTCAATTGTGTCGCTCGGACGCATAGAAGTCTAATGAAACTAACCTAATGTGAAGATGTTAGTATGCCACATATAATTAATACTCTCCCTAATCCGAACCTTTTATAGTACGGGCTGTAGAAGCGACCAAATATCGATCGTTTGAGTAAATTAATGATTTTTTGAGGTTGAGGCTCAATTGTGTCGCTCGGACGCATAGAAGTCTAATGAAACTAACCTAATGTGAAGATGTTAGTACGCCACATATAATTAATACTCTCCCTAATCTGAACCTTTTATAGTACGGGCTGTAGAAGCGACCAAATATCGATCGTTTGAGTAAATTAATGATTTTTTGAGCTTAAAGCTCAATTGTGTCGCTCGGACGCATAGAAGTCTAATGAAACTAACCTAATGTGAAGATGTTAGTACGCCACATTTAATTAATACTCTCCCTAATCCGAACCTTTTATAGTACGGGCTGTAGAAGCGACCAAATATCGATCGTTTGAGTAAATTAATGATTTTTTGAGGTTAAAGCTCAATTGTGTCGCTCGGACGCATAGAAGTCTAATGAAACTAACCTAATGTGAAGATGTTAGTACGCCACATTTAATTAATACTCTCCCTAATCCGAACCTTTTATAATACGGGCTGTAGGTACGAGCAAATATCGATAGTTTGGGTAAATTAATGATTTTTTGAGCTTAAAGCTCAATTGTGTCGCTCGGACGCATAGAAGTCTAATGAAACTAACCTAATGTGAAGATGTTAGTATGCCACATATAATTAATACTCTCCCTAATCCGAACCTTTTATAATACGGGCTGTAGGTACGAGCAAATATCGATCGTTTGAGTAAATTAATGATTTTTTGAGCTTAAAGCTCAATTGTGTCGCTCGGACGCATATAAGTCTAATGAAACTAACCTAATGTGAAGATGTTAGTACGTCACATTTAATTAATACTCTCCCTAATCCGAACCTTTTATAGTACGGGCTGTAGAAGCGACCAAATATCGATCGTTTGAGTAAATTAATGATTTTTTGTGCTTAAAGCTCAATTGTGTCGCTCGGACGCATAGAAGTCTAATGAAACTAACCTAATGTGAACATGTTAGTATGCCACATATAATTAATACTCTCCCTAATCCGAACCTTTTATAATACGGGCTGTAGAAGCGACCAAATATCGATCGTTTGAGTAAATTAATGATTTTTTGAGCTTAAAGCTCAATTGTGTCGCTCGAACGCATAGAAGTCTAATGAAACTAACCTAATGTGAAGATGTTAGTACGTCACATTTAATTAATACTCTCCCTAATCCGAACCTTTTATAATACGGGCTGTAGAAGCGACCAAATATCGATCGTTTGAGTAAATTAATGATTTTTTGAGCTTAAAGCTCAATTGTGTCGCTCGAACGCATAGAAGTCTAATGAAACTAACCTAATGTGAAGATGTTAGTACGTCACATTTAATTAATACTCTCCCTAATCCGAACCTTTTATAATACGGGCTGGAGATGCGAGCAAATATCAATAGTTTGGGTAAATTAATGATTTTTTGAGCTTAAAGCTCAATTGTGTCGCTCGGACGCATAGAAGTCTAATGAAACTAACCTAATGTGAAGATGTTAGTACGCCACATTTAATTAATACTCTCCCTAATCCGAACCTTTTATAATACGGGCTGTAGGTACGAGCAAATATCGATAGTTTGGGTAAATTAATGATTTTTTGAGCTTAAAGCTCAATTGTGTCGCTCGGACGCATAGAAGTCTAATGAAACTAACCTAATGTGAAGATGTTAGTACGCCACATTTAATTAATACTCTCCCTAATCCGAATCTTTTATAATACGGGCTGTAGGTACGAGCAAATATCGATAGTTTGGGTAAATTAATGATTTTTTGAGCTTAAAGCTCAATTGTGTCGCTCGGACGCATAGAAGTCTAATGAAACTAACCTAATGTGAAGATGTTAGTACGCCACATATAATTAATACTCTCCCTAATCCGAACCTTTTATAATACGGGCTGTAGAAGCGACCAAATATTGATCGTTTGAGTAAATTAATGATTTTTTGAGCTTAAAGCTCAATTGTGTCGCTCGGACGCATAGAAGTCTAATGAAACTAACCTAATGTGAAGATGTTAGTATGCCACATATAATTAATACTCTCCCTAATCCGAACCTTTTATAATACGGGCTGTAGAAGCGACCAAATATCGATCGTTTGGGTAAATTAATGATTTTTTGAGCTTAAAGCTCAATTGTGTCGCTCGGACGCATAGAAGTCTAATGAAACTAACCTAATGTGAAGATGTTAGTACGCCACATTTAATTAATACTCTCCCTAATCCGAACCTTTTATAATACGGGCTGTAGGTACGAGCAAATATCGATAGTTTGGGTAAATTAATGATTTTTTGAGCTTAAAGCTCAATTGTGTCGCTCGGACGCATAGAAGTCTAATGAAACTAACCTAATGTGAAGATGTTAGTATGCCACATATAATTAATACTCTCCCTAATCCGAACCTTTTAAAATACGGGCTGCAGGTACGAGCAAATATCGATAGTTTGGGTAAATTAATGATTTTTTGAGCTTAAAGCTCAATTGTGTCGCTCGGACGCATAGAAGTCTAATCAAACTAACCTAATGTGAAGATGTTAGTACGTCACATTTAATTAATACTCTCCCTAATCCGAACCTTTTATAGTACGGGCTGCAGGTGCGAGCAAATATCGATCGTTTGGGTAAATTAATGATTTTTTGAGCTTAAAGCTCAATTGTGTCGCTCGGACGCATAGAAGTCTAATGAAACTAACCTAATGTGAAGATGTTAGTACGCCACATTTAATAAATACTTTTCCTAATCCGAACCTTTTAAAATACGGGCTGCAGGTACGAGCAAATATCGATAGTTTGGGTAAATTAATGATTTTTTGAGCTTAAAGCTCAATTGTGTCGCTCGGACGCATAGAAGTCTAATGAAACTAACCTAATGTGAAGATGTTAGTACGTCACATTTAATAAATACTCTCCCTAATCCGAACCTTTTATAGTACGGGCTGCAGGTGCGAGCAAATATCGATCGTTTGGGTAAATTAATGATTTTTTGAGCTTAAAGCTCAATTGTGTCGCTCGGACGCATAGAAGTCTAATGAAGCTAACCTAATATGAAGATGTTAGTACGCCACATTTAATTAATACTCTCCCTAATCCGAACCTTTTATAATACGGGCTGTAGATGCGATCAAGTATGGATAGTTCTAATTTTAGGTCTTCAAATTTCGATTTTTCGTTGAATATGTCTTATTTTTTAAAACTAATAATATACATAAATTTAATTTATAATTGTTGTTAATTAATGATTGTTAATATTTTTTTATTATAATCATATCTGCATTATTTCGTGTTTTGTATTTACAGTGAACTGTCGCTATAGTTTATCGGGCTATGATAATTTATATTTTGTCTCATAAATTTTTAATATTATTAAATATTCCGCGTTGACTATTTTCGGAAAGTGTTTTGCTAATATGGGGACAGCAGCGCGAAAATTATTGGATGATAGTTAACTCTGTAGTTTTTTCTGGGATGGTAAATCCTGGGATGAGATAAACTATAGGTTGATAGTGATTGCCTGGGATGATAAATATATCGCGATAGTTTAGTGTTGCCACTACATTTTCCTGGGATGATTCCTGGGCTAACTTTTTATACGTGTGAAGTTGAACGGAACTTAGATTTGAGGATGTAAACAAGCACCTTGGAATTTTTATATCTAGAAGATGATGCAAATTGGAATAAATTTTTTGCCATGTACATAATATGTTGCTAGGCACTTCCTCATCCCATTCTGGTTTAGTTACCCATAACTTTTGTAACAACATTTTAAAAGTAATAATAACAGGGGATAGCCAACATAGTGAGTCATACAGCTTTGAACTTTCTGACGGAATTTTTTTTTGTCCAAATTACGTCACCTTTTAACGGGTTTAATTTAAAAGCAAATATATCTCGTTGCGGATACTACATAATACCGAGGGTTTCGTGGTTTGATCACTTTCAATTAGTTTAGGAATGTTTTCCATGTTATCACTTGCTACTCATTGTAGAAATAAAGCCGAATTGGACTTCCACTTACGAAGTTTAAATCCGGATTTGTACGGATTTTGTATAATATTACCTGCTTCTGAATACGTTGACTTAAATACACTTCCACTAAAGATCGTATCGCGAGAAAGCACCTTTTGGAAAGCACAAGCGGTTCCATAAGTTACGGTATTGCATTTGTACGCACTTAATTTTTCGTCAGGGCTTCTACGCCACAATATATAAGTTGAAAGTTTGCGTCTATCGGATCCACTAGTATCTGGCGATACATTTTCTCTTCTCTGCATTTATCGCAATTTACCGAAAGCGAAGTAATGTAGTGGATAAATCTGGTTGTAACTTGTAACCAATATGCAAACAATCATTTAAAGATACTGCTGTGGTGGATTTACATGACGCATCAAACACTACGCGTATCTTTGTCGTAGTAATCTCCTTAAAAACGGCATGATGTGGCATACAATATTTTTGATTGTCTTCATGAGGTACTTCAGACCAGGGAATACGCGTCATTTGATCTAATTGAATGTACTCGTACATGAATTTTTGATACTCCTTACAGTATTCCTCAGACTTTGCACATTTTCTCTCAATTCCAAACATTCAAGATTGGGCGTTTATTAAGGAGTTACCTAATTTTGGTCGTGTTGTTATAAACGCCAGTCTAACGATAAACCTTCCAGTTGCTGATCTTTTCGTAGTATTTTTGTAAAATAGTTCACATACATCTTCCGGATTAGTTTCAAAGTTCGTTGAATCCACAAATGGCTTCTCTATTTTCCAGAAGTTCTTCAATTGTTCCATTAACTTTTCGTTTGTGATTTGATTGACTTTAACATTGTAGTTTTGTAGGGTCGGCTCATTTTCATCTAAATCCAGTTTTTCAGCTATAACCCAACCGAATTTAGATAGGTGAAGTGACAAATGTGGAATGGCTAATTTTTGCTCTGACAACATATCCAAGAAGAACTCCGCTCCAATCAAAAGATCAACTAAACTGGGCTTATAGAATTCGGGATCTGCTAGTTTGAGTTTCCATATCTTATTCGTCCTTGAAATAGTTATTATCTCCGTTTTGAATTGTGATGATATTTTGTCTATAATATGTGCCGTAATTTTTATAGTGTACTGTGGAACTACACGTGATGAGGTTTGAATTATAGTTTTGCCTCTTGTTTTAACCGAGCAGCCCGCTGCTAGCCCGTAAATTGAAACATGTGATTGTTTGCGGCGTAAGCCTAGACGTAGCACACAGGATTCGGTAATAAAGGTTGATTGTGATCCTGAATCGAGAAGCGCTCTTGCGAGCATTTGTTGACCGTTATTTGTTTGGATGTAAAGCAAGGCAGTAGGCAACAGTATGTTAAGAGGTGTTTGACTATAATCATGCAAGGATGCTGTGTGTACATTCGATGTTAATGTTGATTGTATTAAATCATCGGTTTAGTGTTGTTTTTTTGCTGTTGTAGTTAAAGCGGTTGACAGAAATTAACGGTTCACTTGTCGTATGTAAATTTATTATTGGGATATATTTACGCAGGAGAGAATGATGACGTCTTTTGCATATTAAACACAGAGCACGAGAATAACATTGTGGTTCTAGACGTCCTGATCGCAGGCAATTGCTACAACCATTGACACTTGCTATTACCTTGGCTTTGTTATCAACGCTCATGATTTAGAACAGTGGACATTTATAGATGAAATGATCTTTCTTGCATGCTAAACAACTCCATTGGTGTTTCTGGGTAGTGTTGTAAACCTTTAGCTGTTTATGTATTGCACTAGTTGGTTTTGTGCCCACTACGCATGATTCCAGAGCATCACATATTTTCTCCAAAAATTTAAAAAATGTTCGATTGATGGAAATGCATTGTTAATTGATTCCTTTGCCCATGACTTTCGCGTGTCTGTATCTAACTTGTTCAGCAAAATGTGAACTAGCCAAGGATGACGTGTTTTTGCGGAATCGCCTAGCGCTATTAATCCTCGAATTACCTCGTCCGAAGTGTCGCATTGAGTGAAAACTAGTAACTGATATTGTCGGAATTGAGTGAAACTAGTAACGAGCCTAAAGATCTTAAATATTTTGTAGACATTTATGAGTCTACCACAACTATGGAACCCCACACATCCGGGTTATATGTAAAAACATTGTCGGGATAGTGCATTCGAAAAGTTATTACCAACATATAAAAAAATTAAGAGCGATGCTACTCTGGACGGTGTACGACGCATAGTAAATACGCTCAGATCCAACTATAGGGAGGAACTGAAAAAAATACATGATTCAAAAAGATCGGGAATTAGTACTGAAATGGATTATCAGCCAACTTCATTGCTTTTCTATGCATTAAAGTTTTTAAGCAAATACGAAAAACCCGCCAATTACACAACTAAACAATTGAGTGATGCTAATACCGCCCGTTTGTACTTTACCTAATAAAGGGTGAAAAGAGGGGTTAAAGGTTAGAGGGTTAGATTTTAAGGGCCGACGTTGAATGTGAACCACACCTAAACGTCAAGTTTTTTTCTGCATTTAATTTGACATTTCTCAATTTTAGACTAACTCAATTTGAATCAAATCAAAATGCGTTCAAATCAAAATGCATATCGTGCACTTCGCGAGAAAATCATCTTCAGTGAAGAAGCACATTTTCACCTCAGTGGATTCGTCAATAAGCAGAATTGCCGCATTTGGGCGAATCATAATCCAAGAGTGATTGTCGAAAAACCAATGCACCCACAAAGAGTTACTGTTTGGTGCGGTTTATGGGCTGGCGGCATCATCGGGCCGTATTTTTTCCAAAATAAGGCCGGTCAGGCCGTTACTGTGGATGGTGTTCGCTATCGTGAGATGATAACGAACTTTTTCGTTTTATGGCCCGAATTGGAAAATATGGATGTGGACGATATGTGGTTTCAACAGGACGGTGCCACTTGGCACACAGCTAACGAAACAATGGCTCTTTTGCAAGACAAATTCAATGGCCGCGCTATCTCACGTGGTGGCGATGTCAATTGGCCGCCAATATCATGTGATTTGACACCATTGGACTTTTTTCTTTGGGGTTATTTGAAAGAAAAGGTGTACGTCGATAAGCCAGCAACAATTCAAGAGCTAAAGGATGAGATAATTTGGCACATTAACGGCATAGAACCTCAATTATGCCTAAGCGTCATCGAAAATTTGGACCATCGGGTGGAGGTGTGCCGCCGAGGTCGCGGCGGCTATTTGGCCGATATTTTGTTCCATAGATAACTGAACCATACCATATTATCATAATAAAAAAAATGACAATAATTTCCTAAATAATTTGTGTTTTATTCAAAATCAACATCGGCCCTTAAAATTTAACCACCCTTTATAAACTTTTACTCATTTATTTCATTTTTCCAGACTACAGAAAGCGATGTTCTGCACGATGAAGCACAGACTTCATCGCATTCAAGTATTTGTTCACCACCACCTCCGAAGCGAAATAAACGCCTCAATGTAGGATCAAAAAAATATGAACTTTTACAGAAGGCCTGTAACTATTTGGAGCAGTCCAACACAAAAAAAAATGAAGATAATGTTTCAACTATAGCCAATGCTTGGGGTATAAACGAAATACTTTTCGAGGCGCGACTAGGAAAACTTAATCCATCGACGGCTATAACACCAACCGATTTTCTGCCACATTTATCTTTCGAATCCAGCTCTTCTCTACCTTCTCAACAGGATCATGTATCAAGCCCATTTTCTGTGTTTTTTAAAAATTACCATCCAAACAAATAAAAAATAATATTAAATTTAATTTTGTGAATTTTATTTCAATAAACATATACATCTTGCGCTTTTATCACAATTTGCTTTCATTATTGTAATAAGCACATAATTTATACCTGTTTATTTTTGTTATTATTTCCGCTTTGCGAGTTTTTGGAAAACGCCAAACCTGGATGCCAAGATACCAAATGCGTTCTCCACAACTTCGCATGCTTTTGATAACCTTTTATTGAACTCATATCGAGCTTCATTCATCGGTTTTTGTGAGAATAGGTGTACATTTTGTGCAAATCGCTAAATCTTCGACTAACGCCTATGGATAAACTTCACTTGTATTTACAAGCAATTGGTATATTAAACGTTCCCTTCTGCATTAATTCTCCAAATTTGGAGTAATACAAAACTCCTCTATCTGATATACGTCCATTTATTCCGACGTCCATCATCACGAACTCTTTCTTGGCATTTACTATAAAAAGAATCATTTAAAATAACATAATAACACCGATTAGGTAAACTTACTTTTAAGTAGTCTTTAAGGACGTATATCACCACTTAACAAGTCTCTATGATCACATTGCTTATCGTGGCAGGTGACATAACAACCGAAAATTTCATGTCTTCAAAACTCCTTCCCGTCGCCAAGTATCTGAGCGTTAATGCGAACCTTTCGTTGGGTGGTATGCTTTCCCTCATGTTCGTATGGGGGTCGGGTCAACCAAATGCAGCAACTTATTAAATGTTCCGTCATTCATACAAAAATAATTTTTGAAGTCTACTTCTTCAGACGTATTAATATCTTTCAAGAGGACAACATGGGAATACTTCTTCCGTTTTTGAAGCCAACCCTTCATCCAGCGTCGACTCCTAAAATTCTTAATCGCTAAAATTATAGCGATATACGCTTTTTCCTTGGCATCCATCATTATATTATTATTATTGCAATCACACTTTTTTATACGAGTATGTTTTCTCAATCACTACACTTTGGTTATTTTTAATTTTTTTAAGTATGTTTTACTGACAATTTCGCAGTAATGGTAAAATTATTGACGTTTTGGAATGATCGTGTGTGTGTAGTAAAAAATTAATGATGGAATACTGACGCAGCTAATGACATTACTGGTAATGACATTATTTTTGACCGTGCAATTGTTGTCAAAAAACATCGCACACTATTTATGAATGAAATCTAACTGTCATTTTTGTGTAAATAATAATTTTGACAAAATTCTATTCCTGGGTAAGTTTTCTTCTTTAAAAATACAATATTAAATTAATTAATTACAATAATTTTAGGAAAGCATAATTGGTATAATTACTATCAGCATAATAACAGATAAGTATAATTTTTGTATGTATTTATGTTGATTATTTAAGTTAATACAAACATTACGTTACAGGTTAGGGCAACCGGTGCCAATGAAGTTATACAAGTAAGCAATTGTATAATAATATTTTTATCTGTTAGGGTTCCAAGTATATATTTTGATCTAAAATTTATTTTCCATTCCAAGATCAATCTAGAAACCAAATTGCAGAAAAATTGGTTTTGAAATGGCCAAATTTAGAACAGCATGAACAGATTCTATAAGTTTGCCTAAAACTCACTTTGGAATCCCTAACTAATACTACTAAGCAAATTTCATCGTCATTCGTTAAGAATGGCGAAAAAAGATGAAACCGTGATAAATTTCAAAAATTCTCTTTTCTGATAGTGCTATTTACCACTTGTGGCGAGTAGCGTAATCTCTTATTTTCCGCTGTCTTATACAGCATAGTTAAGAGACTGCGCTTCCAGCTTTCACAGTTTTATTTCAATACGTCAAAATAATTAAATTAAGAGTTAAATAGTTTGTTACATAAAAGAGCGGAACACGGTTTAAGGTTAAACAGCTTCAATTAGAAAAAACAGATAAATTTAAAATCCTCACCGTTTCTATAACAGTATCACCCAATAATACCTAGATACACGAAAAAAGATTTAATCATCTCATCTAAAATGATTCAATCTTCCGTGAGAATATAAACAGTATACACATTTGACGCGGTAACCTCATAAATTGAAATCAAACACAATTGATTATCAAAATATTAAGATGTTATTATAATAATGATGATCATAATTATAATAATGATGAGATTCATTATCGATCATAAAATAATTATGGATTCAGCGCAATTAATTTTTTTTTTTTGGAACACCATAACAAAATGTTAAATAAACGAACTCCGAAAGCACCTAGCAGCCGGCTCACAGACAATATTTAAAATTCTTCACCTTCAAAAATCGATTATAAAACTAATAAAAAATGTTGTCTTATAAAATTAAAATGTAATGAACCAAAGAGTCAAGATAAATGTATTCGATTTTGTATGCTGTGTATACCGTCAAGGTGACATCTTTGTCATCATTTATCAATAAAAAATCGAATCATATAAATCACAAAACTAAATTTGTATTCATGTTCACCATATGTGTACACGGATCGTATGTAATTTTACGAACCTTTTGTTGTAGCGTACTCGAACCAAAAATTGTAAAGAATTATTTATATGAGACATTATGAGCGAGTATGTAACAAGTAAATAAAAAATTGGAATTTTAATGACACCTTTTCAATATTTTATTTATCAGAGATTCAAAAAAAATCATCTCGATCGATATATAATGGAAAAGTCATGATAATGCGAGTGTTATTTAGAAAATGGTATCTGATTGAAAGATAGTGATGGATAGGGTCTTTTGCATACCAGAATTCAGAAATTAAAGAAACCACCAATGATTATTCCCGTACCTCTAAAAATTATTTTATTATACATAATTCTAGGATGATTCATTGGGAACATACAGTGTGTTGCAAAAGTATATCTACCATAGCGTTTTTTTTTCAATACAGAATAAGATATAAAACTTCTTGACAACTCACTGAAATTTGTTCTTTTCTCCTTTTAATTTATAGTTTTCTATTAAATAAAACTAAACGTTAATGAACCTAGTGACTTAATTGAAAAAGACAAAAGTGCAACGTCGTCAAATGACGATAATGTAAACTCGCAAAGCTCATCGACAAAAAATGATAATAGAATAAACAGTGATGGAGGTCAGCGTTTAGTGCAAACGGGTTTAGACAGGTATTTCATTGTGCAACCCAAACGAAAGAGGAGTCCTAGATCAGCGGCCAATATGAGCGTAAATTAATTCACTAAACTAGCCACGATTAATTTGGCTCATGGCAACTGGTTTTCTAGTTTAATAAACGCTGCTGAAGATGCTGTACCAAAAAATAACACATCAAAAACTGAGAAACCGCCACTAAATAGAGATTTAGCAAGAATTATCGACACTTTAACGGAGGGTAACTTTTATATTTCCAGGGTTAAACGAGGAAATATAAAAGAAACCAAAAGTCAGCCGTCAAATATTGAGGCATACAAGGCGTTGATAAATCATTTTGATAAAGCCAAAAAGGTTTGGTTTTTATGTGTAAAAGGAATTGAGAGCTTCATTCACCCAAACGAGACACAAGCTGCTCTCACTGAAAAAAACTTCCGTGTTAAATCTAAACTAATATTATAAATCGAGAAAAGGTGCCACAGCCAATATTCCGTCTGGACTTAGAACCAGATTTTAAAAAAACAAAGGGAAGATTCTTCTACATAGAAGAATTATTGTCGAAGAACCCAGAAAAATAACTGGACCGGTACAGTATGTTAAGTGCCAATAATACGGCCACACTAAAGCTTATTGCACTTTGAGGGATGTTTGTGTAATCTGTGGTGATCTTCATAATTCAACGAAATGCGATAAAAATACAACTCAAGCTTCTGTCAGAAAATGCAGTACTGCGATGGAAACCATACAGCAAATTATAGAGGTTGCTCAGTTTATATTGAATTGAAAAGGAGAATTAATCCTATAGACAGCGAGGTCAGCAACGATTGCTTGAATTACATTCGAAAGCTAAAGTTCCAAATGGAAACCAGAATATAAAGGTAAACAGTAGTGTGCATCACGGGGTTTCGTACGCAAGTGTACTTTAGAGTCTCGTTCCACAAGTGGAGGCAAGTGAGGAAGGTAACATCTATGGATCTAATGATGCAGAATATGAACACGCTGATGCAGATAGTAATTAAAAATCAAAAATGACTCCTCAAAATAGCAAAATGGAACACAAACGGGCATTCGACATAATGTTAATATCTGAAGCACGCCTCACTACCAACAAGAACTACTTCAAAATTAATGGGTACTCTATTTATGATACTAAGCATCCGGATGGCAAAGCACACGGTGGCACTGCTGTATTGATTAAGAGAAGACTAAAACATTATGAAATATGAGAAAGATCATATCCAATCAGTATGCAGGAATGTTCTGAAAATTGTGTAATATCAGCAGTGTACTGGCCTCCAAAGCACGCTATAAAAAATTGCAGTTTATTGATTATTTTACTCAGCTGGGTAATAAATTTCTCGCGGGGGGTGATTACAACGCCAAACATACTCAATATAGTTCAAGACTAACAACGCCTAAAGGCAAACAACTTTATGAAGCTATAGAGTAACAGTCTCTGCATTTTTTATCTGCCGGCCATCCCACTTACTGGCCACGAATAAAAAGAAAGTGCCTGATCTAATTGATTTCTGCGTAACCAAAGGCATTGCGCGTATGTATGTTAAGGCCAGGCCACCGATTGCTATGATCTGTCGCCTGATTATTCACCGATAACAGTAACAATGAGTACTGTTGTCTTAAAATCAGAAACAGCGAAACTAGTCGAACAAAATTGTCATCTTGATATCCCGCTAAAAACACCAGTTGATATTGATGTGGCTGCAGAAAAGCTAACAGGGGCACTGAAAGTATCAGCTGAACAGGCTTCACCAATCATCAACAATTCTGAAAAAATTTATAAATTAGCACATAATAATCAGTCACTAATCCAGGAAAAGCGTAAAATTCGACGGCAATGGCAACACACTAAATCATCATTGTTGACCCTGAAATTTACACTGCAGGAAGAAGAAAACCAATGTGTCCAGAATTATTTAAGTGAACTCTCGGCAACAGAGAAGACTAATTATTCATTGTGGAAGGCAACAAAAAACCTAAAAAGGCCTACAAAGTCGAATCCACCGATTAGACTACCAACTGGAAATTGGGCGAGAAGTGATGAAGAAAATCCAATGCTTTCGCTGCACATCTAAAAACGGAGTTTTCACCACACGAAGGAACTAATCATATCGTGCTGCCTCACCAAATGGATGATGATTCATCCTTTAAACGTATAAAGTTTGAATGGAAGAAAGTTAAGAACACAATCGAAACTTGCATTCGCCAAAATTCCCTAAATGATATAAACGCAGGAGTTCCACAAGGAAGCGTTCTGCGACCTATTTTATACTTGTTGTACACGGCAGACTTACCTGTTACCGACAATGTAATAATATCAACATTTGCTGATGATACGGCCATCCTAGTATAACACCAAAAACCCGCAAACAGCCTCAAGAGAAGTGTAAAGTCATCTAAGCAAAATTGAGGACTGGCTCAAGATCTGGCGAGTAGACGAAAAAAGTAAACGAAAAAAAATCAATTCATGTCACATTCACGCTGAACAAAAGCTCCTGCTCACCAGTACAATTAAACGGTGTAAATATTCCTCAACAAACCAAGGTGAAATACCTAGGCTTACACCTGGATAGACGGCTAACGTGGAAAGAACATATTGAAGCAAAGCACAAACAAATCAAAATGGCATTTTTCCAAAATGTATTGGCTGATAGGAAGAAAATCCAAGTTATCATTATACAATAAGGTCTTCTATACAAAGCGTTAATCAATCCAATATGGACATATAGTATGCAGTTATGGGGATCCACCAGTGCATCAAATAGAAAACTCCTGCAACGAACTCAAGCGAAAATACTCCGATGTATCGCTAATGCTCCATGGTATATCCGAAATACTAACATACATGACGACCTTGCTATCGAAACCGTTAAAGAAACAATCAAGGAATTCAGTTCCAACGAATTGGCCTATCTAAATTAAATTGTGAACACTAATATTAAGTAATACGCAACTACATTAGTTAAAACTTAAAAAATGTAATAAACTTAAGATTTGAATACTTCTTGGTAGTCTCTTATGTAGAAAGATTCGAGAATAAAGCCATTGGCAATTTAAAAAAAATTACAAAAAAAACAAACAGCACCAAACAACACCGTTTGCTGGCGGGTTGCAAAAATATTTCTACTTTTTCTAGAACTCTTTTCGCACTAGAAAAGAATTCAATATGAAGCATGGCGAATCGAACATTTTCATTGCTCAGGCTCTTGGTAGAACAAACTCCACAATTGGAAAGTTGGGACATGGACAAAACAATAGAATTTCATCAGGTCAAATAAAAAATCAATTGAAAGAACCAATATCGGAAGCGGCTATTTACCGTAGGATTCACTCAACTGGTCTAACTCTCCACGAAAAGTACAGTACGTTTCTAAAGTAAGTAAGCAGAAGCGTTTGGAATTTTATGAAAAACATGCTTTCGAAACTTTAAGATATTGTAAAGTGTTATAACTTAAGACCGGATCGCATAGTCATTTTTAATAACAGCGAGCATATTCATTTTTCCTATAATACAGTACAACCTGTAAAGTTGACCACCTCTGCAGGTTGACCACTTCCCTAACTTTTGTTGATTTCTAAAATCATAAGATATTCAAAACATTTTCGTATAAAAACACCTCCACAAGTTGACCACCTCTCTAACTTATATGTTGACCAGTAAATCGACGAAAAAAGTTTTAGTTTCGAATATTATACTCTGCGTAAGTTGGCCAAAAAAAAAATCGATAATAAAGTCTGGAAAGAAAAGAGTATCTACTCTTCTCTTTTCACCAACAAAAAAAAAATCGGTAAATGTTCGCATAATTGTTTTTTTATGAATTGAACTTTTCTCTCTTATCTTTAATCTTATTTTCGTTAGACTCTCATGAAAATTTGTTTCGATCATGCATGTTCATTGCCATTTCGTTCATGATGCGTTGGGCATGTGCATGAATTACATAATACTAAATAATAAATTACAATAAGGTGTTAATTACATAATAGAACTTATTACGTTTTATTATGTAAGTAAGCAAATTTCTTTCTACGTGATTTTTACTTTAGTGGTTGTGATACATCGCTGGTCATTCGAGACTTGGTCGTTTTGGTGTGAAATTGTTAGTCGTTTATAGTAGAATAAAGTCAAGTAAGTAATGATTTTAGTATCTACTCCCTGGTCACTCGGAAGTCACGGGAAACTGCAAGGCAGACGAACTAGCTAGGTACGGTACGACTTTCCAGATGCAGCTGGAAAGGGTAGTTCTAGGGAGACCTATAGCAGCACTCAAATTGGTGCTTAGTAAAAAGGCAGAAGAGCAGAACAGTTTTAGCCAAAACTGGGCTTGCGGCGGTCCAAGGCACTAGTATCCCTGGGAAAACGGAGGTAGGATTAGTCGTAGAGATACTGACAGGACACTGCCTTTTTGGAGAACATACGAGAACTCTGGGCCTACAGACACATGACTTTTGTAGAAGTTGTATGGACGAAGAGGAGGAAGAGACTTTAGATCCCTTCCTATACTCCTGTCCGGCACTATCAGACAAAAGGCATAAATACATAGGTTTGTACGGTATGGACAATCTTTTGGAACTCGTGGAATAGAAACCGGTTGTCGCTACTATATGTGTTTTGGTGAAACCACTTTTTCAATACTCATTTAAAAGTGTTCTAGCTGCTACTTCTCTCATTGCCTGCTTAAAGTTTTTTAATGTGTTTGGGTAGATAAGACAATAATAAATTGGTTTCCCGATTGAAGCCTATCTGTACAGAGAAATTTGTGTTTCATGGTAGATGATTTATTCGAGCAAGCTGAGACCACAATACAATTTTCTTGTTGAAAAATGGAAATCAATCACTTATTGCTCGAAAACTCTTATCGTAATTTAAATTTTAGTATTTGATTAAGTTGTCTGTCACAACATAACTTATTAAATTATCATCTCCAGACTGATTTTGATAATTAATGTTAACCATGCACTTTGACTAGTTTGTATAATACAAAACATTTATAAATATTCGAAAAGCAGAAACACTGGATTAATTTATTGAGCAATTTAATCTCTGTCAGATTTTTTTTTTGTATGCCCACCAACCAAGCGACGAACCATCATGCATATGATTGTATTCTATCGTTTACGAGTATAAATTGACCAATTCGCTTGTCTATATACACAAATACCCAAGACACAACAATAATTTATAATAAAATTTAATAAAGAAATCAATATCCTGCGAACACAGCATAATGCTTTTTGTGTCTCACACACAAAATATATAAATTAAAAATCATAAATTCACTCACCCACATAATGTGTATACGAGTACAGCACACACCGAAACGAAAATGTTATTTTTTACATTTTATAATATACGATATGATATGATAAATACATTAAATATTCTTCGAATGTAAATCATCACACTGTCACTTATTAAAACATAATTTAAGCCCTCCCTCCCCGGCCGGTTTTATTTCGTATATCCCCAAAAATGAAATTCAAAAAGAAAAAATCTTTTGCGTTTATCATCACCTAATCACCCCACTAAATAACAACAACAACAACGACGACGACGGGCGAAGATATATTTTCATGTTTTTTGATTATTTTTTATTTCTTAATTTTCCCAACTCACGCATTTTGTTGTTTATTTTCTTAGCGCTGCGTTTTTTTTCCAACGTTTTCTTGGTCTTGGTGGTGCTGAGTATTTTTTTTTCTTTGGAATGAGATGAAAATAATAATATCATAAAAAATTTATCATTGTTCGAGGATTATAATGTTATGTATTTATGAATATTAGACGGAATTTTATCGCGACTTTTTATGTTTGTTACTTAGAGACAAAATAAGACGGGGTATTTAATAGATTAGCTATGGCAAGGGATCCCTCGTGGCAGAGTTGCTAATTGATTTTATTGTTTTTGTTCAAAATGGGATTTACGCATAAAATTTCGAACAAATATAAACTTGCAGATTTTAATCTACATCCTCATTCTAATGGTTGTCCAATGAGTTTCGGATTGGTTAGAGCTGCCCTTAAAAGTTTATTGTTACAAGCAGTACAACACCCTAGGTGATACAGCAGTGGTTCAATTGATTCTGGGGTGGGCCAGCATTCCTTAATCCATTTGGATGAAGCACCAAACTATTAAGATCTTCAACTGAAAATATCGTTCAGTAGGAGAAGTAAAATGCTGAACTCCGTGACCAGAAATAAAGGAACTTACAGCTAAGTTTGAAAGAAGAATTTATAATTTTAAAGAAACAGAATGAAGGCAAAAAGGTAGTTCAAACATGTGCAGGATGGATCATCACATTAATCCATTACTTACGGATGAAGAAGAATTTGAAAGAGAAACAAATTGGATGTTACAGCTCAACACTCACAAGAAATTGTATAGAAACGCAACCATCTACATCAAAATAGGCTTCTACCAGTTAAACATGAAGAAACAACTAGCTCGAGAACAACAACCAGCTAAACCAAAAGGCAAATCACCTCCACCAATTAACGTCGTTGAAATATCAACTTATTCCACTATACAATCGATTATGAAATCGGTTACGGTAGCCAGATACAAACTCGTATCTCTAAACAATGTCGTCTGGAAAATTATTGTTGCAGACTCTGAAATCTATAGAGCATTGGCCATAACGAGGATAAGAAAGATCGTCCAATTAAACTTATGGCTAGAGATCTCCACTCAAACTGCAAAAAAAAAAAAAATATTGAGGATCTCAAGCAAAAGGGTCATCAAATAGAAATTCTTTAAACATCATCAAGAAAGTAAAATTCAGACTGAACAAGGAATTCAAACTAAAAAAATAGGGATTCCACTATTTATGCTCACTTTTAGTAAAAAAGAAAAACTGAAAGCTAATTGAAGAGCCTCTAATTTAAAAGCCATCGAAAAAATACCAGTCTATTACTCTCTCTCTCTCTCTCACTCATGCTTTCTCATCCCATGAAGGAATTTTGCCGCCTGCACTATGGTTCTCCATTCGTCTCGCTCCATCGCTCTTCTCCTCCATTTTCGACATTCTAGTATGCGTAGATCTTGTTCCACGTCGTCATGCCAGCGAAGTCGGGGTCTGCCTCTACGACGCACACCGGTTGCTTATTGATGGAACACTTTATTAATCATGCGTTGTTGTGGAGAACTTGCAACATGGCTGAACCATCTAACTCGATTAGATTTGATGAATCCGATGATGTCGCTACCTCCAAGAAGTTGCTTTATTTCGTGGTTCACACGAATCCGGTATTCGTTGTTCGCAACTTTAACTGGACCAAAAATTGAACAAACGACCTTCCTTTCGAAGGTAGATAACAATCTATAATCGTTAGAGGGCATGGTCCAGCTCTCGCTACCGAAAGCCAGCACAAGTCTTCTGAGTGCTTTATAAAATGCAAGTTTGCACGACAGCGAGAGATGTTTAGATCGCAATAATTTGGATTGGGCGTCGAAAACTCTTTGTCAGGCAGCGATTCGGGCTTTTCCATGGAAATTTAAATTTGGGTTTACTACTGTTCACCTTCCTGCGCAGCGATCGAGCGGCAAGGAACTGTCCTTGGCATCGCTAGGTCTTCGGCCAAGAAGCACGATATCATCTGCATATCATAGAATTTGGCCTGAGTTATTAAATATAGATACAGCGCGAAGTTTCAATGTTGCTTTTCCTTACTACGTACTCAAACGCCAAATTGAACAGCACAGGTGCGAGTGCATCTCCCTTCGAACACCAGATGTTATTTAGAAGGAGTCTGATACAGTTCCTTCAATTACGATTCTACATACAGCCCCAGACGTTGTTAATTTACCCAGAGACACGAGTTTCTCTGGAATTCCTAGGCATATGTGCGCGGCCCATCTTCATGGTAAAACACACACTAGTCAGCGGTCGATCGGTTGGGATAAAAACCACACTGATAGTCGCCAATGATGTTTTGGTTGAGAGGGGTGAGTCTGGCAAGTACAACATTAGCCAATACTTTTTGAGCAGTGTTCAATAGGGCTACGATGACATCATATAGATTTGTTGCAAGAGGAGTGCCTCCAGTTTAATCAATTGTGCGGAGATTCCATCAAGACCGAGTGCCTTTCCATTTTTCGACCTACTAATAGCTGAGTCTACTTCCTCCACTGTGAGATATTTGACAAACACCCATTTACCTGGAGGAGCTATTGACCTAACGGAGGTCACTTCGTCAATCCGATTTACCATATTTTGAAAGTAGGTTTGTCATACTGAGAGAACATCAGCCATGTTTGATCGCAGGTCTCCATTCCCGTCTTTGATGGCTGTACTTCTTGGGTGGAAGATTTTAGTGAAATTTCTGAAGTTAGCAAAACTGAACCTTGAATTTCCTAGTTCCGCTTGGAAGCTGATGTTTTCGATGCAAGATCTCATATGATCTCGCTTCTTTTGTTGAAGGTATTTAGCCGTGGCTTTCCTAGCACGGATATATTCTGCTAGAGCGCTTCTAGTGTTACGAGCCAACCATTTATGACGAAGCTTTTGTTTATTTTCGACGACTACGCGGCATTGATCATCGAACCAATCATTGCGGGTCCTCGGAGGTTTTCTTCGGATAGTATTTTCTGCCGCGGTGATTATGGCTGACTGTATAGCGTGCCACTACTCCTAGATGTTAGGAGGAGCTTCGTTGTTACTGTGCTGGTCTAAATAGTAAGTGGCGCTGATTGGTAACTCTGCATTGACGCTTGGTCTTTTAGAGTATTGACATTCCATCGAACAGTCTTTTGTGCTTGTCTATTGCACGTAGATGACAGTTTTCACTTATATTTGAATATGACAAGCACATAATCGTTGTCTATGTCTGCACCACTGTAGGATCTAACATCGGATATGCTGGTGGAGTGTCTCTTAGACACCATGACGTGATCCATTTGGTTTTCCGTTCTTCCATCATTCGATCTCCACGTTACTTGGTGGATTCTCTGATGTGGGAAAAACGTACTTGATTGGACAACAAAGTTGGACATTATTGCCAAGCCGATTACGATTTTTGCAGTAAAGTCACCCATGTTATTGATGACTTCTTCAGCTCGACAAAGAACATCTTCGGTGAATGCATGTAAATTAACGATCAATTTCTTAGTGCGAAGTCTGACCGTGCATATTCGCATATTGATAGGGCGGAAGTCGATGATATGATATTTCACGCACCGATGGATGAGTAAGCCAACTCCAAATTCTCCTCCATTCTGATGGCCACTGTAATGAAGAAAGAAACCATTAGTGGTGTCATGAACCTCACGCCCAGATGATCTAAGCTCTTATAGTGCAAGGACGTCTAATGTGTAACTCTTTTCTTGGTTCGAAAGGTTCTAGAGATCTCTAGGTCTTAAGAGGACAATCACGTTCCAATTTCCCATTTTTAAAGCGTTGTCCGTGTACATGTTTCGAGGTCGAGTTTGTGTTGAATATGATATGGTAATCCAGAGTCTGTCATAAGGATTCATAAACTACCGCGGGTTGACCGCTTGTTACGTATGTGGACCACGTGCTGGTGAGGATCTTAAGGTATCCATTACCATAAACACATTTAGATAACGAGCCGCTTCAGCCGCTCCTAATCTGTAGAACAGACGCTGATTTGCTGTTGATTTTGGGGTGGCAATGACTCGTCCTGGCATGTAGTGTCCACTACACTGCCTGATTCATTTAGTGTTACCCAGAGACCACCGCGAGGAGGTATGAATCTAGGACTTCGCCCCCTCCCCACCGGTCTAATACTGCAGTGCAACCATTTCTCGGTTTTAATCATACGCAGAATTATTGCCAAACAGAAACTAGATGTGTGAAATGTGTATAGATATTGCTTCAAAATGTGTTAATTGCAAAAAGCTACTCCTGTAAACTAAAAGGAATGTGGAATAGCAAAAAGCTATAAAGATTAAAAAATATAAAGGCAAAACAAAATCCAGGAATACCAGAAAAATAAACCAATCCTTCTCCAAAGAAGAACCAAAGCTTTACGCAAGTAACACGGAAGAATCAAGACTATACTCGCAAGTGGCAATGTCAGAATCCGTTATGTCGAAGACCATTGCCGAAGATGCAACAGTGCTACGAGAGATACTGAGAAGCATGGAAGGTCTTAACTTTCGGCTAGCTAAACAAGAGAAATGGCTTGAACCTCTAGCAATACATTAGATACGCAAGACTCTCTAAATGAAATGACATCCAGTCTCTGTTAAAATGATGAAAATAACCACAAATAAAACATTTAGGATAGTAACCTTGGGGCATAAGGGGCGTCGGTTTAGGAGGTCAGTATAACAACTCAAACGTTAGTCTCACTGACCCGTGGTGCTCCCTGTTAATTAAATAACGAGGCTCTGGCGGCCGAGAAACGGCGGTATAACCGATCACCGATAACCTAGTAAATCGTGTTCTCTCCATTTTCTTTTGCGTTTGTTGTTTTTGGTAGCGTTTGAATAGATAACATAAAAAGGGAACAAACGAAAATGATCAACTCCATCTATCAGAGAATTACTTATAAATAATTACGTAAAACGATAACAATCAATCAATCATTGGCGACACCTTATCCATGTATCATTTCAAACTAATACCGAGAAGAATTTTACTGCGAATTTTTGTTCACGATATCGCAAACTCAAATTAAAAAACAAACCCGATCATTATTACGAACAACTGGATAGAAGAAGCAAAGCCTCGAACAGTGCTAAAATGTTACAATATGTAAAACTATCTTAAGGAATAATCTACTCATTCGGACAACTATTTATTATGGAAGATCACTAAATACTTTAAACCGCCTCAGCAACCAAACCCGCCAATTTGTCTCTCTACTGGTGAATGGGCAAGGAGTGACGAGGAAAAGCTAAAGTCTTTGCTGTACATCCTGAAAGTGTATTCATCACAAACTTTGGATTATCGGTGGTTCAAATAGAAAATGTCGCAATCAGACCTGAGCGAAAATTTAAGATAAACAACCACTAGTAAAGTTTATTATTGCACATCAAATTCAATTAAAGAAAGCTCTTGGGTATGATCGAATTACAGGTGAAATACTAACTGCCTGCGTGTGCCTTTGGATGATTGGCAGAAATATTCAATTTATTTTACGAATCAGGATATATCCCTGAGTACCGGAAAATGTCATCAATAAAATGAACCCGAGGCCTGGCAAGGATCCTACCAAAGTCTCGTCATATAGACCAATAAGCCTACTACTAATCATCTCGAAAGTATTCGAAAAAACTATTATCGAAAACTATTATCGATAATCATCAAATTGGTTTCAGGGCCAAGCGCGAAACTATTGAGCAAGTGCACCGAGTAGATACAGAAATATGGTCAGCATACGAAGAGAAAAAATACTGCTCCGCTGATTTCTTGGATGTTGCCCAAGCATTCGATAAAGTTTGGCACGAGGGTCTGCTTCATAAAATTGATCTTTAATTGCTCGAAATTTCAGTAACATATCTCCTGTCACATTACAAGAATTAGAAGAGGAAATCAATATTAACCTAAATACGAAATCTCTAGGATATAACTTAATTACAGGACAAATAGTAAAAGCTCTTGCTGAAAAAGGAGTAAGTAAACTACTCCAAACAATTAACGCAGTGTTCAGACTTAAACACGTTCCAAATCAATAGAAAGTCGCAGAAGTAATTATGATACCTAAACCAAACAACCCACTTAATGACAAAAATTCGTATGCGTCGATTTCCTTACTCCCAATAATAGACTTCCCAAAATTATTCGAGAAACTACTCCTATAGAGACTAAAACCAATAATAGTAGAAATAAATCTTATTACTCCACATAAATTTGGCTTCAGAGAGAAACATCCAACAATAGAGCAAGTACACCAAATTACAAACATAATCGAAGATGTTCTTGAAAAGTAGTATAAAAAGATAAGAAGGTAAGAAAGTATGTTCAATGATACGGCTATCTTAGTAGTTGCTAATAGCATAGAATAATCCACAAATAAATTGCAAAGAGCTACTAATATTGTCAGTATCTGGACGAAGAGATGGCGAATACAACTTAGTGAAACAAAATCTTGTTACGCCCGAAGCCAACCCGCAGATTCATCTAAATAAGCAGAGGCCTCTTTCACGTTGATTTTGCCGACTAGATCTCAGGGTTTATCCGTGGGGAAGTTAAGACTTGCATATTCCTGGCCTACACCGTGGAACAGAATACAGAAATAAAAATGAAATGAAATTCTGAAACTAAATATAAATGACACCAACATTATGTCGGCCGAAATTCGAGGAACAATAAAATACATATAACAATAACTGGATGTGCCCACCCAGGAACGACGGGATCTCCCACATTACACACTTCGGCAGCTGCACACTGCCGAAGTGCTACGGGGAGACCGAGTAGCTTTTACGGTTGTCCCCAAATGGACGACACATATGCTGCACTCACCACTCAGACCCTGTGGATGTCCTACCAAGGGGATGAAGGGGGATAAGCCCAGCCTGAATCTATGGAACCAACACGAAATGAGACCCCCCCCCCCCTCCCATCATACCAGTCCGAAAAGTTTATTAGTTCATCTTATCATAATAAAAAAAGTAGGTAAAAATATGTTGTTAGCGAAACCAAAACAAAATGAGGCCAATACGAAAGAAAAAGTAAGGCCAAATGCCAGGAAACGCTGTGCTGTTTTTTAATTTAAATAAATTTTCAGGAGTGATCAGAGACGAAAGGAGGAAAGATGAACAAACCAAACTATAATATGGTCGCCGAATGTGATTAATTTGTATGCGAAAAGAATGTGCATCCAAGCAACCGCTAGAGCACTCAATTACACCAAAACTATAATGATAATAAAAAAATGTGAAAAGAATTTAAAAATTTAAAAAAAAAGTAAAACAAAAAAATTGAAATTTAAAAATAGAATAAGTAAATAAGTAAAACAAATAAAAATAAATGAATAAAGTTAAATAAATTCACCTCGATAGGCCGCAGTAAAGGTTGGGTGTCTTCCCGCCGTAAATCAAAATAATGTTGGGGGTCTCCCCGCCGTGAAAAAAATTCGCCTCGATAGGCCGTCGTAAAGGTAGGGTGTCTCCCCGCCGCAATTAACTTTGCCTCGATAGGCTACCCGTTGATTATGTGCGGCACCCGTTGAATAAAAAAAATGCGGTGTCCGTTTAATATATGCGGCACCAGCCATTAATATGATATCCGTTATAATTGCGGCACACCCGTTAATAAATGGTGAGCAGAAAAACTGGTGAGCCTCTGTTGGTCCGACGTCCAGATGCCTCTATTTCATTAATTTCGTTAGTATTTCGCAATAAAAATGAAGCGACAGCCTATATATGTGGAGTGTTTCGTTTACAGCACCATACACTAATCCAGTTTGTTTGTAATCAAGACTGCATTTAATTTATTTATCACCAGCACACAAATTAATTAAATTATGGATGCAAATACATCGACCCTTTTTATCCAATCAAATACGTTTTTAACACAATATTCAATAACATAAATAGTGCGCAACTACATCCGAATTATTTATTGATTCAAAAAAAAATACAAAAGCTTTTATTATTAGCGAACAAACTTTGATTTATTACTTTTAGAAGTGGACTCGTGCCCTGGTAATCAAAAACGATTTTCTGACTTTTCTTGCCAATTTTAACATCGAGAAAAACTAAATATTAATCACAATTTTAATCCACGCCGAGCTTTTAAAACGCTTGCATGCCTAAATTTAACTTTATTCATCAAAATCCAAAACTAGACTCAAAAAATTCTCGTACCAAAAAATCTAGACGATATTTTTTTATTTGTTGGTGTTTTTAGTTTTGTTGCGCATCAATCGCACAACACAAAACAAGAAAACACAACAAAAACATTTCTCTACAACTCCACTGGTCGCACACACGCACAACGGGTACACATTCGTCTCGCTCTCAAAATCATTCGACATTTATGAAATGCCATAGGGTAAACATATAATAGAATATTAAATCCCATGCACACTGCACAACAATTTTAATATTAATGTCAAAATACAGATGGCAATGCCATCAGCATTAAACAAACGACTATAATGAAATTCAAAAATTCAAAATAAAATTGAAAAATAGCAACGTTCTGACAGTGGAGTCGTAACAATCTATTCACGTAAACTTTACCAACAAAGCAAGTCAACTGGATACCAGTAGGACTGAATTCTCAGCAAATTCCCTATGCAAACACAACAAAATATCTAGACATGACTCTAGACGCGGAACTAAAATGGAAAGAGCATGTGAAAAATAAGAAAAAAGTTAAACATCAAATACAGAAAGATGGATTGGCTCTTAGGAAGAAATTCTACATAATAAATAGCTACTATACCGGCAAATCCTAAAACCTGTTGGATTTTGTCAGTGAAGAAATAAGCAAACACGCCAGAAAACACACGTATGTGAAGTTAGCCCGAAAACCATCCCGAAAAAAAACCTTTTAATAAAAATGTGTGCGTCCTCGCTTAATTAAAAAAAGCCTTTTGGCCCGAAAAATAATACAAAATAACGGAAAATTAAAATCCATCCCGAAAAAATATATATAAAATTTTGCTCAGGATCTCAAAAGTTTGATCTAGAAATTTTCAAACTAAATAAGTGGTAGATCAATAAAAATTCAATATTACATGTTTCGGCTAATGTATATCAGCCCACATAGGCCAATAAATATCACAAATGTATCTCTGTTCGCAGAGGTTTAAAGATATAACGGGATATGTTATTTGCTAGACAAGGCCATCAACAATACACATCCGGAACGCCATTACCATGCGATAGGGCTAAGGGCCATATACAGCCATTTGCAACCCTCCCGAAAAACGCCTTTAAAATATAGGTGTGTTTATCCGCTAAATCCATTAAAAGGCCGTTCAGCCCGAAAAATAAAAAAATATCGAGAAAATCAAATTCCATACTTTTCCAAAACATATTTTACGTTTAAAATCTTTCACAAGAAGAGATGCACTACACTTTAAATTAAGGAATTTAAAAACCAATTCCCACAAATAAAATTGATTGGAAATTTTTTAACGACCTTACATTTCGTTTCACCGAGGTTAACATATATATCTGTATATGTCGAATTAACTTACTGACCACCAGCATTAAGCACACAAATACTCATTACCTTACAATGGGGCTAAGGCTCCCCCCCCAGCTGATTTAATATTCGCTTCTGTTAGAGTAGGTATCGGATTTATGTTCATAGGCCACCATAAATTTTTCTCCGTTCACTGAGGTTGGCAGATATAACTGTATAAGGCCTTTAAATGTGTAAAAATATTTACTTTGTTTATATATTTCCTAATTCCTCTTTACTTCCGACATACATGTTCACACAGTCAAAATCATTTCTAGTTTTATGAAGCATATGCCACATTTGTCATATTTATTGGCCTATGTGGGCTGAGATACATTTGTCAAAACATAAAGGTTTTTTTTATTTTGAAGTTTGTTATAGCAATATTGAATTTTTATTGATCTACCACTTATTTAGTTTTCAAAATTAGAAGACCAAACTTTTGAGATCCTGAGCAAAATTTTATATACATTTTTTCGGGGTGGATTTAAATTTTCTGTTATTTTGTATTATTTTTCGGGGTGAAAGGCTTTTTTAATTAAGCGAGGGCGCAAACATTTTTTATTAAAGTTTTTTTCGGGATGGTTTTCGGGCCAACTTGACATACGTAGAAAACGCCTGCAATGTATTAGTCTACACCAAAATGCTGAGATACGTCGTATGTTGGATGAAGAAGAAACCACATGATCTACTAGATCCAATCAGGATCAACTAAAAATATAATAAAATTATAAAGGGGACTAGCCAAAGGGTTACAACCCTCCAAACAAAGATAAAAATTATGAAAGATAAATTACATAGCATGAAGTTAATTTCACACTTCAAAATTTGTGAAGTTTACTTTCCGCTACTTAGGCTCATTTTCAACAGAGATCTTAAGTTACATTTATTTATATTTTTTTGTAGATGTTCCTCTATTATTTTTTTGAGTGTACACATCAAAACTATTTGAAAAACTGTTGCTGAAGAGATTGAAACCTATAACAGAAGAGAGATGTTTAATTCCACCATACCAATTTGGGTTTATAGAAAATCACTCTACCGTTGAACAAGTTCACAGAATAACGGATGCATTTGAGAATAAGAAGAAATTAATTATCTCTGATCGATAACGATTTTCGGCAGTACACATATCAAAACTATATTAAGCCGAATACCACCAGCTTATTGATTTATTAATCGTTAAACGTATTTGCATCACGCTTTATTTAAATCACACACCATCGAAACATATTTCAAATTGTAACTTTTATCAAGATCATTAATTACATCTCATTTGTCTAATTGATAACGATCATTTTATCTTATATCGTATCATATTACATATATAATTTTTCATTTGTGTTTTGTGTTCTGTTATTTTTTTTTGAGCTTTTGTTGTAAAAATTAAAATTCATCTCACGTACTTATAAGAATCCCGAAAAGAACTCAAGAAGAATACCGAAAAGAGTAAAAAAACAATTTTTTGTTTTGTGTTAAAATGAGATATTAGTATTAAATCTCATCAACAACAACTTACTTCCACTTTTTATTTTAACTTCTTCTGGTTTAACTTTCTTAAAAATTAATTTTTTTTTGTAAACTTGATAATAATAATTTTCATCAATTACTTTTTTGGTCCATTCATTTCTTAGTATGTATTGTATGTACGTATGTATATATGTATCTTGTATGTTTATTATATAGATAGACTTCTTCTTACCTGCGCGCCCATATGTTAATGTGTTAATAAGAGCTAATTGAAGTTTATTGATTTTAATTTTAATAAGTAAATTGATTTAACGAAAGTCCAAAATATTTGATCGATTTTTTTAAGTTTAATATTATGCATGTACGGCCGTACGTACACGTTCTTGAGTATCTCAATAAGTTGTAAAAGTGTTATGCGCTCGTAGGCATTTTTTGTTCATAATTTGTTGTGGTTTTGCTGTTAATTTACATAATTTTTATGGACGCAGTCTTATATGTACCAAATTATACTAAAGTTTATTAATTACAGTATAAATATTTGAGATAAATGTAAATTATTTTGTCGAGGTGTACGGTCTAACACTTGCATTTTGATCGAACGATAAAAGCTCGATGTATAAATTTATTTTTGTTAATCATGGTGTACGATATATTGGTTATGTATCACGTATATTTATTAATTAATTAAACCGACTTGTTTTTGTTTGGCTTGTACTTTGACGAATTATCTTAAAATATCACGTATTTGCAAATTGATACCATTTCAATATATGCGATATAGTTGTGCTAGTAAGAAAATTTGCGGTTTCACCAGACAATACCTTTTCTTAAAAACAATTTTTTAAGAACACCAACAGCTCCCTCACAATAACCTTATCGAAGCAAGTCTGGGGAGTCATTTTGTGAAATAAAGTTTATTTGTGATGTTATTTTGGAACTACAGTGAATATCCTTAAAGATAGGAATCCCAAGGGACCAAGCCAAAATTCCGTTTCTAGGGATTCGGTTTTTAGGGATTCTTCTGTTTTTGAGGAGTTACCAAAATTATCGAAAGTTGAGTGTAAATGTATTACAAACATATGTACATACATATAATGTATATTTTCACAATAAATTTTTTTTAATATATTTATTTATTACAACTGATTTACAAATCATCTAGTAATTTATCTTTCATAATTTATATTCTTGTTTGGAGGGTTGTAGCCCTTTGGCTAGTCTCTTTTACAATTTTATTATACTTTTAGTCGATCCTGGTTGGATTAAATCATCCAACATAAGACGTATCTCAGCATTTTGGTGTAGACTAATACGTTGCATGTGTTTTCTCGCGTGTTTCTTATTTCTTCACTAACGAAATCCACCTTCAGATCTCTATGGAGGTTGTCATTTATTATGTACCACGGTGCATTAACTATTCCACGAAGGGCTTTGCTTTGGAATGACTGGCTAATATTGACATTGGTTTTCTTTGTACAGCCCCAGAGCTGAATACCGTAAGTACATACTGGTTTTAGAATTTGCCGGTATAGTAGCAATTTATTATGTAGAATTAGCTCAAAATTTCTTCCTAAGAGCCAATCCATCTTTCTGTATTTGATGTTTAACTCTTATTTTTTCTTTTTCACATGCTCTTTCCATTTTAGTTTCGCGACTAGAGTCATGCCTAGATATTTTGCCGTATTTGCATAGGGAATTTGCTGGGAGTTCATTTCTATTGGTATCCAGTTGACCTTCTTGTTGGTAAAGTTTACGTGAACAAATTTTGTTTCATTAAGTTTCATTCGCCATCTCTTGGTCCAGGTACTGACAATATTAGTAGCTATTGATTTCCTCTTTGAATTCTTGTAATGTGACAGGAGATATATTACAGTTATCCATTTTATATACTGGTGGTATGTTTTTCTCTACAGTTTGTCTAGGTAGAGGCTGAAACGTGTTCTCGAGGTGGGTTGCAAACAACGAAGCTTTTTCTTTGCACTTATAGCCTATGTGCCATCTTCATTTTTTACGGGTTTTTCAGTTTAGGTCGTTTTAAACTTGTTGTCGCTTTCCAAAGGGAGTACTCGGTATCTTTTTCCCCAGTAAGGCCAATAGAGTTTTTAATAATGGATTAGTTTTTGATTTCTTTAATTAGCAACTTTAGTTTATTGGATAAAAAATTTAGAGTTGTTTTATATTATGGCGCTCGACTTCTTTGCCAGGCCTCACTAGCTTTTCGTTTTGCTGCAACCAGTTCCCTAACTTCTAGAGTATAAATAGCATTTCGGCGCATTTCCTTTGAACTTGGGGAGGTTCTAATCCACGCCGCTTCTTGTACACTGTTGTTGAGTTGTTCTAGTTCTTCTTCTAGCTCTATCGGGTTTTTCATTGGCACCTGAATATCAATATTATCCTCAACAAGTTTCTGGAATTTCTTTCAGCAGGTTTTTATTGTTCGTTAGCGAAGGTGGACTAGTTTTTTTAACAATCGTTGCACTGATTGTCATAATAACAGGCGTGTGATCCGACATAATCCCCTCGCTGCTTTCTAGGTATATGTAGTTTTCGTCTATACCTTTGGTGATAAAGAAGTCAATGATATCGGGTATTTTGTTTCTTTCAGAAGGCCAAGAAGTTGGTTGATCTGCAGAGTGAAAATCGCAATTGCATAGTCTTCCTGCTGCAAACAGCTCTCTTTCTTTTTTAGAGGTTACACATGATCCCCAGTAGGTGTTTTTGCATTAAAATCACCTCCGATTATGAAACTTGATCCAAGTGATTTAAATAACGTGCAATAGTCTTGTTTAATTAAATTATATCTTGGAGGGCAATATATTGACGATACACTATATTCTTTGTTGTTATTTATAAATATTTTTAAGGTGACTACTTGCATAAATTCCTCTTCAATTTTAAGATCTATAAAGTGTTTGATGTTTTCTTTTATAACCACCGACGATCCTCTCCATGCTCTTCCTGCTGGTTGAATGGCGTGGTAACAATTGTGTCCATATATTTTAAGATATAAAGTTGAAGTAAAATGGGTTTCCGATACTAGGCATACATCTATTTTTTCAGTATTTAGGAAAATTTCTGATTCTGGAATATACTGCATTACCCCATTTGCATTCCGGGTTACTATTCTTAATGTTTTACTTGTTGTTGTTTGCATCATTTTAATAGAGCAAGGATTTCATTTCACTTAGAGAGTCTTGCTTATCTAACCTGTTGCTTAGAGCTTAAAAGCATTTCTCTTGTTTAGCTAGACGAATGTTAAGAGCTTCCATGTTTCTTAGTATCTTTTGGAGCACTGCTGTACCTTCAGTAGTGTCCTCCGAAATAACTGGTTTTGTCATGACTACTAAGTACAGTTTTGTTTTTGGTTCTCCCGTTTTAATAGCATGAGGTTTAGGTTCCTCTTGGTGGAAGTTTGATAATTTTTTACCGATATTCCTGGACTTTGTTTTCGCGTTTTATTTCTTATGCTTTGTAGCTCCATAGCTATCTCACATTCCCGGTAGTTTGCGGGATGTGACTTATTGCAATTGACACATTTTGCAGCAATATTTTTACTAACCGGGAATACCTGGGCATGACGCTTTCCGGCACATTTCACGCATCGAGTATCTTTGCCAAAATTTCTGCATATGATTAAAACCTTGGCATATTTTGCACTGCGGTATTAATCCGCTATTTTTTTCAATGGCTCTATTTTAACTCTCATGTTAAGTATTGCTATGTTATTATACACAGCTTCCACTTCTTGTTTCTCATTAAAACTGAGCATAAATAGTGGAAGCCTTCTTTTGTTAATTTGTACTCCATGTTCAGTTTCGATTTTTTCTTTCTTAATAATGTTTACAGCATTTTCTATTTGATAACCCTTTTGCTTGAGATCCTCAATAATTTCCTCTTTCGCGCTGGTTGGGTGAAGACCTCTAGCCATAACTTTGATTGGGCGGATGATCCTCATAGGTAAACCATTGATCCCCTCGCAATTAAGCTTTGTAGCCAAAGCTCAATAGGTTTCAGAGTCTACAACATTAATTTTACAGTCGCCAGTGTTTATAGATATGAGTTTGTACTCGGCTACCATGATCGATTTCATAATCTCTTGTATATGTATGTATTTATTGGAGGAGGTGATTTTTCTTTTGGTGGTTGTCGTTCTAGAGCTAGTTGTTTCTTGATGATTAACTGGTTTCTAGAAACCTGTTTTGAAGTTGATGGTAAAGTCACTGCCATTTCTGGTGAATGTAGCGCATTCCTTTTCATACTTGGTCTTTTATTCCGGTTCAACATCCAATTTGTTTCTCTTTCTAATTCTTCTTCATCCGTATGGAATGAATTAATGCCATCATCGACTGTTGGGCTAGGTGTCGTCCCAAGTTCTGCACGTGTTTCAACCGTTTTTTGAGTTCTTCATTCTCTTTCTTTAAAATTGTAAATTCTTCTTTCAATATTGTAGTAAATTCTTTTATTTCTCTTAGTTGTTCTCGTACTGAAATATATTTCCAGTTGAAGATCTTGGTGATCTTGATAATTTGGAACTTCGTCCAAATGGGTTAAACAATGATTGGCCCACCCCAGAATCTGTTGGGCCATATATATATATATATATATATATATATATATATATATATATATATATATATATATATATATATATATATATATATATATATATATATATATATATATATATATATATATATATATATATATATATATATATATATATATATATATATATATATATATATAAAACTTTGATATCTATTTTACAAACTTTTGCAAATAGATCGAAAACAATTAAGTTTAAATTTTAAACATTTCGAATTAATGCCCCTATTATGGTTTTCGCCTACGCGTCACTAGGCGACGGTGAGTCGCCGTATATATATTTTTTTATTATTATTCTCCCCATTACAGCAATCTGAAATAGTTATGTTTAAAAAACGTTCGCCAAAATTTTTAGGTGATGAATGTAATGTAGTACGAATAAAGTTTTTGAAGGTTACAGGACAAATAAAAAATAATGGCTAAAAGCGATAATGTAAGTTTTTTTCAATAATTTTTACGCTTATAAATAATTTGTTTACCAATTTTATATATATATATTATATATATAAATATAAAAATATATATATATATTATATATATATATATATATATATATATATATATATATATATATATATATATATATATATATATATATATATTTATATTTATATATATAATATATATATAAAATTGGTAAACAAATTATTTATAAGCGTAAAAATTATTGAAAAAAACTTACATTATAGCTTTTAGCCATTATTTTTTAGTTTTCCTGTAACCTTCGAAAACTTTATTCGTACTACATTACATTCATCACCTAAAAATTTTAGGCGATCGTTTTTTACACATCAGTCTTTCACATCGCTCTCACGGCGAGAATCATAATAACAAGAACAAATAACAACCAAAAATAATGCGGCGACACATACTCTCTCTCGCCAAAATAAAGGTGAGAACCATAATACTAAAATATTGCTCACACGAATCTAAGTATCACGGCGAAAGAGTGGTGAAGCGATGGTGAGGCGAGAACCATAATAGGGGCATAAGTTTCAATCACTTAAGTTTTCGTTTTAGAAAAAAAATTACTTGTTTATAGCTTATTTTAAAACTAATCGGTTTTGCGTTTCAACGTTTCTAACTCTATTTAAATCTATTGAAAGTATATTTTAAAAATTAATTGATTGTAAATTAAACCTTTCAGTTTATCTTTTCAAACTATTAATAGTTTTATTTTTAAACTGCAATAGTTTGCGACCTATATGCAGTAAAAAAAGTTTTAAAATAAGTCAAAATTTTTTACCGTGGTATGAGTTCATGAACGAGAGAAAGTTAGTTTTATGTGGTAGAGGGTATAGGTTGGAAGGAGCGGTGACTATGGGCCTCCTCCAAGGCAGTAAAATTCACCGACTCTCTTCAACCTGTACACTAGCTCGATACATAGGTGTTACTCCTCGTGAATTTGCAATTTGCAGATGACTTTGTCCCTTTGGGCAAGAGGAGGCCCATCGAGGAGGCCTTGAGTCGGACTCAAGAATGTGTAAATCAGGTAACCGAATGTTTGAGTTAATTGAATTTGAGGGTAAATTCGAGTAAATTTTGTAGTATGGCTTTTAGAACGAATCGGATGGTTGATGTGCGAATATATAATGAGCGAATTGAGTTTGTGTAATTGACCCAGGTATTTAGGAATCTCGATTCACAGAAGAATGAGTTTCAAAGTGCATATGGAAAAATTGGCCGATAATTGTAAGAGCAGATTGAACGTGATTAAAAGGGTGAGCATCAGCTCATCCGGGTGTGACTGATATGTTACGAAAGGCGCTAGTGTCAACTAAAATTGCGTATTGAATGAATATATATGGTGATGGGTCCAAGGTTGGGCTTAAAAAGTTGATGCTTGTGGAAAATGGGTGTGCTAAAGTTGTATTGGGAGCGATCAATTCGACTCAATTCATACCACAGAGTGTGCATTGGCACTCTGTGGTCTGAATTGGGTGATTCGCCTCTTAATTATAAGAGGGAATGGATCACCGTGCGAGAGACTGTGCGAATGTTAACTAAGGACAATAGATTGGTGAATGAAATGAAAGAGAGATTGCAAAGAGGGACAGTTTACAAAAAGACAACAAGATCACTGTTAATCTTGGATAATATTAAAATTTTCTCCAAGATTCGTCCGGAAAATCCGAAAGTCCCTCCGAGCAGTCTAATAGTGCGGTTGAAGTTTGGTGACACAACAAAAGCAATGATGAATGAGTTATCGGTTAAGTGTGAATTTTGCAAAATGCGAATGAATTATGTTGTATTTACATGAGGAAGTGTATACAGATGCAAGTGTCAATGATGATCGAGTAGGTGTGGGAATTTAAATTCCTTCAATGAGGAAAGAGAAAATGGTAAGAGTGCATGACAGTATCTGTATAATGAAGTAGTAAGGGTGGAGGAACTCATGGTAATGTGTATGTGAAAATGCTATATAAATATCTTCAATCTTGTGGGAGGGAGGTCATCGGGAAGAGTTTGTTGAAAAATGTCAGGTGAAAGGTAAGAAGTACTTTGAGTTGGTTAGGTCTCCTTTGAGGCAACCGTTCTTTAAGGTGCTAAATGAGGTACTAGAATATTACGAACTATGGAACGAGTGAGATTGAATCATGGAAATTGGAAAGAATGTTTGAAGAAACGCAATTTGGTTGTGTGTAAATTATGTGAAAGCTGTTTAGTTGTGGAGGACATCGAACATTTGATTCTGAAATGCTCTGCCTTTAACCAGAGCAGACAAATGTTCGATGTTCTATTGAGTGCAAGTAGTTTGACTGAATTATTACGAATGGGAATGAACGTATATAAGAATGTGTATAAGAAACGAAACGAGAACGTATATAAGAATTTATTAGAACAAATCAGATAGAAGTGTGAAAGAGGATCGATGTGTGCTAGTTGTATGAAAAGAAATTAAAATTAAATTACTATGTTAAAAAATTAAAATTGTAAATTTTGAAACGGGCCATATGGCACCAAATTTTTGGAGTGCCAAATAAAAAAAATGTTTATAATTTTCTGTTACCATTTGAATTGGTAATAATTTACAAATTTGACTTGAGAATATATGAGTCTATTAGAATCAAAACTTAATATAATAATATATTATATAATAAAATTATATAAGAGCCATCTTTGCCGCAAATACCCTAACACTTAAATATTTCATTTTAAATACTAGGGTTAGTTTCAAAACTTACTTTTATCCATGCTAAAGTAATTTTGAAAACTCACCTTTTCCACCACAAAAATAAGTTTCAAAAATTCATCTTTCCCTTTGTTATTTGGAAACGAGTCGAAAGTTAAACCCAAAACTGCAACTTCTCCAATATAATTTTCCCGCGCATTTTGGTGTCAATTTAATTTCTTTATTTCGTTTTTAACGCAACGGATTTTAATTTTCTAGTGTTTGTTGAACAGGTAGGTCGATTAGAATATACATACATTTATTAAAAAATAGTGTTACAGCGTATTTATCAACATTTTTGGTGAATTTAGTAGTATTTAAAATATAAAAACTAGCTGCGCGATGGAATCAGAAATTCATTAATTTCAAATCAAAAATTTATACATTTGTTGTACTTAACGCTAGAAAGAAGCACAACAGCACCGTTAGAAGAATTGAAGAAAACAAAAGGAAGAGGAGAGCGGATGAAAGGTACGAAATGAAGAAATTGCCTAAAATGCCCAAATCGGTCCATAAAGCCAAAATTTATCGGTGTTGCCTTGGCCTTTGGGCAAAATTTATCAGCTCAACGGCCAAATTAATTCAAGACGCATTTTTACATAAATATTGTGTTGCTAACAAACCGAAGCGACTGGATCGAAATAAACAAAAACTTCGCCAGTACCTAGCAATGGAGTTGTTGGTGAATAAAACGTATCGCATGTACAAAATCACAATTGAGCATAATTCTGAACTCGCGCTGAAAACAAGTTATTTTCGGTATATATTCGATAACCATTTTAATATTGGATTCAAAGCTCAGTCAAAGGATGTCTGTTCAGCCTGTCTTAGCTTTAAAGAACAAATTAAAGATGAAAACAAATTCATCTAAAAGAAACATCATTTTAATGAATCAGCGGGTCCATAAGCTTCGAGCCAAATAATTTTTGGTTTGCTACAGGAGGTTAATACAAACATCATAGCTAGGTCATTTGACTGCCAGAAAAATATGTTGCTCGCTATGATACCCGATCAAGCAGCGTACTACAGTTGGCAGTTATATTGTTATAATTTTGGCATTATGATGGGTTCCTCTCGCGATAGCGTATCTCACCAAAATGTTTATTTATATACGTGGACACAAAGTATAAAACCGAAGGGAGCAAATTAAATCGCGTCAGCTATTTTCTAAGCCACTATTTCAAAGAATCGTCTCTTCTGGGAATGAGCGCTTCCTCGTTGTATTGTCTCAATTCAATGATCGCCATGGCGATTGGCGAATTTTTTTCTTTCGTCGAATTTTTGGGTATCAAAAAACTCTAAATTGTATTTGTAAACTCTAAATGATGTCAACGGTACGGGTTTCTTTTTGAATCATGTCTGTGATTAGTTTTGTCACGCGTCCCCTTATCTTGGTTGTTGAATCTGAAAATAACTTATTTTGGAATCTTGGGTCAAGGTACGTAGAGATTTGGAGGATATAGTTGGTCTCGAGATTTTGGAAACGTTCCGATATTTTTTTTTGTACTACATCTAACAAAGAGAATTGAGTCTCTCAAGTTAGTTAGGTAGTGCTTAACACTCTCAATTACTACTATTATTTTAGAAATAGAGTGAAGTGGTTTTCTGCGCTTAATTTGGTTGTTAAACCATCAAAAGGCTTCAGTATATCACATGTTTCTTTTACAGCAGATATTTCTGATTGGGACAACATTTCTAAGCCTTCGACATGGAGCAAAGCTACCGCAGCTTGAATTGGTTCTTGTAATAGACAAAACCTGTAAAATAAAGTATTTAAAATTTTTTTTTAATACGTAATTTAATCTGGTCTCACAGTCACCTTTCAAACTTGTGAAATGTTGAGTTCTATCGCATGACTACGCTATTGATTAATTTTAGTGGAGTAGCCGTTCCACTCATTTGCGTTTCCAACTGTTTCAGTATATCGTAAACTGCATTGCTGCGATCGATATGTTCCACAATCGATTTAACTTTTTTTTGGATTAAACTAATCACCTTAACCCCATCTTGCACGACAAGGTTAAATGAGTGAGCAAAGCACCGCACATGTGGATAGTTCGTTAAATTAATTGCTGCCGAAATATTGGCAGCGTTATCTGTTTCAATGGCACAAATTTTCTTTTCTATGCCATATTTTCGGAAACACTCTATTAGAGTGTCTTTAAGAAAATCTCCCGTGTGTCTGGAAGATGACACATTGGCACAATCCAAAAGAAAACTTGAAATCTTAAAATCATCCGTTATGGTATGGCCTGTGATTACTTACCATGTAATTTTCTGTATTTATTGATGTTATATATATATATATATATATATATATATATATATATATATATATATATATATATATATATATATATATATATATATATATATATATATATATATATATATATATATATATATATATATATATATATATATATATATATATATATATATATATATATATATATATATATATATATATATATATATATATATATATATATATATATATATATATATTTATATATATATATATATATATATATATATATATATATATATATATATATATATATATATATATATATATATATATATATATATATATATATATATATATATTTATATATATATATATATATATATATATATATATATATATATATATATATATATGTATTTATATATATATTTATATATATATATATATATATATATATATATATATATATATATATATATATATATATATATATATATATATATATATATATATCTATATCTATATCTATATCTATATCTATATCTATATCTATATCTATATCTATATCTATATCTATATCTATATCTATATCTATATCTATATCTATATCTATATCTATATCTATATCTATATCTATATCTATATCTATATCTATATCTATATCTATATCTATATCTATATCTATATCTATATCTATATCTATATCTATATCTATATCTATATCTATATCTATATCTATATCTATATCTATATCTATATCTATATCTATA